>CM014732.1:4158033-4758033 GCA_004329165.1 Spatholobus suberectus
TTAATAAACGGATATCTATTTAATTATCTATTTAATATTTATAGCGAGTTTTACCTGCAAATATTCACCGGTTAAGATTTTTTTTGTCATCGTTGCATTCAACACTCACTAAAGCCACTCAGTTTGTATCTCTCAGTATTTCATTTTCATATACGCTCTAAAATAGAGAATTCGAGTTATCTTACTTATTACGTCATATGCATTTAGAGGTTCCAGAATATTCAAGAGTTACGAAAATCGTGCCACATTGAATTTACCTAAGCACTTTCATATCATAGTGATAACTTACCCCCCACGTAAAAAATACATTTCCTTCACCACTACGTGTATATTAGGTTTAATTACTAATTTGGTCCCTTAATTTATTTATTTTATTCAACTGGGTCCTTCTATTATTTTTTACTCCAATCATATCCTATTATTTTCAAAAAAGTTCAATTAAGTCCCATAATTTTCAAAAATGCTCCAATGTTATCTTTTTTCATCTAAAACGACATCGTTTTCTGTCCAATTTTACACTAAACGGCATGAAAAATGTAATGAAAAATGATATCGTTTTCGATGAAAAAGAATAATATTGGAGTATTTTTGAAAATTATGGGACTTAATTAAAATTTTTTGAAAATAATAGGACCTGATTGGAGTAAAAAATAATAGAGGGACTTAATTGAATAAAATAAATAAATTAAGGGAACAAATTAACAATTAAGCCTATATATTATCACTGTATTGAATAAATACTGACTTAACGTCAGAGTGTTTTGCATATACCCTCACCGCCTTTGAATACTAGTCATACCAGCACCATAGTAGACTTAGCCTAGAACTGTTCATCACCAAAAGAAAGGACTCCGCTAAATCAATTTTAAATTTTTAATATTGAATGCCATAAAAATATTAGTTAAAAACTAATAAATAGAACATTTTTAATGAAAATCATAATAGGAATTCATTTTTAATGGAAATCATATCAGAAATATTAAATATTATATTTTTATAAGAACTTTATTTTGTAATTTTACAACATTTATTAATTGTTCAGCACCAGTTCAAGAGAAAAAAATATCTAAATAGAATCTTCTCCAATCAACATGAGCCAAACATTAATAGTAGATGAGAAGAATTCGGACACACAAGTCAATGTCTGTAGAAGAAGAATGAAAATATGAAAGTTAGAAATTCTCTCTAAAGACTTAACGTTAACGACTTATTTTATATTATTCTCCTTTAGGTTAAGCTAATAACCTTACGTGATGAGGCGTGATGCATGCTTCTAGCCAGGGATGAATGTCGTGATTTCCGTTGTCTCTGCTTAACGGATTTTAACGTTAGCTACGTACGGTGCTTTGTGAATGCATGAGAATTGGCAGAAGACCAAAAAGTTCTCACGTTGGGTCTAAAGGCCAGTTATTAAACTTATTAGTATTGAATCAGGTATTAGCTTTATTCTTATTATTCGTCCATATCTTGCAGAGAGAGGTCCAGAACATTAATAATTTTTGTATTTTAATTGAGTTTGGTTAATCAAATTAACAGGTTAATTTGGATCCAGGATGGGTATCTCCCATGGGTGTAGTTATAGGGCGGTGGCCATGAGGGCCATGCTATAAATGCAAATACTAGATTGGCGATACGATGCATGCATCACAGACTGCAGTTGCAGCTAGCAAGCCAGCAATCAAGCGAATAAGAAAGTTAATGTAGGCCTAGAAACGTGTAAGTGACCAACAACAAGAGAGAAAATGACATGCAGTTACTCGAAAGCAGAAGAAGCAGGTACGACTACGTGAGGGAGGCCCAAACCCAATGGGCTGTATATGCCAACTAATTCAAATTCATTAAGTCAGGACAGGACCCCTCGTGTGGCTGTGACTATGGCCCCATCTACTACATCCCTCTCTGTCTTGTCTGTATCTCAGGTCCCACACGTGTGCAATCATCCTTGGCTGGCACTGGCTCCTCTCCCCATCCAAAAGTGCATTCAAACTCTTGTATGACACCACACGTGTGACATTTATGAGCTGATGTTGATTTTTTTCGTACAATGTTTTTTTTTTTTGGGGAGAAAATTTGTGCAATGTTGATATCTTTTAATTTTTTTTCTATATATATATATAATTTGATTACATTATCGACGTAAAAAATTAAAAAAATTATATTTAAATTTGTGAATTTATTATCACGTTATTTAATGGATTTAATATTTTTGTTAATATAATTAAACTTACCAAATAATATTATATCAATGTAAAATAAATAATATCCTACAAAATTTTACAATAACAATGTTTTTAAATTATGTATACGAAAATACGCATTTGCCTCGTCTAAAGTGATTCTTATTTTAGAAAATAAAATATGTAATATTAATTAAAAAAAATCAGCGGTTTATAATATATGTACATACATAATAAATTATAAATATGTTGAAATAGCAATTGTTGATTTTCTCTTTAACGATTAAGGTTATTTTTTTTATCCTTACTCACTTTTGAAGAGGCAAATTCACATAATATATGTGTATATGTGTGTGAACATGTACATATACATGTGAGAGTTAGAAAAATATATTGATTATTCAATTTATATAAATAATTAATATTATCTTTTATATAAATTTAATTTTAAGTATACATAAAAATTAGATTATTTTGGGTGAACTCAGGATATCTCCCCATTGAAAGCAAGAGACTAATCCCTTGATATATTAAAATTTATTTAAGAAATTGATCTCTTCCAACCGATACTTTTTCATATATACGAACTTTAGTATCAAACCCGTGACCACATATTTAAGAAACATGGTAATCTATTACATTTTTTCCCTTCTCTCGCATTTTTTTTCTTCAAAAATTCTTTTTAATTGACACATATCCTAAATTTATGGGCTGATGTATTTTATTTGGATTCAGAAGCTTCGGGGTTCAATTCAACTCGAGCTTGATAATACTTTTATTTTATTTTAATTTTACTAAACATATAATTTTTGTTGGGATACAATTCAAATTAATTTTTGATTTTAAATCTCTAAGATTTTGTTTAGTTTTAAAGATATTATTTTATTTTAGGGGTTTGTTTCCTCTTTTAATATTAGGATACAAGTTGTATAAATAAGGATTCTTGATATGAGAAGAATTATCCAGCCTGGAGAAAGGGTTACCACCCTAAGTGAGAGGGGGTTATGTAAAGGGGGGGTTTTATCAAGTTTGTCTAGAAAACTTGTAATGATGTTGTTTATTTGAGAGAATAAAATTGAGATGTTTTCGTAGATGTAGGCAAGAGGTGCCGAACCACATTAAATAAATTAATGTTCTTCCGCTATTTTTATTTATGGTTTTGTGTGCGAGGAAGTGTGTGTCTCCCCAACAATGGTATCAGAGTTAATGGTTGTACAGCTTGGTGACTAATTAGAGGAAGAGTATTGAAGATTGATGAAGTTGATGGTGGATTCGTGTGGGATCCTTATGTCGAAAGTCTTCTTGGCTATTGGAAGTCAAGAGATGTGTCTTGGTAGCTAACAACGGTACAGATTCTTGTGTCAAAAGTCTTATTGGCAATGGAGAAGTCATGCAGCGTGTCCCAATAGATAATAGCGGTACAAGTACAGGTGTTACCATCCAATACTCACAAAACAAAGGTGGGAACACATCAAAGTTTGCAGAATAGTAGCGTGATTGGAGAAGATTGCGACAAGCATCCATGACAACGGGAGTAAAAGAGGAAATTAGGAAATTTCAATTAAGGGAGGAATTGTTGAGATACAATTTAAATTTTTGATTTTAAATCTCTAAGATTTTATTTAGTTTTAAGATATTATTTTATTTTGGGAATTTGCTTCCTCTTTTAATAGTAGGATACAAGTTGTATAAATAGAGGTTTTTGGGATGAGAAGAATTACCTGGCCTGGAGAGAAGGTCACTGCCCTAGGTGAGAAGAGGTTATGTGAAGGGATAATTTTGTCAAGTTTGTCCAAAAAACTTATACTGGATTGTTTATTTGAGAGAATAAAATTGAGATGTTTTTGTGAACATAAGTAAGAAGGGTCAAACCACATTAAATAAATTTTGTGTCTTTTGCTATTTTCTATTTGGTGTTGTTGTTTGTGTGTTTCCCCAACACTTTTATCAAGGAGGACTAAACATGTCCAAACAAGTTAAAAATGTTGGAACCAAAGACGTAGAAGCGTCTAAACTCTCAATGTTTTGAAGATAACATGCTTATTAATATTTAAATCTTGCACGTATAAACTAACCCGGTCACAACTAAGAAGACCGTCTAGTAAATGTGTTAAAAATCGTCCAACAGATGTGTTAACAACTGTCCAGTAGACGTGTTAAAGATCGTCCAATAGACGTGTTAAAGACCGTCCAAAAGACTCGCCAAAGAGGACCTACCAGTTGAACAAACTGAAGGCGACCGTCCGATGAATAAACTCATAACAAGCCTCCAAGATCATATATTCAAACGGCTAAGTTTTTTTGTTTGAACGTCAATTTGATTTATGCTAAATCTTCCTCGTAACTGACATATTACTACTTCTGTGAACTAACGTTCAAATTTGTTTGAAGCATTAAATAACATCAACATCATTTCAGTGCAAAAGCGCAACAGAATAGATAAAGCAAGTCAACTTATCAAGCTGCCAAGACAAATGAAGAATGTTCAGAAAAACAGACCGTCAGCGCAGTCCTGCACCTTTCTTTTTAGTGCAAGTCTAAAAATTGTCATGCCTGACCTTTCTAAAAAGATAGTTTGCACGCTTCTCATTACATAACAAGTCAAAATCCTCTACAATGGATCTTTTTCTTGAAGACTATATATATATGCATGCACCAACGAAGAAGAACAAGAAGTGCGAAGTGAATAGAAAAGGCGAAGTCTGTGAAAAGAACAAGTACATAAAGTCTTTTGTAGTACTCTAATAATAGCGTCCAGTGGATGATAGCAAATATCTTGTAAAGATCCTCAAAGTGATCTTGAGCTTTATCTTTCAAATCTTCACTATGTGAGTTGACCTTTCTTTTTAAAACACTTGTTGTGTTGTGAAAGCCTAGAGAGGCTTAGTGTAAAAGAATACTTAGGTTAAGCAATCTATGGTGATTGCGTTGTAAAGCCTGAAGAGACCACGAACAATACTTGTAACCTAAGGTTGGTTGGTGGATACCTTTTGGGTGAAGGGACTGAACGTAGCTTAGGTTGAATGAACCAGTATAAAACTTTCTGTGTTTTCTTCTCTCTATCCCTACCCTTGAAAACGTTTTCCAAACTAATCTACTTGCTTTAAAAAAAAAAAAGTTTTTAAACGCACAATTCAACCTCCCTTCTTGTGCGCTTTTTCTTATTTCAAAAAATACAAATGATTTTTGGGCATCCTTAATGCTGATTTAGATTGGATAAGTGTCAAAGAATTTGATTTACTTAAATAAAGATCTTGTATATAAAGAAAATAAGCAGTGAAAGAACTTACTTTCTTTACGAGAGTCTACCAAACTTAACTCATTAATTGAGATTTTAATATCGAAAATATAAGACAAAAAATTCGTTTACAATTGCACAAAATCTCAATCCTTAAGAATTATCTTATTTTACTACAAATATAATGGCAGCAGTTGAAAAATAAACGTGAACAGAAAAATGTACGAGCTGTACTTTCTGCAATTATACTTTAACCACAGTAAAAAAATTTAAAGGCAATCGCTGCAATTATATTTTAACTGCAGATATCATATTCCCATTAATGCATATTAGTGGTAAAACAAAAACATCCATACCTATATATCTACATTGTTTAAGTATAAAAATTCAGTTTAAAATAAATCAGTTTTATTGGTTAATGAATGTCACGGTACCCGTTTGTATTGCATCCAACCCGCGAGTAGTTGCTATTTTTTTAGTCATGTGCAGATAGTTAAGTGTATAAGCTAAATGGGGTTATTGCCATTATTATTGTTGTAAATTATAGATTATAAATATTTCTGATCTGAAAATTGGATCAGATCAATTAGTCTGGAAAATCAATGAACCAATCCAATGCTCAATCCAAATAAATCATTGAATTGATATTGAGAAAAATCAGCTAAAGAACCAATGAAAAAAATGAGTTTATAATGGGTCAATTTAAAATACTTAATATAACGTGGTTTTGATGTTTTATAAAATAAAATAAAAAATTAACCTAAAGTATTTATCATTTTCTTTTTTATTCTAAATGTAAACTTATTATTGTTAATGAACATTACTATGTGTTGTTGAAACTTAGACCTAAGTATTATGATATATTTAATTTGAACATTTATGTATACTTTAAATACTAAGAACCTATAAAATAGTATTTTATTTTTAGTTTTTAGTATTATAAAGTTAGAATATTGTATTTTTTCAATATTATTTTATATATTATTTAATTATTATTATTTTATTAATACTAATTCGATCATAATTTACAATAGTTAAACTATTCAACTTTAAACCTGGTTGAATGATTTAAAAATTATTGGCATATACAATCTGGATTTCTCTTCAATTACAAGCATGGAGACAAAAGATCTAAAGAGGGAGAGGAAATTACCCATTGCCGGGCCAACCAAAATATGTTGTGTTGTTTCTTTTGGTGGAAGCCCGGAACTGTTCAATGACTTCTACGCAATCCCATCCCAAAATCACTTTGGGGAAGCATAGATAATGGGGCAGATGGAGGCCCAACATGCCTTAGATTGACTAACCGTGGGCTAGCTTTGGAGGACAGAGCCCAAAAAGCTACTGCTAGTATACTTCTCCCATTGAATTAATTAGTTTGGGGAGTTCATGAGAGGGGTTAGACGGAATATGTTTATTTTTATTTAATCCTAATTCTGTATCATGACATGTTTTTTTAAATGTATGTTCAATCTTAAATTCAAAGAAACTTGATTTTGATTAAAAATAACTTTAAGTGTGATGGGATCGGGTTTTGTTGAAATGTAGGTTAAACAGAATTATAATTTACATTATTTTAACTCAACTAACCATTTAACTATTATATTTAATTTAAATCAATCTTTCAAAATTAGCTTCGGTATATTATATTTTATATGTTAAAGGTCCTACTTCACCTCTAATACATTTATTATAAGATGCTAAACTATTTTTAATATAAATATATGAGTTTAATAATTATGCACTATCAATGTAAAAAACAATTCATTATCAATCAATCAAAAATCATTGTTGACGTAACTTTTAAGATAGTTATTATAAAAATCAATAACTTTATCATATATGGTAATTTGTGATTAGATGATAATATAAAATTATTTTACACTATCAGTGTATAGCTTGTTTTTATCTAAATATATATAAAAAGACTAAATATATAATACAATATAATTTTAAAAATTACAAAAATGTGGCTGCCATTAGTTATATTTGATATTTTTAAGTACTTCAATAAGAACATGATCGTTTAAGCTAATTTCATTGATTGCACAATACCTACAAACGTTTAGTTAATTAAGATTTTAGGTTTTTAAAATTAATTTTGTAGTGAGTAAAATTGATTTTAAGATAAATATTTTTTATTTTCAATTTACAGGAATTGATTATGGGTGTGAAACCATAAGATATTATTATATTTACACTTCATAAGTGATTATACTTTTTCTTCTAAATAAAAAATAATTCTTCCAAACACACTTTTAAAATGTCATTCATTAATTCTTTTATTAATTATTTCAAAATCAATTTTATAAAAAATTTGTAGTATATTAATGATATCATCTACAAACACCTAAATATTAATTCTTTTCAAAATATAAAAATCACCAAAATAAAATTTACTTTTACCAACAATTTTTCTTTTCAATACAAATAGTCAAGAATCCAATTTTATCAACATTTAAAGATATCGACTAAAAAATTTTAAAGTGAAAATTTTCACTAAAAAAGTTCTTATTACACTCTATTACACTAGTAATTTCTAATATTTCTTTAATGTAACCTTTAATATAAACTTTTTATCATTCATTCTTTAACCAATAGGCCTAACACCTGGCTTAAAATAAATGAACCTTAATTTCGTGCTTCAATCATAGAGTTGTGAGCCATTATGAAATCCTAGTGGATGTTCCATGGAACAAGATGCAAAATGAACCTTAATATTCTAGAAGCACATAAATTTACGACTCATCTAAATTTCATGGAGTAAGAGAAACTTTAGTGGCGTAAAAATAAGAACCTATTTTGGGTTTTTTAAGTGGGTCTCACAGCTCAACATCGTTTTTAAGAACTCTTAAGCAATTTATACACTTTTTGCCCAATGCATATAATTTTAAGCAACTCACACTTTTATATTTTTTATTTGCACTTTATTTTGTGTTAAATTAAAATATTAATACACCTATTTTAATTAATATGCCTAATTAAATTTAAATAATTATAATAAAAATACAAGTTAATTAATTATTACCACAATAAATAAAAAAAGACAATTTCGTAAAATTCTATAATTAAAAACAATGAGAAATGCATAACATTATATTAAAAAAATAGGAAATACACAACGATGAGAAATACATAACATTACATAAAAATTAATTTTCATTATTCTCATGTCCAAAACGTTCCCAAATATGCTTAACAAAGTATACTTGAAGTTGGCAATGGATTTGTTTATCACGAAGATGTGCTCTCCTTTGCAAATATGTTGCAGCAAAATTGGGAAGAGGACCATTAGATACTTCAACTGTTGAGATGTCATTATGTACATGATCATATTCAAAATTACCACTGTATGTGTGTCGTTCGTCTTCAACAATCATGTTATGTAAGATGATGCATGCATATATTATATTCTTCGTTGTATTCACATGCCAAGCACGTGCTAGACTAGATATAATTGCGAATTAAGATTGAAGCACTCCAAATGCCCGTTCTACGTCCTTTCTTGCTGCTTCTTGTTGTTATGCAAATAGTTTTCTCTTTTCTCCTTGCGACACTGGTATGGTCTTGACAAATGTAGCCCACTCGAGATAAATACCATCTGCTAGATAATACCCTATGTTATATGAGGTGCCATTTACTGTGAATTGCACCGTAGGAGCTTGTCTCAATAAAATGTCATTAAACACATTAGATGTGTTTAACACATTGATGTCATTATTTGAACCCACAATGCCAAAAAATACAGCCAACGTTCCAATTTTTCCAAATGGTTTGTTAAGACAAAGGACGAATTTGTAGTCCTCAAATATTTTGATAATAACAAACAGTTAAAATTATATGTCCTCACATTATCGTCTAATCTCTCGCGCATGTTATCGTCTGATCTCTAATTCACATTATATCATCTGACGTTTTTCAAATTGAATATCGTCTTATCTTTATTTGTATAAACTTCGTAACTAACAAAGCTTATAGACGATGACAATGTTCTAAAATGATCTGCATAACAATCAGAGCGTAAGGTACCTCAAAATGTATAAAGCCTATACACCTACTCTCGAGGAAAGTTAGCGAAAAAGAAGGAATATGTGTGTGAATGTCAGAATGGGAAAGCAGACATGACAACTGCCAAAAGATTGAGTACAATAATAGAAAAGATAAGCAGACTGCTTTATCTTATCATATGACCAATTGGTGAAAAGCATTAAATGATGCACTTAATGCTCTAACGACTTTCTTCATCAGACGAAGGTCGTCTCCTACAAAATACTCAACGGATACTTTTGGTGAAGCCTATAAATAGAAGAAGAGACCTCCTTCAAGCTGTTGTCAAATTTACAAGTGTTGTTGAAATATTTGCTGCTGAATCCAAATATTCATAAATGCTTTGAGAAAAGAAAAAGTCTTTGTAAAATCAGTTTGAAAATCTGTTTTGAACTTCATTATATATTCGTCTGATAAAACGTTAAACCCAGTTAGGTAAACTCACACAAATCTTTCTTTAGGAGATTGGTTGAAGTCTGAAGAGGCTTTGTTTCAAAGAATACTTAGGTGTTTACTTGGAGAGGCAAGTGAAAGACTACTTGAGATTAAGCCTAAAGAGGCTTGTGGAAAGAATACTTGTAACTTGTAAAGTTAATAGGACTTGGTTGTTGCCAAAAACTTGACGTACTCTCTAGAATGAGATGAACTAGTATAAAATCTGTGTGTCTTTCTATTTCTTCTTTCTTCTTTCGTTTGCCTTTTAAAACGTTTTGAAAATCTTTCTGATCTTGTTTAAACAATTTAAAAAAAAAAAAGGAAGAAAGGATTGCGAAAATTGGCCTTAACACAATTCAACCCCCCTTCTTGTGTTTAATTTGTGCTTTACAATTTGGTATCAGAGCTCAGCCTCTAAGGGTTGAACACCTTAACAAGTGTTAGAGAAAAGATCTACATGGCACACCTTGAAGGACAGTTCATCCTTGAAGAAGCCTATCTGTCAAGGCCTCCATCCTTCAATGGAGAAGATTATGCATACTGAAAGGACAGAATAGAAATGTATATCAAGTCCACTCACTATAGTATCTGGAGAACCATCACACATGGAGATCATGCTGTAATCAAGCCAGAAAACGAATACAATCAAGATGATTACAACTTGTTACAACAAAATGCAAAAGCTAAGTATATTATAACCTATGCCTTATCAAAAACTGAATATAATAAATTTTGCAGTTGCAGAACTGCTAAGGAAATGTGGGATGCTATACACATAACACATGAAGGCACGGAAGATGTTCGTCTCAGAAGAGCAGCAACTCTTCAAAGATATTATGAGATGTTCACCATGAAGGAGACTGAAACCATTGATGAAATGTTGGAAGATTTCAACCAATTCTAAATGGACTTCAAAGTCTTAGTGTTGAGTTCTCTAAAGCTCAAAACAATCTCAAGATCCTAGACAGTTTTCCCAAAGTGTGGGAACCTAAAGCTACAGCCATAGTTAAAGTAAGGGATATGAAGACTTTAACTCTAGATGAGTTATTGGGAGCTCTAAGAATACATGAAGTACATCTATTCAAAAGAGATAAAGTCAAGAATAATGACTCTGTTGCCCTAAAGATTGGAGAAACAAGCAAAAGAGCAAATGAAAAAATTGAAGAGGATATATGTGAAATTTATCTGTAATTAGATTAATTTATTTTTTATTTTTATGATTGATTTACAATGAGATTGAGTCCACTTAATGAGCTTACCTATTATTATATGTACGATAGTTAGTCTTTTAGATTAGAGTTGATATCAAGTTAAACATTTATATTGTTACCCCTTGTTAAGAGGATTATTGAGAAGCCTACTATTGGCAAATTGGAAACTTGTAGTAAAGGAAATGTACATTTCCTATTAAAATTATTGATGGATATCAAATCTAGTGACATGGGACAATAATCATATCAATTGTTGTCGAACCTGGTGTCTTGGAGTAGTTACACCCTATGATGGGGTGTAAATCTTATAGTAGAGGTCAAGGAGACCTTGAGGGCGTTTAGTGCACGTCATTCCACATATGGACAAAGGATCGCGACTCTGGGTCTTGGTTAAGGCAATTTATGCACTAACATTCCTAACGAATCACTATAATTTATTCATGATCAGCATAGTGTACTGCCACATACCTATGAACACCCACTATCAGTGAATATTGATTCACATGTCGAATCTACTACTAGGTTAATATTAACTAGCATGTCGAAGGTCGGTGGAATACGAGCTCTTGATCTTACTCCTCAGTAGTTGAAAAGCTCTTCATGGAGATGAGTCAACATCTTTGCATTTATACACTACATTTGCTGTTATTTGTAAGTTGCCCTATCTATTTGACTTGATCGTTTCTGTTATGATTATCTATTAGATTAGACCCAATTGTATGTTTTGTTACCATATGATGTTTTAGGTAGATACTTACTTCCCTATTTGTTTTTCTAGTGTGTTGTTTTTTTTTTCTTTGTTGCTTGTTGTTGTGTGTGCTTCCCCCACCCCCATTAAATGGTAAAAATCAATATTAGTGTGACATAGCAAGAACTTGGTAGGATTTTCCCACATTTTCTGGTGGCAATTCTTTCTCTTTGCCACTTTAGTTTTGTTTATTAGATAGGGCCAGCTTTAGGAAGTTTGTAAGCCTATTTTTAAAATATTTATGTCTATTGTGCTTATTAATGTGTCTGAAAAAAATCGTACTTTTGAGCATAAGAGGGATGTTGCATAGCACTACTTTATAATTGATATTATAGTTATATAATTTTAGGGTGTTACACCTCTTAATCCAATCACAATCCTTAGGTGCAACATCAATACTAGACTTGGCAATGAGGTGGGACATGGACGGGTCTTGCCTCCCCCGTGATGTGAACCTTCTTTGTTGGATCAAAATTTAGCACCAAAGAACTCCAAAATTGAAGAATTAAAGAAGAAGGAAGAGGCGAAATAAGATTGAAAATGGAAGAAAATGCCACAATCAACAAATTGATTGATAAGTTGAGGAAGAGTCGCCACAAAGAATTAGCAATTCTTAATAAGAATCAAAGGTTTCACTTAAGAATGAAGAGAGAGCATACTCTCATTTAGCAAATGTTAATTCGTCTTAATTATGCTAGAAGTGTTTACAAGTTGTCCATGAAGCCTATTTATACCTCAAACCAAATAAAAGGCCCAATATCAAGACACTAATAAAAGGCTCAATATTAAGACACACTAGGCTCAATCACTAATACTTCTAGCTATCTATCACTAACTAACATAACTAACTTTTACAAGCTAGTGAGTGGCATCTGCAAGGAATAACACATGGGTGGTGCCAACCTAAAGTCCAAACAAGTCCAACTAAAGCCCAACAAATGCCCAATTACAGTGAATCCAAAAATACACAAAGTCCTACTCAAGAATTTGACTCCAATTAATAAGTCTCAAGACCTTTCCTTGTTCCAAAAGCATGTTGAGCTTCTTGCTAAGCTCTTCTAGCATCTTGCTCCTTGCTCTAGTCATGGGACCCTCCATGTTAAGCTCTATGTCCTCATCCTTGATCTTTATGGATAGTCCTCTATCATCCCTCCCCCAACTTCCAAAAAGTTAGTGACTCTGCCCTTAATTATCCTTAAAGGTAAAAAATGACTACCTATCCCCACCCTAGATAGGATTTAGATTTCCCAATTTCGAACCAATGTTTTATCATAGAAATTACATTAATAAATACAATTATGTAGCAACTTGGTTTTTACTTCTCAAGCTTTATATGTAGTAAAAAAAAAGATTAAATTACACTAACATCCCTTAAGATTTTTTAAGATTGCACATAACCTCCATGTTTTTTTAACGTTCACAATAACCTCTCTTATAGGGGTACACAGTATAATATTTTTCACACAATCAAAAGGGTTAATGTATATATATAAGGAGTATCAATGTAATGTTTATCAAACAATTAAGGGAGATTAGTGTAAGAGTAAAAAAAAGAGGGTACTAAGTAAAATTTGATGAAACTGCAGGGGATATAAGTATAATTTACTCAAAAAATATTGTAAGATTCATTATCAATTATACATACACGTTTGACAGTATATGCATATAACCCATGTCTTGTCATTTTATCCATTAGCGTAATGCATGTTTGTAGTTGGAATGGAAATATAAAGATCTCAAGAACTCTTATTTTAGGGTATGTTGTTTTTAGCAAACAACATCATTTCAAGTTACTTCAAATATGTTGTTTCTAGCATACAAAAGAATAAAATAAAATAAAACAAATTTCAAACCAACATGCATAATATTGGAATATTTTCACAAACAAATTATAAGGAAGTACATGACATAATAAAAATAATTGGTGCAAATGGAGAATACATTACATAATAAAGTACATAATATAATGAAAATAACATAAAATACACTACATAATAAAGTTCTTAATAAATGAAAACAACACAAAGTATATTACATAATAAAATGAAAAACCACGAATCAACATTTATTGATCATATTCAAAATGGGAGGTAATATCACTAACTAACAATTCACTTATATTAAACAAAATATAAAAAACGTAAACATTAAAATTGGAAAATTTTCAAAGTAAATACCTTCATTGTGAAACTCAATTTGATTGAGTATATGATATATATATATATATATATATATATATAGATATAGAGAGAGAGAGAGAGAGAGAGAGAGAGAGAACAACATAAACAATAATTAGATAAAACATACAAAGTTATTAGTCATTTCATAAGATAAGTTGGATGTGTTTCCAAAAATGATGTAGCTAATTGCTATTAGGGCTTATTTGATAGTCAGGATATGATAGGATAGGATAATTATCTTATCCTATTGTAATCCATTATTTGTTGTGTCAGTAGGATATGATAATGCTATCTTATCCCTTATCTTGTCCTAGTTGTTTCAGTGTATTTTTTATTCTAAAGGGAAAGATGGGTTAGGAAGTAACATGATAGGATAAGTTATCTTCCTCTTTATACATATATATGTATATGTATATATGGGTCAAGATTCGTTGACATCAGGTGTCAAACTTAGTGAAATTACACCTTCAATAACTTTTTGTAGAATGCAAATTTAACTAATTCAACCGTTGACTTTGATGTTCTTATTAATTAGATTAAGTATATAAAATTTCACACAATTCCAAAATTATTTAGTAGTTCATCGCATCATTTTATTTTAACGTACAATAAAAAATTAAAATATATGTAAATATTCAATGTTAGATGACATATCTGGAAAAGTCTAAATTTGATATACATGATTATGAAGATAATATCATACAATTCAACAGTTGTATTGGTTAAATTTGCATTCTACAAAAAGTTATTAAAGGTGTAATTTGACTAACTTTGACATTTGGTGTCAACAGATCCTGACCCATATATATATAGTAATAAATATTTTGTTATATATATATATATATATATTGTATATTAATTTATATATAATAATAATAATTTTGACATGTAAATTTAAAATATATTATTAATTAAAATATTAAAAATTAAATAATTTTTATTCAAATATTTTTTAAATAAAATCATTTGAATAATAATTATAATTTTAAAAATATTATATAATTTTTTATAATTTTAAGAAAAGTAACTACATAAATAAAAAATAATATTGTATAGTTTAGTTAAAATTGTAATTTTTTTGTAAAAAAAATAAAATTAAAATTAAAAGTTACTTTTACAAAATTATATGTAATTTTATGAAATAGTAATTTTGTCATTTGAACATAATTTATATTTTATCCTATCATCATCTGGTTTGTTATCTGGTGTGCACCAAACATTAGATAAGATTATAGTTTATCCTGCTCTTATCCTATCTTGTTGTTAGTCTACTCTCATATGCTGTCCTATCTTATCCTATCCTAACCACCAAATGAACCCTTAGAGTTCAATAACAGTCTCTGCTATTTCATATAACACAAAAAACCTAGGGCAACAAACAAACATCAATAGGTGCCCATATATATATATATATATATCCAACCTAAAATGGCTCATTCTTTATTTCTAGAAATAAGAGCCCATACCTACTTTAGCCTAAATATTTAATAAACAACATTAGCAATTGTAATAACTAGGCTTAATGTGGCAGCCTATTTATTAAAAAACACCCAAATATGATAAAAAAAAGCCAATAAATAGTAAATATTATTAAATGTATTAAAATTTTTATATATAAAAGTTATTTAGTCATTGAAGCAATATTTTTCCCACTCATTTTGAGGCTAATTTTAGTGTTACACAAAGTATCTTAATCTTAATCTTAATAACTACAAAGTGACTTAAGTAAATCTCCACGCCTTTTCATATACCCCTACCACAATCATACGCATGCAATCATTGGTCATTAAAAAGGTAGCTGCAAAAATGCATGCATAGACCCTTCGTGTGTAGTGTAAACACACGTCTCTAAGCATTTATTGATTACAATGCTTTATTCTTTTCTCCATATATATATATATATATATATATATATATATATATGTATATATATATGTATATATATTCATTTTTGGTTATCAAAATTTTGTCTTTATACATTTCGGTCTTTTAATTTCTACTTTTGAATAATTGATGTACTGTATATGTAATTTTTTTGTGATTCAATTTTTCTTATACCTCTCAGTTGATATCTAATATATTCTCATTGATGTGATTTGTAGATGGAAGGTGAACAAAAGTTAGATAATGATGAATATGGTACTGAGATAAAGCTAAAATATCGAACCTATCACTATGAGTTCTTTCCTAAATTTGTAAGTATCAAACTAGTTTGCTTTTATTCTTAGTATGAATTGTTTTGCTTAACATATAGTTTTTATATTTTCTATGAATAGTTTTGATTGATATATTCATTGTTTGAATGGAGAAAAAAGTACGGTTGCCACGACTTTTTTGAACGAACTTCTATCATGAAATACCAAATTGTGTTAAACTGTGAGATCCTCATGGAAGTGAATGTGAGGTTGGCGTAAAAAGGAAAAGAAGTAGAATCTATTTAACTTAAGGGCTGCAAATGATTGGAGATTTTTATGACCTTATCTTTGGTGGATGGCTGATGATGGTATACTTAAATCCCACCATATTTTTGCTACAAGTGAAAATAGAATAGAAGATGAAGTTGAATATCCTATTGATCCAAAAAAGTTTAAATTGGGTGAAAAGGATGTTCCAATCTACATACTTGATGATGATATAAATGATGATCAAGTCATTGATCATCATGTTGAAGGTCATTTTTTTCATTCTTTGTTTAAAACATTGACAGCAAGTGATGTTACTTCATGTGTACTAGTATGTGGTGCTTTTAATAATCCTTTCATGCTATGTGTCTTTTAATTTATGAATTAGAAATTTTCATGTAACTAATGTTTTCATTTTAATATTAGTTACATGATAAGGAAATATGTTGTTACATTGACGAGAACCTATGGCCACCTTGTAACAAGGCAGCCTTTTTATCTTAAGCCTTACCCTCTAACTATTTCATCCCGCATGATAAACACATTTTTGTTTTTTTAAAGTCTTCAATCTCTTAAAAATAATTACTAAAAAATGTTCAATGCTTGCAAGTTATTTTTAATTATTTCTATAAGCATGGGGAAAACATTAGAATGTACTAAATCAGTTTAATTTATGTGATTTTTATTTTCAATATTTAGTTACAGTGTGCTTTTAACTTGGTTTACATTGTGTGGCTATGATGTAGAACATTTTTGTTATGTATTATAATGGGTTCTAATTTTGATTGAGACAGATTACACTAAGGAGAACATGAAGTAAGATGCCACTTTGGCATAAGACAAAATTGTTATCCTCTTTATTTTTTTAAGTTGTTTTTTACCCAGCTATGATAAAATTGGTACAATGGTGCTTTTAATAACTAATATTTGCATGTTCTCATTCTAAATAACATCTACTTTTGGGTTTCTAGCAACTTGCACTTTCAAAGACTTACACTGATCTTGAGTTGGGGGATGAAAATGGAAAAAAAAAAAAAAAGGACATGCAGCCTTAAGTGGAAGACTCAAACATCGTTGTACTACAACCTTACAAGTGGATGGGACAAGTTCTACAAATCAAAGCAACTAAAAGAAGGAACTACTAGAAGGCTAGGTGTATCAAAGGATGGTTGTCAAATCATTTACTTTAAGTTAGTTTAATTATTATGTTCTGTGTAATATTGCTGAAGGGTGAGTATCATCTAATTGACTAAACCAAGTTGGCATGTTATAATGCCAACTTTTGCGGCTATTTTTGTATTTGCTTATGTTAAGTATTTATGGCTAGTTAAATTTAAGTTTAGAGTAAGATTCAACGACCTTAAGTTTAGGGTTTGATGCTCATTTACTATAAGAGCATTGAAAATTTGTACATTTTTATATTGCTATCCAATTTATAAAACATGCTTCTATTTAGAAACTTGAAATCTTTTTTTTTTTACTTGAAATATCCGATACTGCATAGGGTCATAAAGTAGGTGATAATTCTTATTTTGATAAAAGCTTGAAATATGACACTACTTGAAATAATTTTTACTTCAAGGTGGTTAAATTAATTGATATTGAAAGTTCTATTTGGCATAGCAATTTTAGGCCATGTCGATTTTACATAGTATGAATAGCCATAATGGATAAAATTAATTATGCTCTTTTATTGTAAAGTTCACTTAATTGACACCATTAATCAATGCCAAATGAAAACAACACCTTCGAAGGACTTTTCTCAATTGAATGATCATTAGCTACCTAAATAAAATCTGTTAATCCCTCTAATGGGAGGATGATAGCATAAAAAAAAATGAACATTAAAAATAATAATATGACTTTGAAAAGGTTATACTATAAATGTCACCTCTTCAAACCTTTTATGATTTTTCTCAATTGAATGATCATTAACTAACTAAATGTCCTAAGTTATATGTCCATATCATGTAATGCTTCCCCTATGAAGGGAGGATGAAAACATAAAAAAAGTAGTGATCATGAAATTAAAATGTCATAAGCTTATGTCTCAAATTGGATGCTATGATGTGTGAGCCATAGTACAGTTACTATTCTCAAGGGAAATGTTAAGTACTTATTCATCCATGTCTATTAAGATGATTTGAAACATGCAAGAATGTATTAGGATTTGGCCTTATAAAGGCAATGGGAAATGTGCAATTTAGGTCAAAGTTGGGTTATGGATTGCAATTAATGTTACTGTGCTAATTTTTTAGTCACTAAATTTGACACTTTTTATAGAGGCTAATTTTGGTATTACACAAATCTATGTACATTAATGACTAAATATCAAGTGTACACATGTTATTGGGATGTAAATTTACATGCAAAAAAACAAAAGGCTCCTAAAGGGTCAAAATACGAAACGTTTAACTCTTCTTTATTATACCTTCCATTCCCTTTCCAAATACGAAGCACGCATAAATATAACTAGTTTAACACTTTTCCATTCCCCCTTCCTATTTCCCATTTATTCAGCTTTTAATGTATGAACTCAGAATACGAAGCAATGCACTAGTGGAATGCAATTGAAACAGCAATAAAAAGTGTTGGCTATGATGCATTTTAAGAAGTCATTAGTGGTTTCCTATTTAAACAAAAAGGTCCATGCATTGTATTTTTTTTCTCTCCACTGTTCTCTTTCTTCTTCAACTTCACAAGAAGTTATGAAAAGTATTATCACATTCTTCTACTTTTTATGTGTCCCATAACTTCTTCAACCTCTCATTTCTTGTTAAAGGATAAAATCATGTATCCTATTTGATGAGTTTTTTTGGCATAGATTTCAATGGGGGAAAATAAGAGCAAACATGATTAAGGTGTTGTTGGAAGAATGCACTCCTATTTTCCTAAATGGAAGATATATGATATATGTTTTGCTATTTTGCTTTCTTAAAATCTAACATGCCATGAGCTTTTGTTTCTTCATAAAAAAGAGAAATTTTAATAATTTTAGTCACTAATTTCTTTGGTGAGTTTTTTTTGGTGTGGGTTTCAATAAAAGAAAATAAGAAGAAACATGATTAAGGTGTTATAGTAAGAAGGTAGTCCTATTTTGTTATTTTGCTACGTTAAAATCTTATATGTCATGTGCTTTTGTTCATGGGTGTGTTTTTGTTTCTTCATTAATTCTTTTTTTCATAATTTTATAAATGATTGTTGTATCTCCATCCTCAAAGTAGCATGAATTTCTATTTATACAACAACTATAACATTGATGATATTAATGTATCTATCTTTTTGTTTGAATTCAGGGCGTGCTTTTATAAATTATAATTAAGTGATTTTGTTATATTTAATTCTTTGTGTTGATTAATTAATAATTAATTATATTAATATTGGTGATCAATAGGTATTGCTATTACATGCAAGTGAATAGCTACCACAACACAGTTTGATAGCATGGTAGGTTCACAACTTTCTTTCTACTTTCTAAAAGCAATATATAATCAGCTTTAAATTTTTACTTTCTTTAAATATCATCCGTTAATAGCATTTGATGTTAATAGATAAAATTTAAAGGAATGGAAGATATATGACTAATATTTTATTAGTTTGTTTTGTCAAAATTTCCATTAAAAGATTTACAAGTAGAATTACATAACAAGTTAATACAAGATTATAAAGGCACTCGAATCATCTTTATATATATAAAATAACAAGTGTATATAATGTATACCATTTAAAAAGTTATTCGCGTTGACTATATAATATATACCATTTAATATTAATACTATCCATAACTAGCAATCATAATACATTCAACATATAATCTTTGTCGTATATTATATATAATATAAATTTGACATCAACCAAGTTATTAGGCTTCCTGAGTTGAATCTCGAAGAAAAGCCTCATGGATTCGCACATGAATTCAGGAAATGTCTTACTACTAGAGATATTGATCGATGAGAAGTCCTGATTCCCCCAAAAAATGCTAGGAGATTCATTTTAAGGAATGTTGGATTTAGGGAAAACAATATGATTAAGGGCCAGGAGCTTCGTTTTTGTACTTTTTGACATGCAATCCCGTCGATACCATGAAGTTGTGTTGACAATGAATGACAGGCACTACATCTTGCGGGGTTTGGATCCAATCATTATAGAAAAAAAAATGCTAAAAAATGCACAATTGGCTTCTTTGTTAAGGCAACTAACCACATAATTTATTTTTGTGTGTTACAGTAATGTTTTGTGATTTTTATTTATTGGATCATATGTTTACAAATGATTATTTAGAGTTCAATGTTAAATGGTGTTTCTTATAAGAAGTAAATGCCTAACATTGCTCTATAGCTTAAGGAATTAAAATTGTAGATTTGGCTGTAATATCACGGCCTTAATTAAAATTCTCTTAATAAATAGAATGTTATAGTAAAATATCAAATCTTATTAGATATTTATGTAAAATTATTTTATATTATCAGTATATATAAATTAAACTCTTTATTATATTTTATATTTTTTAAGCAATCAAAGATTATATGTCGCATGTATTGTGATTTTGGATAAGCAATAAAAAAATACTGACAGGATAGTATTATGATGTTGGATAATTAGCAATTATCCAACATTATAGGTTTGGAAGGTACTCATGAGTAAGGTTCATTTTTCAAGACTAATTAATATCTGACAATAGCTAGATATTGTTTTTAGATTTTTTTTATGTTATTGTTAAGACAAGAACGAATTTATGACCTTCGCTTTGTTTTGATAATAACAAACAGTCTTATGCTTAATCATCTGATAACAGGTTTTTACTGCATTATTTCACTATCGTCTGCTCACCCGTTTTTTATAAATTAAAAGATGATTATGTCAACTAACCCTGTCAAACGATATATATGTTGAATAATTTGTTTTTTCAAAAGCTCTGTTACACAAGAACCTTTTGAGTTTTGAAAATCACGTATCCTCTCGAAAAAGAAGACGTTAATGTACCTATTTATGAAAAGATTTAGCTTTATGTTAAAAAGAAGGAATTTTTGTACAAATGTAAGTACATAAAGTAAAATATGTCCACTACAACAAGATTGAATATGAGAAAGGCTAGATAAGCATACTGTTTTATCTTATTAGAGTGACTGGTAGGTGAAAAGCATTAAATGTGGCATTTAATGCTCCAACAACTATTTTCTTCTTTTTACAATACCAGATGAAGGATGTCTATAAAAACACTCACAATGGACACTTTGGGAGAACTCTATAAATAAAAGAAAAGATCATTATCAAACAGACGGAACTCTTGGCAAATTCTCCTTTCTCTCAATATGTAATCCTAAACAAATTTTTCTTGTAACAATTTCCTGAGCTTCATTGTATACCATCGAATAAAATGATAGTCTAGTGTGATATCTTACCTATAACCATTTCTCTATGAAATTGGTGGAAGCCTGAAGAGGCTTTGTATCAAAGAATACTTGAGTATTTGCTTAGAGAGACAAGTGAAAGACTACTTAAGTTGAGTTTGAAGAGACTTGGATAAAAAAATACTTGTATCTTTGTTTAAGTTATAGTGGGACTTGGTAGTATACCAAGAACTGAACGTAGTCTCTAGGGTAAGACAAACTAATATAAAACTTTGTGTTTCTCTCGTTAACAACTTTTTTTCGTTTTCACAAATCTCTTTTAAAAATATTTATCTTTTATCTGTCAAACGAAACATCTCTTTGAAAAAGGTTTTACAAAACATTTTAAGTAACACAATTCAATCCCCTTTTCTTGTGTTGTTCCTGTGGTTTATTGTTATTCTCCAACTAATTTAGAGTTTTACCTTAGTAACTCGAACTGATGAATGTTGACGTTTTAATTTGTCGTTGAATATCAATATAAAGCTACAATTTTGATTGAAGAATAACAAAAAAAAAACAATTAAAAAAATAAAGCTAAGTTTTGTTCATCAATTATATTCTAATATTTTAGGACTATTAAGACCAAAAAATTCAATTATTTTTAAAAATCTTGTTAGCAAAGTAATATAAGTAAATAATTGTTTTTCTAAAATAAATTCAATCAAATATGTACTTCTTATTTTTGTTGGCATACCAGTTATATCATTGTTGGACAAATTTATGCTTAATCCACAAAGCTTAATGTAAGATGATGTGAGCATATATGCCATCAAATCTATAACCATTAAGAAAGCAAAGTTCTAGATGGATCATGTGTCATGCTTTCATTATTATTTTTTTGCCTATTTTTCATCTTTCATTCCAACTATTGATTAATTTTTCGTATGGTTAGTCCAAAGGTTGATGAAAAACAATAAATTAGGTTTCTTATTTAAGAGACACTGAAATAAATAAGAGAACACATAAGAAGGGAGGTTGAATTGTGTGTTGTGTATTTTCGAAAACTTTTTCGTAAACAGGTTTACTATAAAAAATCATCCAACAAAAACAACGTGAAAAACAAAGGGTAAGGAAAGAAAAGAAGATAGCACACACCAGGTTTATACTTGTTCACTCTTAACCAAAAGTTATGTCCAGTCCCTTCAACCTAAAGGTGTTTCACTAAGCAAACTGCTTATACAACCAAGTATTCTCCAAGTCTCTTTAGGCTTTACAATGAAATAATCTTAACCCCAAATTATTTCAACCTAAGTATTCTTTAACACTAAGCCTCTTTAGGCTTTTACAAAAATTGTTCTTTGAAAGGATAACTCACAATAGTGAGTGTTTACAAGTTAAGGTACAAAAACAAATAACTTTGTGATTACAAAGAATATGAAAATTCAAAGCTTAAAAAGATCCTCCAAAGAGTGATAGAGCTTGTTTGTAACTTTGTTAGTCTGTCAAAGTCATCGATCTTCACTTTTTAACTCTTGAGTCTTCTTATAGAAGCTTAAAAAAATATCTATTAAGAAATAGAGCTTTTTTCCTTCTGAATGCATTTAATGCATAAATAGCGTATCACGTGAAGTTGAAGAGGGAGATTTTGATCCCGCTAGTGATAGTGGCAGTTTATAGGAAAAAAATGTTTCTCTTTCTTAACACTGTGTAAGGCATATTCATCCTTTATCTCGTTATTGAACTTACTTTGGTACTTCTTCTAATAAGTTGACTTACTTTTATTCTTTAGCTCGTACCAAATATTAGAGCTTTCATCTTATTTAAACCTGCTTCACAACAATCAAAATGACAAAGCATATGTATATTCCTTAAAAACACTAAGTCATTTTTCGAGGAAGTATGTTAAGGTTTATTTTTCATAGGATAGCTTTGTCCATATATATAAGCAACATAATGTATAAGGTCCTTTATAAAGAGTATTTATGACAAAATGATTTTGGACGCTTTTAATAGATCATATAAGGACGCTTTAAATAAGTAGACGCTTATTTATAAAAATATTGGACAACTTGTTTAGCAAATATTGAATGCTCATATACAAATCAAATAAAAACTAAGTAAAAAAAAAGAAAAGAAATATCAATGTATTTTTATGGATGTTTAAGGTTCCAAAACACTTATATCCTACAACAAAGAAAAGTTAGACTACCATAAATTTTAATAGCTTTTATTAAAAAAAAATTATTTTACAAGATTCCTTCTTCTTTTTTCATTTAATCCTTTTTCTTCCCTTGTTAGCATTCAAGTAGGACCCACAAAATATTTCTTCGTGCTTTGATACTCATTTCAAGGGAGAGACATTAAATTTGAGGTTTTTAGTATTCAACTACAACAATAATGGAGTAGAGAAAACACCAAATTCGGGGTACTACCAACTTCAATCTTTGAAAGTCATTGTCGTTGTTGCTGAAACAAGATGATAAAAAATATAATAATTATTGCACCATTGGTAAGGAGCATCATCTTTTGACTCTTTGTTTAATTTCTAAAATGTTAAAGTGAAATCATTACAAAAGTTGTTCTCTCTTTGAATACTCATTGCATTTGTAGTAAAATTTTATATATATATATATAAATAATGGCAATTGGCTTCCGGTTCACAATCATATTGTTTTTCTATTTGCTAGACTGACATTCACCTTTGCTTTGTTTCCTATCATACTAATATTTCTTCTTCTGTGGTATGTCCAAAGCTAAAGCAATGTTTTTTTATTATTACTTTTTAATGTTTTTTCTTTTATTAATGATATTGGCTTTATCAAATGTTTATCACAAAATGTTGAGTCTAAATTCAGTTGTTTAAGTTTCTTTTGTTGATGGTGTTCAAGGTTTAAGAAGTTGACAAAGATCTCATTTAATGGAGTTAGTTTATCATATGAGTTGTATTTGAGTTAATAATATTTTTATTTAAGTTGTATTTTTATTTGAGTTATCATTTAAGTTATGTTAAATGAACTCACGTACAAAAATGTTAGATATGGAAATCTTTTGTTTGAATTTTTTTATTTTCTTATTTTTATAATATGATTTCTGAATGATCTAATATATTACTAGATTAACTAGTCTATATATAGGAAATTTCTAAACTTGATGAAAGGAATAAGACAAAGGTTGCAATTGCAAATAACTAGCAAAGTGATGATTGAACTTATTGGTAACAAATATTTCCTAAAAGATGAATAGGTTAATTTTAAGGATAATATTGAAGAATGAGATGGTGGAGGTATGATTTTTATGCTTCAAGCAAGACTTAATTATGTGACATGCAATTATACCCTAGTGTATGCAAACGCTTTAACATTTGGACTAAAAGTTGTGTCTAAGTGTGGTCATTACTAATCTAATACACGATAAAAAAATTATATATAACGAAATTCAATTTACTTTCTTGGCTTGTATAAACTCTTAAACAAGTTAGTTAATTATCATTTAAAATGGTGGAAAAAATTAAACTTACTAACTAAGCCACAAAATTCTTATCTATTTTGAGTTTTGACATCCACACTAAATTTTAAAGGAATTTTCTTTCTTTACTATGGAAATAGACACAAAACTCGCCTACACTTAGAGGTGTCAAATGGCCCGGCCTGCACAAGCCATTTAAACAAGTTAGCCCTAACTCAGCCTTGTGCGCAGGCCACTGGGCCAATTTAGCCTGCTTTTTTTTTAATCGATTAATTTTATTCTTCTATTGTATTTAATTGTTTCATAAAAAAATATTTAATATTTAAATTAAATTATTTTTCTATTGTATTTAATTAACTGGAGAAGATGTAGGTCACGCAGAGTAGTGTGAGAAAGAGAGAACAAAGAATCCAATTTTTTAGGCTGGCAACTTTTTTTAGTTGCTTTTGGAATTTGGAGTTACGTTCACAATTACCCCCTTTTTTTGAAGCAAATTTTGACATCTATTATATTATTATAATATAAGATGTAGAGTATAGTTATAATAAAATATATTAAAAAAAATTAGCATAATTTTAGGCCAAGTCTGACCTGGGCCTAATTGGCTTGATTCTATTTAGGCCATCATTTTTTGAGCTTAGCTCAACCCGTTTTACAGGTTGAGCGGGCCGGCCCATCGGGCTGAGCTCATTTTACCGACTCTACCTACACTTAAATGACTTTTACCTTGTTAACGTTTATCTTTTTAGAAACCATCTTATTAAGCTTTAGGGTTAGTTCTTTAGTGCTAATTATTATTACATTATCTTTTTTTTTTTGTTACAATCTTTTGTTATTTTAACTAACTTTGCTTTATAAAGCTAACATATTAATATTTTGACCTTTTTATGATATTTATTTTTTATTTTTTCTACTTATTGCACTTATTCTTTTGTATTTAAGTATAATGAAATTGCATTCCCTTTTTAGATTCTTTCTGACATGCAACCAAAGATTATGGAATAAAAATAGGCAATGTTTTTCATTTAAGTATGTTAGATCTTATATTAAGATACCCATTGTAATTATAAATTTAGATATAATGATGTCAACCAGTGTAAATAATATTGCTCATTATTACTATGAATTTATGATATAGCTGAAAGGTATCATGACAAGTTAAACCAAAAGCACCACGCCGAATTTGCTTATTAAAAAAACTAGATTTGAGGATTATATATGTAAGAGAATACAAAGTAGTCCTATATCGATAAGCAGGAAAATTATTAGCTTTTACCATAGGATTTAAAGCAAATAGAACGAAGAGTTAATATTATTCCATGACAATTGATAAAAGATTATTGTCCATTGTTTATATCGATTATGTTAACATGTTAAGAAGTAGACATGATGTTAAACCTCATTCATTTTGTTTGGTATAATTGATTTTTTTTTTACTCTTACAACATGTTTTTTTTTATTTTGAATGATGATATATTTTTAATGATAATCCAAAATTTTCTCTGTAAGTTGTTTGAGTTTCTTTTAGTTGAATTGTATATTGTTGTTGTACTCATTTTAAATGTAATATAAAGTCAATTGTTGTTGTAATAAGGTGTTTTACAAATGTAAAATTTTAAGTTTAGCCTTTACTTCCTCTATTTTCAAAAGAAAGCAAAAAAGATAAATACACATGACTTTTTAAATAATTATGTAACTATTAACTAAACTTTAATTTCAATAATCTATGTATGGTTCAAATTTATAGTTTTTATTTATCATAATAATAAGACTTATCACCTAACATCATTAGAAAGTTGGTCATGCCAATATATACAAAATGTATATTAATTGGCAATTGACTTCTTACTTAGAGAGCCAACATCATTTTGTTTGGTGCAAAGCGTAATTTAACATGTAGAGGATGACTCCTAATGGTGAAGAAATACAAAACTAGTGCAAGAAAGCGGTTAATTGATCACTAAACCACGATTTCTTGATTAGAAGCAACATCTTACTTGGATATCTCATGCGATTAGGGTAGAATACACCTTACTTGACTATTAGTTTTGTAAATCCTTTCCTCTATGTATGATTTGTCGATTTACCCTTTCCACCTCCTAATGTTTACAATAGTACTAAAATGTGATCTAATTGTGTATGATTCCCATAATCACCATCTTCACGTAATTTCACATAAATTTAACACATTTAAAATACAAAAAGAGTAAGAAAAATCAAACTAATTATGAATGGAAGGTAAAAATAATTATTGTCAGTTAAATAATTTTGTATGTAGATCTTAGTTATTACTTATTAAAAAAGTTACTATAATTATTGTTATTGCAATCAATAAAATAAAATTCTGTCAATCATCAATTAATAGTAATATCTCAAAAGTGTACTTTGTGAAAAGTTTTCATCTTACAAGAAGAGTGATCAAGAATATAGGTTCGAGTTACATACATTGGTACAAAAACATTAACAAAAAAAATTCTACAAAACCAAAAATAATACATAATCAAATGGCATTGTATTCCAAAGGTACAAATAATGCCAAAATTCATTCCATGACCATGAAAAAGGTTATCAAGGTAGAGATAATCTAGCTTTAATTATTCACCACAACCTAAGGGGGCTAGGCTATCCATTGTGGTATTGGTGAACCAACTATCCCTAAGGCTATCATTGTAGCTTGAACCCAACCTATTCCTCAAATGCAAATGTATGCAAGATAATCACCTTTCTTAGTACATCAATTACTAGTCCAACACCTTTGTTGATGTATAATAACAATTTTTCAAAAGGATTGATTAACAACACATAACAATCTTTTATAAATTTAAATATTATAATAGGGACTAATTAATATTGTACAAAGTCATTGTTTGTCAATAGTTAACCAATTATTCATCACCTTTTGTGATAAAAATAAGATTGTTCAAGCACCATGCAATCATATTAAAATGTGCATACTAATGCGTGTGCGTGTGTGTATGTGAATGTATGTATTTTCAAATATTAAGTATTTAAATCACACAAATAACAAAACAAACAATCATATTGTATGACTTTACTATCATTTCAAGTATGAATTTTAAAGCAACTCTCAAACATGTTTCTAGTTAAAGGTTTGACAAAACCCCTAACCTAACACACCTTCAAGCTACTAGAACTTAAGAGTCGGGAACTTTTACAAACATAAATCGTAAAATTTGTCTACCTTCATTATTTTGAAATCCTTTTCCCCTATCTCCAATTAGTGTAACCACTTGCTTGTAAGATGGAGGAGTTATTATTTCCTTCTGGGGCTGAGTTTGATAAATGGTAGAAAAAGAAGAAGAAGAATAATATGAAAAGATGAAGGTTTTTCTAAAGCGGGGACGTAGAATTTTGTTAAGCGTTTTAAATGAGTGCGAAAGTGAGAAGTTTGGGTTGAATATGGTAAGATATGTCTCAACCAAGAGCTCTTGAGAAATAAGAAAAGATATCCATTTACTTATGTTTTATTCCACCAAGTAGAATGTATGGAAAATTTTTAAACCATCGATTGACTAAGTTTTATTTTATCAATTATTTACTTATATATATACATGTGTATATATATATATACATGTATATTTATGTATATGTATATATATATACATGTATGTATATGTGTGTATATATGTATATGTATACACACACACACATATATTGAGCGAAATCTTTTTTATTCCATCACCATTCTCATTTCCATGATAATTTGGTGAAGGCCAAGTGTTAATTTCATGAAGTGTAATTGTGTGGTAAAAATTTAATCCATCTTGTACA
This sequence comes from Spatholobus suberectus, assembly GCA_004329165.1. Taxonomy (NCBI): domain Eukaryota; kingdom Viridiplantae; phylum Streptophyta; class Magnoliopsida; order Fabales; family Fabaceae; genus Spatholobus; species Spatholobus suberectus. The sequence goes on from CM014732.1 coordinate 4,187,062, forward strand.
ATTATTATTTATTGTTTGAATATCTAGTAAGTGATAAAATCAATTTTCGATTTCTCACACCTAGAGTTAGGTAAATGGGTTGCAACCAAAGGACGATCATTGATCATGATTTGCATAGGTGCGAGCCTTGTAACATATGGTCAATTTAATTGTAGACATTTTCCAACCTAGCTCACCTAATCCATAGGTTTAGCGAGTTGGTTCATGAATTAGGTGGGTTGCCCATAGACTTGTATTGTTATTATTAGATCATATTATTTCTCGTTAGTGTTTGAATAGATTGATTCTTAGTTATTTATTCAAATATTTAGCTTATATATATATATATATCATATTATGAAATTTAATCAATTATTAACAAGTAACAACTCATACAAAGGAAATTAAGAAAAAAGCAATTGTTGAGATTTTTTGTCAAAATTTTTAGTTCATTTTTACATTTTTTATTTTTTATTCTTGACTTGCATGCCAACCTATTTAACTATAGGTTATGCAGGGCAAATGCAAACTAAGAAAAATAGAGCTTGTATTTTGTTGCATACGACCTATTAAATATGTGAGTCTACTTCCAATTGTTGCTGACTGGCCCTAAATACGTCAGATTGTCTCATATATCCAACTGTACTTTCACTACATAGGTACACACCAAATCCCACTACTATTATTCCCAAAGAATGGGTAAAAGTTTTACTTTTAATCTATATGTATTTCTCATAAGTTAAAAGTACAAAGAAAAGTAAATTATAATAAAATATATTTTATATAATATTTTAGTAATTTTTTATTTTTATTCCATATAGCTAGACATTCAAATTTAAAGATATTCTTTGTGAGAAAAAATATTTCACTAACTTGTAAATTAAATCTCTCATATTTTCCTTTATAATTAAAATTTTAAAAATTACCAATTAAATATAATTAGAATTCAAAATATTAATATTTTAAATAAAATAAAATAAAATTTATAATTAATTTTAAACAATACTTAATATGAATTATGTTAATGTACATTTTCTATCTTTTCCTAATTAAAGTCAATATATATATATATATATATATATATATATATATATATATATATATATATATAGTTAAGAAAAGGACGAATTATAACTCTTGTTTTGTTTTGATTATGACAAACAGACTAATGTCTTCTCAATTATCTCTTCACGCATGTATATCAAAAATTAAATATGGTATGCTAACTAACTCTCACAGACGATATATTCCAAAATATGTTGGACTATTTGTTTATTCAGTAGTTTTGTGACGCAATAACTTTTTTTGTTTTGGAGTTCATGTACCTATTTCCTTGAAAAAGAAGATGTCTACGTACCTCTCACTGAAAAGTTATAGCTTTATGCTAAAAAGAAAGAACTATAGTATATTTGTCAGCGTTGAAAGTAAAAATATGTCCATTGCAACAAGATTTAGTACGAGAAAGGCTAGATAAATAGATTGTTTTATCTTATCAGTGTGACCGATTGGTGAAAAACATTAAATGCGGCATTTAATGCTCTAACATCTATTTTCTTCTTTTCACAACATCAAACGAGAATGTCTCTAAAAGCTCTCACAACAGGAACTTTTGAGAAGCACTATAAATAAAAGAGAAGATCTATGTTAAAGACACGAAACTCCTAACAAATTCTTTTTACTCTCGTTCTGTAAACTTGGATAAATCCTTCTTGTAAAAATACTTGAGCCTCATTATATATTCGTTTGATAAGACGCAATTAAAGTGTGATATCTTACCCTTAACCATTTCTTTGTGAAATTAGTGGAAGCTTGAAGAGGTTTTGTATCAAAGAATACTTGAGTATTTGCTTGGAAAGACAAGTGAAAGACTACTCGGGTTGAGCCTAAAGAGGCTTGGATAAAAAAATACTCGTAACTTTGTTTTAAGTTATAGTGAGACTTGGTAGTATACCAAGAATTGGACGTAGTTTTTAGGATAAGACGAACCAATATAAATTTCAGTGTTTCTCTCTTTTACGTCTTCTATTTGTTTTTATAAATATCTTTCTCCAATCTGTCCAAAGGTTTGCAATTTTTTTTAACAACTCAATTCAACTTCCTTTTTGCGTTGTTCCTGTGGTTTACATATATAATAAAACATATATTTCTTATTTATTAAAAATTATTTTATTTTTAATTGCTGTTGGTTTTAAAAATTTAGAAAAGAAAAATTATTTTTGGTAAAATTTAGAAAAAATTCTATAAATAAAAATTGAAAGATTAGAAACATGAAAAGGTAAGAAAGATATAAATGAGAAAAATTAAAATTTATAAATGAAAAATAAACAAATAAAGCAATAAATTAAAAATTAAAGAAAATGAAAATTTAAAAATAAAATACTATTTCATTGTTATTTTTTTTTTTCAAACCTATGATTTTATCTGTTTATCGTTAATAAAATATTATTTTTATATTAGTGAAAAACTCATAATTGTTTATTTTAAAATTTTCAAGTAGGTAGTTTATCTAAAAAATATTTTTGCCAAAGAAATCATTTCCGAATCATGCTATGATTGGGAGAAGAATGAAGAGAGGAAAATACTACGATAAATTAAAGCAAAGACGAGCAACATTCATTCGCGGGAGTTGCATTTGGGATGAAGCAATCCCAAAATTAAGTTGGTGGGCGCTGTGGGCATTGATATTGAGTCAAGGGGCTTTAGAACAAAAAGAAGAAGGGATTTTGTGAGAGAGGCAATTCCACAACGAAATATATATTCGCGTGTAAGAGAGAGAGAGAGAGAGGAGAGCAAACAAACCTTAGCCCCGAGTGAGTGAGACTAAAAAGTGTTCACGAGAGAGAGGAATCGGGGAAAGGGCGTCGTCGTATTCATTCTTGGTCTTCTCTATCTCTCTTAATTGCCAGCGCCTAACGTATCAAATATCAATTCCCCTCTTTGACCTAAAACCCTAGCTTCGATGCTCTGACACAACAGATCCGGAAGAGCCCTAAGCAACCAGAACCAATGGCCGCGGAGTTAGGGCAACAGACGGTGGAGCTCTCCACCCTCGTCACACGCGCCGCTCACGATTCCTACGCCTCCCTCAAAGAACTCGTCGATAAATGCCGCTCCTCCGAATTGTCCGACACCGACAAGAAGATTAGCATCCTCAAATTCCTCAGCAAGACGCAGCAGCGCATGATCCGCCTCAATGTCCTCTCCAAGTGGTGCCAACAGGCAATTCAATTTCCCCTAATTGCGATTCCACCTTGTTGTTATTATTATTATTATTATTATCGTATTTTCCTTATTCCTTGTAATTTATTATTATTGGTTGTGTTACAGGTTCCTTTGATACAGCACTGTCAGCAACTGGCTTCCACTGTTTCCAATCACGACATGTGTTTCACTCAAGCCGCGGATTCGTTGTTCTTCATGCACGAGGGGCTTCAACAGGCTCGTGCACCCGTTTACGATGTTCCTTCCGCGATTGATATTCTTCTAACCGGAAGTTACCAGCGTTTGCCGAAATGTATAGAGGATGTGGGGACTCAGTATGCCTTGACGGAGGAACAGCAGAAGCCTGCTTTGAAGAAGCTGGACACGCTGGTTCGCTCCAAATTGCTTCAGGTTTCGATTCCGAAAGAATTTTCTGATATTAAGGTTTCTGATGGTACCGCAATGCTTCGGGTGGATGGGGAGTTTAAGGTTTTGATAACGCTTGGGTATAGAGGACACTTGTCTTTGTGGAGGATATTGCATTTGGAGCTGCTTGTTGGTGAGAAGAATAAGCCTGTCAAGTTGGAGGCACTGCGGCGGCACATGCTTGGAGATGATTTGGAGAGGCGAATGGCGGCCGCGGAGAATCCGTTTTCGGTGCTGTACTCGGTTCTTCATGAGCTGTGTGTTGCACTTGTCATGGACACGGTGCTAAGGCAAGTGCAGGTTCTGAGACAGGGAAGGTGGAAGGATGCAATTCGGTTTGAGATCATATCCGAGGGTCTTGGAGCGAGTTCTAGTTCTGTGCAGAATCCTGATGGGGAATCCGATTCGTCTGCCCTGCGAACTCCAGGGTTGAAAATTGTGTACTGGTTGGAGTTTGATAAAAATGCTGGTGTATCTGAATCGGGTACATGTCAGTTTATTAAAATTGAACCTGGGTCAGATCTTCAGATAAAGTGTCTGCACAGCAGCTTTGTGATAGATCCGTTGACCGGCAAGGAGGCGGAGTTTGTTTTGGACGAGAGTTGTATTGATGTTGAGAGGTTGCTGTTGAGAGCTATTTGTTGCAACAGATATACTCGTCTGCTGGAAATTAAAAGAGAACTGGTGAAAAATGTTCAGGTCTGTCGAACTGCAGATGATGTTGTGCTCCAGTCTCGAATGGGTGAACCTGATATTGAATATAAGCAGGTTGGTGTACATTTATTGGTAAAAGTTTTCTCTTATTGGGAGTTTGGAGTGTCAATTTGGTGTAGTGCATTGGACTTTAGTAGGTTTGGTAAGGATTAAATTTGGAGAAATAATCTGGTATTTTTTAAAGGCTCTCTCTGGAGGCTGGCAAACATTAGCGATTGTTTTCAAAATAAGCTGAACCAAACATATAGAGTTAGATGTTTATCTTGGGGTTTTGTTTTATGTGCTTGTTTGTTGTTAGCAAGGTTTTAAATTGCGGTTGTGGTCTCATTGCAATCCTTAACATTGCAGGAAATTGTGGGCAAATGCGGCTGATATGGCCGCAATTGCAGTTGTGATGCGGTTGCAGACCGTTTTTTAAAACCATGGGTGTCGGTTCTTTTGGGTTTTGACTTTAACATTCTTTTAGTTTCAGAAAATAGATTCTCAGATCCTGGATATTCAACTTTTTTTTTTAAATCCTGGATTATCAAAGTTCTATGCTCGATATACATTTGTTGCTGAACGGTCAATTTGGGCTAATTATGCTTTATGTAGGTTAAGATAGATGGTTTTTAAGTTCTGGCCAAAATTATATTCATCTTATTTCTGCATTATCTGCCAAAGATTTGGGGTATACTATTGTTGAGATCTCACATCGACTAGAGATATGACTAATGTAGTCTTTGTAAGGCTTTGACAGTCCTCAATCCCACAAAACCGGCTTATAAGGTGAGGGCCGCTCAAGCCTTGTAAGGTGATTACATTAGCCATATCTCTAGTCAATGTGAGATCTCAACACCCACCCTATGTTGATATGCATGTGTTTTCCAGCAAAAGATTATTCACCTTTATGTCATACAAACTGCTGTTGCAATGTTATTGTTTCATTCTTCAATCTCGATACCTTTCCATGTATCTTATGTGTGTAATCTTATGCCCTACCTTCTTCTATTCAATCTTGCATGAGGTTTTAAAATTAAGATCTGCTTGTGTCTGTAGAAAGATGATAAGTGCCGCAGCAAGGACTCTAAGGGGCATGAGGTGTTGCGTGTGCGTGCCTATGGCTCTTCTTTTTTTACTCTTGGAATTAATATCAGGTACCTCAATTTACTTTCTTTTTTCTAATCTCTTGCATTTTAATTTGGGGGAATTTTTCAAATTCATTCCCCTGTTTTGCTATCCAGGAATGGCCGTTTTCTTCTTCAATCTTCACAAAACATAGTGGTTTCTTCCGCTTTATTAGAATGTGAAGAAGCTTTGAATCAGGGATCTATGACTGCAGCTGAGGTCTTCATAAGCTTGAGAAGCAAAAGTCTATTGCACTTATTTGCATCCATTGGAAGGGTTTTAGGCCTTGAGGTATATTTACCTGTTTTCTCTCCTTTGGACTGTCTTCGACTTTATTATTTGGATTACTGGCTTTCCTATGAGTCTAAGACCTATGGATTATGGGGCACTCTTGCAGGCATATGAGCATGGATTAAATACTGTTAACATACCCAAGGATGTTTTGAATGGTCCAGCCATGCTATTGATGGGATTTCCGGACTGTGGAAGCTCTTACTTCCTGCTGATGCAACTTGATAAGGATTTTAAACCCTTGTTTAAGTTGTTAGAGACCCAGCCTGATCCATCTGGAAAAGATAATTTATCTGGTGATGACCTTAATCAGGTGCTGCGGATCAAGAAAATTGATATAGGACAGATGCAGGTTCACGAAGATGAAATGAATTTAAGCCTGGTTGACTGGGGAAAATTACGTTCTGTTTTGCCCAATGCCATTTGTCCAAATCAAACATCTGGACATGAGTTTTTCTCTGATATTTGCCTTGGGAATTCCATACAGATTGCAAGAGGTCATCCATCAGGTTTTTCATCACTCGTTGATGAAGTGTTTGGACTTGAGAAAGGGTCTTCAGTGCCTCCATTCTCTGTTCAAAATCTTTCTTCCGTGAATACATCCCTTCCTTCTCAATATGGCTCTGTCCCTTTGAATCTCCATAGTTTAAAGGCTGGAAGCCCTTCTTCAAAGTGGGAAGGAGGAATGCAGATATCACAGGTTAATAATATAACGAAAGCTTCGGGTGCTACTAACCACTATAGTGGTTCCTTGTTCTCATCAGGCAGTGTGAAGGGCCCAGTTCAATCCAGTTCTGTTGGCTCCATTTCAACTGGGCAAGGAAGGAACACTTCTGGGAAAAAACTATCTGCTTCCAAGTCTGAACAGGATTTGTCTTCTCTTAAATCTCCGCATTCAGTTGACATTAGTTCCTCTGCTGCAATGGATGAAGAACAGCTAAGAGTGTTGAGTGATTCTTCTAATGATGCTTTATCTGGAAGTCGGTTATCTCGACTATTATCTCCTCCACGACCGACTGGCTCTCGAATGTCCATACCTAATTCCAGACCTAATGGGCCTCAATTTGAATCATTTAAGGCTGCTGGATCTAGTTCATGTGCCACAACTCCCGTATGTAAGATACTTTCTTTGCATCTTCATCTTTATCATGTGGAGTTTATTCATGCTGTTATTTTTTTTAATCTTTTGTTAAGCAATATATGACTGGAAAAATGAATGTTTGCAGCCCAGGCACTGGAATCCACAGTTAGTTATAGCACAGGCGAAGATGTTACCTCCAAAAATGATAAGAAATCTAGAAAACGAACAGCTTCAGATATGTTGACTTTGATTCCATCTCTTCAAGGTGTTGAAAACAACCCAGGAATCTGCAAGAGAAGAAAAATTTCAGATTCATCTGGCTGTCAACTGTCTTTGCCACAAGGTGCCATGTCTGCTGAAATGATACCCAAAACAGAAGGATTCAGTTATGGAAGTTTAATCGCAGAAGTGAATAAAGGGAACGTTCCATCTAGCATTTACATTGCGGCTCTTCTTCATGTGGTCAGGCATTGTTCCCTTTGCATTAAGCACGCTAGACTGACCAGCCAGATGGATGCATTAGACATCTCATATGTTGAAGAAGTGGGTTTGAGAAGTGGATCCTCTAACATTTGGTTTCGACTTCCACTTGCAAGAGGTGACTCATGGCAACATATATGTTTGCGACTTGGTAGACCTGGTTGCATGTATTGGGATGTTAAAATAAATGATCAGCACTTCAGGGATTTATGGGAGCTTCAGAAAGGGAGCAATAATACACCATGGGGTTCAGGTGTTCGAATTGCTAATACATCTGACATAGATTCACATATACATTATGATCCGGATGGTGTTGTTTTGAGTTATCAATCTGTTGAGGAAGATAGTATAAAGAAATTAGTGGCTGATATCCAAAGGCTTGCCAATGCAAGAACATTTGCCCTTGGGATGAGGAAATTGCTTGGTGTAAAAGCAGATGAGAAGTCAGAAGAGCTAGTTACAGGTTCTGACACCAAAACATCCGGTGCCAAGTTTGCTTCAGAAACTGCTGACAAACTATCTGAACAGATGAGAAGGGCGTTTAGAATTGAGGCAGTTGGACTGATGAGCTTGTGGTTTAGCTTTGGTTCAAGTGTCCTTGCTCGTTTTGTTGTTGAATGGGAATCTGGTAAAGAGGGTTGCACAATGCATGTATCTCCCGATCAACTTTGGCCTCATACCAAGGTATGCTAATTCCTCTTCAACTGATTGCTATTTGTTTCTTTTTTTCTTCCCCCCATTGTATTCGTTTTGGCATCAGTAATAGATGCATATTTTTCCATTGTGCTTCTAAATATTGATAATTATGTGAAATTAAAACAATATATGCATGCCACATTATCCTTGTCATGACTGTTGGCTTCAATCTGTTTTCTTGGTTCACCGTGTTCATTATGAGAATTAATACACATGATCTTGCTAAGGTAATGTTTTCCTTTTGACCGTAGCTGGTCCATTTCATATTTACTCTGATTATATATGCTAACTTCTGGGTGAAATTACTGTGGAACATCTTTCTTTTCCTTGTTTAGCCGACTATGCAATATAAACTTGGAAATGCATTGCATTAATTTAATTGTTATGGTTATTTCTGCTGATGCATCAGTATGACTAATGCTTGATGCCATTTTTTCCTTTGATATTTCAGTGGTGATAAGAACCAATTCCTTAATGTTAAGTTGTCTTTTGTATAGATATATTTAATATTTTGTCCTGGATCTGTTCCCAAGATAAATTCCTGGCCCTATATATTTACTATATTAGATGCTTGTATTCTGTACAGTTTCTGGAAGATTTCATAAACGGAGCTGAAGTTTCATCACTTTTGGATTGCATTCGGCTGACTGCAGGGCCCTTGCATGCTCTGGCAGCTGCGACAAGGCCAGCACGAGCTGGTCCTGTTCCAGGGGTTGCACCTCCCCTTTCTTCTATTCCTAAACAGACTGGTGGTTATATATCCTCACAGGGGCTTCTGCTTGGTAATTCAAATACTAATGTCGGTCAGCCTACATCTGGTCCTGGGGCAAACACTGTCATGCCTACTGCTAGTGGTCTCACTAACCAAACCCTTTCAATGTTAGCTGCTGCTGGGCGTGGTGGCCCAGGCATTGTTCCAAGTTCTCTTTTGCCCATTGATGTTTCAGTTGTGCTCCGTGGTCCGTATTGGATACGAATCATGTACAGGAAACAGTTTGCAGTTGACATGCGTTGCTTTGCAGGAGATCAGGTATGGTTGCAGCCTGCGACACCGCCTAAAGAGGGTCGTCTTTCTGGAGGGTCATTGCCATGCCCCCAGTTTCGGCCTTTTATCATGGAACATGTTGCCCAGGAATTGAATGGATTGGATCCTAGTTTCACTGGACAACAGGCAGGTGGGCTGGCAAATTCAAATAATCCAAATCCTAATTCAGGATCCCAGATGATGGCTGCAAATGGAAATAGAATAAACCTGCCAATTTCTGCTGCAATGTCTAGGACAGGAAACCAAGTAGCTAGTTTAAACCGTGTGGGAAATGCTTTAGCGGGCCCTTCAAACTTAGCTTTGATGACATCAGCTGTCTCTCTACGGAGGCCACCTGGAACAGTTGTCCCAGCACATGTCAGAGGTGAGCTGAACACAGCCATTATTGGTCTTGGTGATGATGGAGGATATGGAGGTGGGTGGGTTCCTCTTGTTGCTCTTAAGAAGGTTTTGAGAGGTATTCTCAAGTATCTTGGAGTGCTATGGCTTTTTGCCCAGTTACCTGATCTTTTGAAAGAGATCCTAGGATCTATTTTGAAGGAAAATGAAGGTGCACTTTTGAATTTGGACCCTGAACAGCCTGCCTTGCGTTTTTTTGTTGGGTAAGTATCTTATTTCCCCCCTTTCTGTGTTAACCCCACTTTTGTTTCTAGAAATTTTTTATTTAAACACCTGCTATAATTTTTACATTCCTTCTTGATACAAGGACTTTTGCTATATCTTTACCCTTCCTACTTAAAGGGGAATAATTGCAGTTGTGATATTGCCGAATTGGTGCTTGATTGTATGCCTCCTTTTCTTTTTCATCTACTATACTTTTTCAACATGTTTCTTACTTCATTGTTTGTTTCATTGCCTTGTTCCCTTGGGTGATTTAGCCTGGTGAGTTCTTGCAACAATAATTTTCAATTATTGAATTTTGGATTGGGATGTAAAATAAAATGCCTTTAATCAAATTTTCTTATTTTTATTTCTTAATTTGAGCATGATACATCAAACTGATTTTTCTATGTTAATGAATATTATGCATATTGATACTTTATGACTTATTGGCCATAGTTGGTAAAAAGGAATAAAAAAAGTTGATTACATTTTGTTCTCTTCAGTATTATGAGAGTTCAATTTTAGGCCCCCTTAATTTCAGTTGGAACAATATCTCCGGTTTATAAGTTGATGCAAAATTATGCCCCGTGCCCATAAGCTGTTGGAAGTGGCTATTTTTGCTAATGGGCCATTTTGGCACATAGACTCTCATTGGAAATTGATTGGTGCTTCCCTAGGGTTTCCCTTTCTTTGTACCATCAACTGTACCATCTCAGGTATAGCTTTATAGTTTCATTAGAGTGGGAGGCAGTGATGACCCACATAACTAAGGTGCTACACATTCAATATTACAAAAGTAAGAAATCAAATTTAAAGCCATGTGAGCCAAAGCAGTGTGAAGAGAGGGGGGGGGGGGTCCTTATATATGGAAACTACAGGGTAATGTAGCAATTGGAACTAGAGGAACCAAAGTCATAGTTGGTGAAACTAGGACTAAAATTATAACTAAGCTTAAAAATTGAAAACAGCTAACGTCTTCTCAGGCTCTTCTTAAATATTTGCTATTCTTATTCCAGTTAGACACACTAAACTGAAATGCTGTCTTTTCATCCTTCTGCAGAGGATATGTATTTGCTGTTAGTGTCCACAGAGTTCAGCTTCTTCTTCAGGTATTAAGTGTAAAACGCTTTCACCAACAGCAGCAGCAACAGCAGCAGAATTCAAATCCTGCACCGGAGGAATTAAGTCAATCTGAAATAAGTGAAATATGTGACTACTTCAGCCGTCGGGTGGCATCAGAACCCTATGATGCTTCTCGTGTTGCATCATTCATAACTATGCTCACTTTACCTGTATCAGTACTGAGAGAATTCTTGAAATTTATTGCTTGGAAAAAGGGATTATCCCAGGCACAAGTTGGAGATGTTGTTTCAGCTCAAAAGCCACGGATTGAGTTATGTCTTGAAAATCATGCTGGGTTGAACGTGGATGATAACTCAGAGAGCTCATCTGCATTCAGAAGCAACATCCATTATGATCGCCTGCATAATTCTGTTGATTTTGCACTTACTGTTGTTCTTGATTCTGCTCACATCCCTCATGTCAATGCTGCTGGTGGTGCTGCGTGGTTGCCATACTGTGTTTCAGTAAGATTGAGATATTCATTTGGTGAAAGTCCTAATGTCTCATTTATTGGCATGAATGGTAGTCATGGTGGTAGGGCCTGTTGGTTGCGTGTTGATGATTGGGAGAAATGCGAACAGAGGGTGGCACGAACAGTGGAGGTAAATGGGAGCTCAGCAGCAGATGTAAGTCAAGGTAGGTTGAAATTAGTTGCAGATAGTGTGCAAAGAAATCTGCATATGTGCATTCAAGGGCTAAGAGATGGTAGTGGGGTCACAGCCAGCTCTGGAGCAACATGATTGTTTTGTTAATAGCAACAATCATATATATATATGTGTTGGGTTAGTGCTGTCAATATTGCATTTTAGTTTACCATGATATGAAATGGTGCCATGCTGAGTTTAAGCATGCCCCCATCCTAGCACGTCTCTTCTGCTCGTAGGTTATGCAGTTCTATTGGAGATGAACTTTGCTGTAATGGAGAAAGTGCACAGGTGATTACAGATAATTTTGATGAAATTACTTTTGATAGTCAAGCTTAGATTTGTGGGCCCCAATTTTAGATTACTAACCAAATATATATAACGAGTATTCGACCTTTCTCAGATTATTAACTAGGTTGTACAATATCTTTGCTGATAGTGTAGTATCACGGTATAACTTGGCTGGTGGCTATTGTACAGATGACATCAAATGAATTAGTAAAGGAATTTTGTTATGCTCGATCTCTATCGACAATGAACACTTGCAAGTAATTGAAAGACCTTGCCGCATATTTAATTTTGAATTCATCTTGTCCTTGGCGATGCTCTCTTTCTCAACCGCGGTTGCTTTGATGTTAATACCTCGTTTGCCAGGTTCTTGATTGTGTAATGTGTATGGTTGTTCTGGCCATTGAAACAGCTGCAGGGAACATTATTTGAATTTATAGGTTATTTGGACTCAACTAATTTTGAATGTTCAAAAATGCTATTTTCTCCGTATTTAGAAATGATTTTTAATTTAAAAAAACTCTTGTGAAGAAAATTTTAGTATGGGTGAAGGTTTTAACTATTTTAAGGATTGGGTAAACCAAAAACTTGAATAAAGATTTTCAGTAGAATATGTATTGCTTATCTACAAAATAGGAATAGAGATTTATACATAGTTTGGGTGATAAGAGAAATTCAGAATAAAAAAAGGAATAAATAAATATTAGAGTTAAGGGGTTTTTGTATTGTTTGAACATAGAGAAAAGGAAGAGAGGAATGAGAAAAAAGAAAAAGTAATTATATTAAATAATATTCAAATTATTATAATATAATGAAGTATAACTAAAATTAAGATAATTTTGTTATTTCACCATTTTTATACCATACATTTTTATTTTCTCTAATTTATTGGCAATGTCAAATTAAGTGAAATACCTTTTGATTTCATGTTTTTCTCCTATCTTCTCTTACTTCATTCTTTGCGTTACCAAATGAAGCATTAAATTTATAAAATTGTTATGAATGAAATTTTTAAATTTGAAACTTACATAACGTGTTTGGCTCAGTTGAAATAGAGTTCAACATACGTTTGGTCTATATACCATTGTTTTAAAAAATAAATTAAAATATTTAAAGAGTTTAATTGTTATATATTGTCAATGTAAAAACTTTTATATTGTTAACCAATCGAAAATCACTTTAGTATGACTTTTAGGGTAATTATTATCAAAGTTATCAAACTTACCATACATGATAGATTGTGATTGAATGATAGTATAAAACTGTGCATAGCTTATTTTCTCATATTTAAATGCCTAAAAAAGTATATCAATTTAATCTATCGAGTGGATTATCGTACAAAGTGTAATGCTACACCATTTCTGTTAGATTGTTACTATAAATTGCCAAGAATTTCAATTCGTACACGACAAACCATTGTTGTGCTGGTAGAAGAAGGGATCAACAAACCAAATCTTAAAATTCTTCACTTCGATCACAACAGCTTATTTTTATAACTTCAATCCGCAGATTTGTCATTTCTTGCACCGATGCACCATGAGTGTGGCATTATACATGCATCAAGCACGACCGTGAACGGATGCGATATCTGGTTCAAGATTTTGACGATGAAGTCTTTGGAACACAGTTAGTCAGGCTCTTGGTATTTGACAATGGTCATGGGTCTCCGGTCGACAAGTTGAGTAAATTTGTGATATCTAATCATCTATCAACAAAACGACATATTCAATATCGTTTTGATGCTAGTTAAAACTCCACCATGATATTTAACTTGTCATGTTATGCTTTTAGTAAACGTTTAAAATCCCGAGTTAACATGAAAACCAATTTGACCGATAGAATAGTCTTTGATGAATCAAAAAAGACATTTTACTCGTATAGACAACAAGTGAAGGAAATTCCAATGGTATTTAGATCTGATTCCTCCAACCTTAATATAAGGTGAGAAGGTAAAAGTACATCCGTTAGTGAGAATAATGCCGCTCTTAAGGACATGGATTACCAGGTGGCCATTGTGAAGCGAAGGAAAATTATCAATTTCTTCAAAAGGTTCAACCATCACTAGTAGTAGTACCCCTCCCCTGATTTTCTCCAATGGGCAATCATCAATTATACTAGCCAGTATTGATAATCTTTTTATTTGAAATCCCGTTCACGATTTAAATAATGAAACTCAGAAAGCCAGAAATACTAAACTAACAGATATTAGAGAAGAATAGTTTCTTTAAATGCATAATGTCATACCTACTTATCATATCATATGATATCTTCTACAAACCTCATACACTCTCCTTAGAAGTAGACACGTCAATGTCCTGCTTCTCCTGTTCACTATCAGCAATAAGTTTCTCAGATGAGTCCCCTCCCATGGAACCAGGATCCTTCTTAAGCTCAGACTCAAACTCCTTTGCTGCCTAGACGACCCACAAAATAAAATAACCAACCTTAAAAAACAAGGTGCAAAACACTTAACAGGTAATAGATGGCAACATGGCATTCACAATTAAGTCAATGCCAGAATTTATCCAAATAATTTAGCCGGTTATGTGCATAACTAATGATGGCAACATAGCGTTCACAATGAATTGATGAAAAATTATATGTATGTACGATTGATTAATGATTATGAATAAGAAAGGAATCACCTGTTGGAAGCTCTTGACAGTTTTGCCGATGCTGCGGCCCACTTCTGGCAATTTCTTGGGCCCAAAAACAAGGGCCGCCACGCCGGCAATAACGACGAGTTCGGGTACGCCCAATCCGAACAAGGCGTTGCAAGTGAGGCCTTTGTTTCTTCTGCGATCCCTCACGGCGACTAACCTTGGCCTTGCTGAATTAAACAACTTGGGGCTCCTCAAACACAAAGAAGACGAGAAACCCACGCTAACAGCGGGTATCGTTGGTCTTGGGATTGAACTCGAAAACGAAACGCTGCTCATCATCTCCATCTTCTCCCCTCTCTTCTCTCTGCGTCTGCGTCTGCGTCTGTGGCTAAGATTTTTTAGATTTTTTTTTTCTAATTAGATAATAACCTAACAAGACTTTACCCAAAATAAGAAAAGAATAAAAAGACGACTACATGTACTAACTACTAACTACACCGCCAACATTGACCATGGGCATCTATGGAAACACGCAATAAAACTCGTTCGTTGTTTTATTTCTAGAGTAAATTACAAATTATACCCAATAGTTTTATGATTCTTGCGCTTATACATAACCCCTTAATTGTTAGGCAATTCTACGGTGGACTATCAAATAAGTAGTTCACCAATAGACTATTAATTTAAACCGTTAGATATATGAATAAAAATAATTAATAATTAAGATTTGTTGATCTGATTATAATCATAATTGTTAATTTTTTTATTCATATATCTAACGGTTTAAATTAGTGATATACCAATAGACCACTTGATTTGAAGTCCACTGTAAAAGTCACCTAATTGTTGATGTTAATTGACACGGTATACCCCTCTTCCCAAACACCACTTAAATTGTTTCCAAACAAGCGAAATTTTTTTCAACGTCACGTATTTTTACAGTAAATTTCTTCTATTTATTTTTTTTTTCTAAATCTTCCTTCCTTTTTTTTATAGGATAAAATGTGTGTTAAGTCTCTTAAAATTTGATTAAAATTAATTTCAATTTTTACATTTTAAAAATGATGATTTTAATCATTATATTTTTGATGGTTAAAATTTGATTTTTAAGGTGTTTAAGTATGAAAGAAGTGGAAGAGAAAGAAAAGTTGTGTTTTCTCTCCACTTGTTTGGTTGGATAAAAAAGTAGAGAGAAAGAGAATAATTTTTTCTTGTAAAGGCATATTTATCCTTAATATATATAGATCTTGTGAGATAAAAGAAATAATAAGGTTGGAATTGTAATTTTAAGTGAATTTTACAATTTTTATCTCTCATTTTTCTCTTTTCTCTTTATCAAAAAAGAGATTTTATTTTTAGATGGGACTTACTTCAACTTTTCTCTCTACTTTGTTTTTCTTTTTAACCAAACAAGAAAAAATTACTTTTCTTATCTACTTCTCTCTTCTTGACTTTTCTTTTCTCAATCTCTATCAAACCAAAGAATATGTAAAACTCGTCCATTATTTCTAGAATAAATTACAAATTATACCCAATATTTCTACAATTTTTACACCTATACAAAACTCCTTAATTGTTAATGTTAATTAACACCGTGTACCCCTCCCCCCAAATGCCATTTAAATTGTTTCCAAACAAGTGAAAATTTTTTCAACGTAATATTCACGTATCTTTACAGTAAATTTCTTCTATTTAATTTTTTTATCTAAATCTTCCTTTTTTTTTCATAAGATAAAATATGTATTAAATCTCTTAAAATTTGATTAAAATTAATTTTAATTTTTACATTTTAAAAATGATGATTTTAATCATCATATTTTTGAAATGTAAAGAATTTCGTCCATGATCCTGTACTTCATTTTAATCCCTCAAAGAAACCAAGTTCATCACATTTCAAATTATCAAGAACTAAAATCACCACTTTTGACATGCTTATCCACGTTTGATTAAAATTCTATATCGCTGTGATGACGACTCGCTTTCTCTCGTCGGAGGAGAAAGACCAAGTGGATTGAAGTAAGAAGAAAATCAAAGAAGGCGAACACACGTTTTCCAGTGAGTGGTCGAAGCCAATCTCATACGCCAAAGCTGTCCTAGGAGGTGAAGAAGTGGAGGAATTGCCTGGCTGGCAGGGAGAGGAGGATAATGAATACAAAAAAGAGGAGGCCGATACGAAAGATAAAGATGATGATGATGGAATCAAGGTAGTGGAGGGCAAATTGGGAGATTACGATTGTCCCTCTTTTATACTGTCTGAACAAGAGGAAGCAAGAATGAAGAGGCCTTGGCGAAAGGCAGTTATCGTGAAACTGTTGGGGAGAACGATAGGTCATAAGGTTCTTGAAGCTTGGCTTAAGCAAATGTAGATAAAGAAGGGAGTTCTTCAATTGATTGACTTAGGAAAAGAATATTTCTCGGTGTTTTTCTCGCATAAAGAAGAAAAAGATAAAGCAATTATGGAGGGTCCTTGGCTTATGTACTACCCCGATTTGTTCTAATAACTAAAGACGAACGATCAACCTAACTGATCACCTATCTGCCCGAACAAGCTAAGAATGGCCAATCGGCCTAATCGATTAGCCATCTTGGCACTCGTCCTAAAAGCAGCCAACTGAACCCCCTCCGAGGAATCATAAATCAAGAAAGTAGGAAACCAACTTAATAATGGAAACCAGGAGATAAATCTGGGAATGAAGGCGAAGATCCTTCGTGGCATAGGTAACAGACATCTGACATTAAAAAGGGGATAGGTGCACACTTTCTAACCCTAATCTGAATCCAATACTAAAGCAAAACCCCTGCTAATCTTGGGGCCTCCCCTGACTTGAGCGTCAGAGTGTCTTTGTAGGTACCCCCACTACCCCACGGGAGACCAGATCACCTATCGGAGAAGAAGAGCACTGTCTTGGGAGGCGGAGACCAAGGAAGAACCACTTTTGGAGAGAACAATTGGTGCCCACCGTGGGGCGAGGTAAAACTGTTCCTTGACTACTATACGACAAAGATGGTGAGAACTAGGAGCGTAACGGTGGATGACCATAGCCGCGGTGCGGAGCCGTCCCTGGACCCCCTGATCTAGGCCTTGCATTAGGAGATGGCGGACATGCGAAGAAAGAACGAAGAGGAGATAGAGAGGCTGCAAAAGGAAAATGCGAAAATACGCCAGCAATAAGAGAAAGAGAGCCAGCGAGTGCGAACCGTTTGTGAACAAACTGGAGAATCAGAGCGCCCCACAAACTAGCGATCTCACGCAAAAACCAGTCGACAACCTGGGGTGCACTCGAAGGCACAAGCAGAATAGCGACCCAGGACCCTGGTTGAATCACACCTTCAACCAGTTGGTGGGGCAGTTCGGAGGCACCTTTTTGTAGACGGCATTATGGAGACTCCTTTACCCTCGGGCTGGAAGAATTTGAACCTAGACCGTTATGATGGAACGACTAATCCCGACGAGCACATCGACGCGTACACCACTCAGGTAAACTTATTCACAAACGATGATGCTATTCTATGCCTGGTATTCCTAACCTCTCTTAAGGGGGCGACTTTAAGCTGGTATACTCGGCTACCGCTGAACTCGATTGACTCTTTTGCTACTCTCGTTGCAAGGTTTGGGGAGCAGTACGCAACAAGTAGGCCGCATCACCTCACGTCAGTCACCTTGGTGAACCTCAGGCAAGAGGATGATGAACCTTTGCGGGCATTTATGGAAAGGTTCGCAACAGTATTGGTTAAGATCCGAGACCTGAACCTGGAAGTAGCGTTGCATTCCATGATCATGGCCTTAAAGCCCGAACCCTTCTCCAACAGTCTCTACAAGAAGCCCCTGTTGGATATGGATGAACTCGGGGCTCGAGTAGCAGGTTACATTCAAATGGAGGAAATAGTCGAATATAGAGATCAGGTCCGAGCAGGGATGTCAACGAGAACCATTGACTGCGAGAAGCCCCGGTCGGGTCGGGTTAGGAAAAGAAGCAAAGAGTGGAGCATAACACCCTCGGCCCGAAACACAACCATTATACCCCACTTATTGATAGTAGAGCCCGCATCATGGAAGAAGCCTGCAGCGCGGAACTGTTGCGGTTACTGCCTAAAAGTCGTTCTCCAGAAAAGGCGAACCGAACTAAACACTACCAATATCATGGAAATTACGGACACTCAACAGAGGAATTTTGGACCCTCTGTGACAAAATCGAGGAACTCATTCAGGCAGGGCACTTGCGGAACCGCATCCAGAGGGGTCAAGCCAGTCAGGACGGAGGTCGACGGGACAATAGGCATCAAGGTCATAGGGAAGAGCGGGCAGAGCCCCAGCTTGCAAAGGAAGACGGCCAGCAAAGGCCTCCCCCTAAGAGGATGGACACTCGCTTAAAAGGAGTCATCAATACCATAGCTGGAGGGTTCATAGGGGGAGGATTCAGCTCCTCTGCCAGGAAACGTCACCTGAGAGTGGTATGGTTGGTCAATACGGCGGGCAAGGCCTTGAATATCCATCCCCCAATAACATTTACAAATGCCGACTTCAGAGGGGTAAATCCTGAACAGGACGACCCGGTTGTCATTACGGTGGAAGTCGCCAACTTCGCGGTGTGAAAAACGTTGATCGACCAAGGAAGTTTGGCCGATATCCTGTACGTGGACACCTTTCGAAAGTTGGAAATCCCAGAGCACTTGATTTAGCCGTACCTGGAACAGCTAGTAGGATTTGCGAGAGTACAAGTAGACACTTGCGGGTATATCGACCTGTTGACTACCTTTGGAGATGAAAATGCCTTCCAAACTGTTATGGTGAGATACTTGCTGGCGAATACGGACACTTCTTACAATATTATGATCGGTTGGCCTGCCCTCAACTAGCTTGGCGCCATAGTGTCAACCCTCCACCTAGCGATGAAATTCCCCACGATGACTGGGCAGATAGTAACAGTCAACGCAGACCAGAAGATGGCTCGAGAATGCTACACGGAGAGTTTGAAGGTAAGAAGAGGGCCCAGGCCGCAGGGTTAGCCCGTGTGCACGACGCACCCTTTCATGCCTAGCGAGTTGGTCAAACTCAACCCTTGGGTTGAGGAGCCGAGAATGGAACCCAACGAGGACCTGCGGAAGTTTCAGCTGGGTAACCACCCAAACCGGTGTACACAGGTCGACGTTAACTTGTCGTAAAGAGTATTGGCCAAAATTATTGACGTCCTCAACAATAATGCAGACCTATTTGCATGGATAGCGACTGACATGCCCGGGATTGATCCCAGTTTTCATTTCCATAAACTCGCTGCGTGTTCAAAGGCGCGACCGGTGGCTCAACGAAAAAAAGGATAGGAGAAGAAAGGAGGCAGGTGGTGGAAAAGGAGACATCAAAATTAGTGGAAGCAGGGTTCATTTGAGAAGTAGAATACCCGACATGGTTAACCAATGTAGTATTGGTGAAAAAGGCGAACGGTAAATGGCGAATGTGCACAAACTACACTGATCTCAATAAAGCTTGCCCCAAGGATGCTTAGCCGTTGCCGAGCATTGATCGGTTGGTCGACGGTGCCTCGAGGTGCAAGCTCCTGAGCTTTTTAGACGCTTATTTAGGGTACAACCAAATTCCTATGTTTCCGCCAAATAAGGAAAAAACAGCTTTCATAACGGATGGATCGAACTATTGCTATACGGTAATGCCATTCGGCTTGAAAAATGTATGAGCTACCTACTAGCGCTTGATGGATAAGGTTTTTGCAGAACAAATAGGCTAAAACTTGGAGGTGTACGTGGATGATATGGTGGTGAAATCTGGGGATGCGGAAAAGCACGCTGAAGATTTGGAAGAAGCATTTGGTCAAATCAGGTAGTACCATATGAGGTTGAATTTGGAAAAATATGTGTTTGGGGTTCAAGGAGGCAAATTCCTGGGCTTCATGCTGACTCATAGAGGAATCGAAGCTAATCCCGACAAATGCTAGGCCTTGATAGAAATGAGAAGTCCCCAGAATATCAAGGAAGTGCAAAGGCTAACTAGAAGACTAGCCTCCCTTTCGCGCTTCCTTCCCAGGGCAGGCTGAGAAAGCACGCCCCTTCTTCAGCCTCCTAAAAAAGACAAAAGCGTTTCACTGGGATGAGGAATGCGAGTCAGCGTTCAGAAAACTCAAGATATTCTTGGCAACCCCCCCCTCCCCCCCCAAATTTTAACTCGACCAGTCCTAGGATAGGACTTGCTGATTTACTTGGTGATATCTGATCAGGCCGTCAGCTCGGTCATCGTGCAGGAGGTAAGGTGCCAACAAGTCCCGATATACTACATTAGTCGATGTTACAAGGGCGAAAATTCGATATCAAGTCATTGAGAAGTTGGCTTTAGCACTAGTAGTGGCGGCCCGAAGACTACGACCATACTTCCAAAGCCACCAAGTGGTGGTAAAGACCGATCACCCCATTTGGCAGGTGCTGAGGAAACCAGAGCTAGCAGGAAGAATGATAGCGTGGTCAATCGAATAGTTCGAATTCGGATTAAAATATGAAGCGAGAGTCCCAATCAAAGCACAATGCCTTGCCGACTTTATAGTTGAGTTATCGTAGCCGGTAGAACCCACTTCGGCACAATGGACTCTGTACGTGGATGGATCATCGAACCAATAAGGAGAGGGAGCTGGTGTCATTTTGGAGGGGCCCCGAGGGGTCGTGTTAGAACAGTCTTTGAAGTTTGACTTTTAGGTCTCCAATAACCAAGCAGAGTATGAGGCACTTATTACAGGGCTAAAGTTAGTAAGAGAAATTGGGGCCAGCAAAATTAATTGCAAAAGTGACTCCAAGTTGGTAACAAGTGAAGTGTCCGGTGCATTCTAGATCAAGGACACCCAACTCCTGAAGTAATACCACAGGGTTGTGCAGTTGATAGCCAGTTTCGAAGAATTCAAAATACAACATATTCCAAGGGAGGAAAATGGGAGAGCCGACCTCTTATCGAAACTGGCCACAAGCATTAGGAAAATGGGGCAACGATGAACGATCATACAGGAAACCGTGACGAAACCCAGTATTGAGGAGATCTTGAGCATGGCGAAAGATGAAAGTGGATGGATGGTCCTTATCAGGAAATACCTCACAATTGGCGAGTTGCCGACAAATAAAAACGTAGCAAAGAGGATCCGGCGGAAGGCTAGCTACTATGTCATTGACGAAGCAAACTTGTACAAAAGGGGATTCCACGCCCCATTACTCAAATGCTTGGAACCCGACCAAGCTGAATACGTCATGAGAGAAATCCATCATGGCATTTGCGACATGCACACTAGAGGGCGAGCCATGGTAGCTCGCGTCATCCGGGCCATAAATTATTGCCCGACTATCCGAACTGACTACGTCAAATACTCGAGAAAGTGTTGAGAGTGCCAAAGATTCAGAAATTTGTCCAACGCACCCGCAGAGGAGTCACACTCGATCTTATCCCCTTGGCCCTTTGCTACGTGGGGCCTAGACATACTCGAACCCTTCCCCGTTGCTAAGGGTCAAGTCAAGTTCCTGTTGGTAGGAATTGAATACTTCACTAAATGGATAGAAGCCGAGGCCCTAGCTCGAATAACGACCGCGAATGTGCAGAAATTTGTGTGGAAGCACCTCATTTGTCGATATGGAATGCCGCATATCATCATTACAGACAACAGACGCCAGTTTATAGATGGGTCACTCACATAATTTTATAGGGGCCTTGGGATTCGGCACCGGACCACTTCGGTCGAACACCCGCAAACTAATGGGCAGGTCGAGGCAGTGAACAAAGTAATCTTGGGGAATCAAGGAAGCGAGTAGGGAAGGCAAAGGGAAGTTGGCCTAAAGAACTACCCGAGATCCTTTGGGCTTATCATTGTACACCACAATCGACAACCCGGGAGACTCTTTTCAGACTGGTGTACGAAACCGACGCCATGATTCCAGTGGAGTTAGGGGAATCGTCCTTACGCCGCACAGTGTTTGACCCCGAGAGAAATGGCGAAGCACTCAAGGTGGAGTTAGATCTAGTAGAAGAACTAAGGGAGAAGTCCAGGATACAGGAAGAAGCGAGAAAGCGGAGGGTGGCTCGCAGGTACAACAGAAAAATGAAGCCAAGAGACTTCGAACCTAGTGACTTGGTGTGGAGAAAAAGGGCGGAAGCACGGAAAGAAGTCAGAGAAGGAAAGTTAGCTGCCAAATGGGAAGGGTCGCTGCGAGTGGTTGAGCGGTTGGGAAGTGAAGCCTACCGATTGGAGCAACTCATAGGTAAAGAAGTCCTACGCACGTGGAACGCTTCTCACTTAAAAATGTATTTCGGTTGATAAAATGAAATGACGATGTACTCTTTTTCCTACCTCGGTTTTTTGTCCCAAAATGGATTTTTGCCCGGGGAGGTTTTAATGAGGCACGTCAATATTAAGCAATAAAGTTATTTCGAATCCATCTTTTTATTTTTTTCAATTCGAACACCCAAGCTCGAAGACTTGACAGGTTTCAACCCACTGAAATCTTACCGCTGACAAGTTTCGACCCACTGAAACCTTATCGAGCCAACCCACCGTGCTCGAAGCCTTGAAAGGTTTTGACCCACCGAAACCTTACCGAGTCGACCCATCGTGCTCGAAGACTTCAAAGGTTTCGATCCACTGAAACCTTACCGAGCTGACCCACCATGCTCGAAGACTTGACAGGTTTTGACCCTTTGAAACCTGACCGAGTCGACCCACCGTGCTCAAAGACCTGGTAGGTCTCGACCCACAAAAATCAAACCAAGTTGGCCTAACGATTATTGATTCACTCAAGTTGATGCGCTGAGTTAAAATAGTATTCCAAGACGACCAAATAACAGAAAATAACTTGCATTTTATAAACATGGAACTTGGTACATATAACGCTCTGAACACGGAAACTGAATATAACATAGGTATCCTAAAGCCTAAGAAGGGAGAGTCACGGGGAAAGCATTTGGACTCTAGGAAGCATAGAGCGCCAAAGATCATACAACGTCAACATTGTCATCAACTTGCTCGGCGTCTCCACCTCCCTGCACCTCTTCCTCCTCGTGGTTGGAAAAGTCAGCCACATCAACCAACACCCCCTCCTTAACATCTTTTTCTACGTCAAACACTGAGGTGTCGCTGCTGGGAGTGGAAGTATGAAAACTGTCGCAATGCTTTTTGAAAACCCCCAATGTGCTCCTCCATTATAGACCCTTGGCTTCTTCTAGATCGGCTTCGAGGCGCTTCACTTCAGCAAGTGCCCCTAACAGATCCGATTCAGCCTCGGAAAGCCCAGCTTTCAGAAGCCCCAACTCTTCCTCCAAGGAAACTATGAACTCTTCAGCTCGGATTGCCCAGCTCATTAGAGTCTCATTGCAGGCCTTGGCATCCTTTAGCTCGACATCCAAAGCCTTAATCGCTTTCCTCGCTTTAGCGACCTCCAGAAGTAGTGTCTCATTGGCGCTAGAAGCTTATGCCAGCCCAATCCTTGCCTCTTGGACAATGGCCTCTAACCTCTGGACCTCAGCCTCCTTCGACCTCAGCAATTGGGAAAAAGCACAAGCACTATCTAATTCTGCCCCCTAAAATTGGGCGATCGCCCAAGAGCGAGCTTGGAAAACAAATAATGCTTCCAAACTCGCTTGGGGACCGGCTTCCACAAGAGCTCAGTGGTCGACCTTTGATAGGGAGCCAAGGCCCAACACCTTAGTGGGGTTGAAATCTTGACCCCAAAGGGACCTGAGGCCCTCGACAACAACAAAAAATGCCGGGTGGACGTCGATGGATGAAGAATCTTCGGTTGGTGCTGGTGTGGGAGCAATCCTTGGGCGCTTAGCGGGGAGCTATTCGAGGGAGCCGCTATGATCGGGGTCTCTAAAGGCAGAGCAGTTGGCGTACGGCTAGAGACTTGCGCCACCGGAGGGGTGTGCGGCACAGGGAAAGTAGAAGCAACGCTTGCTTCGACCTTTTTAGCTTTCTCCTCCTGCTCGGCACGAAGCTTGGCGAAGTTGAAGCGTCCCGTTATCCCTGCGAAAGGAGCAAAGAAAAATAAGAAGCGACAAGTGAATATCAAACAAAAATAAAAAATACTCACGCTTTATGTCCCTTAATGGCTTCTTCGAATTAATAAGCCCTATCACAGCTCGACATAGAAGTAGTCGAGGAAGCTTGTGCAAGTTGACCATGTCGTCCCGATCGGACTCGGACATGTCTTGTACTCTCCAAACAGTGTGCTTGTCCGGATCCCTTGTCCAGTAGAAGGGGAACCTCAGGCGACCACGGCTGTTGAAGAAGTTACTCCTTCCGGCTGGACTCGGTTTGGCCTAAAAGAACCCCCACCCCTTGAAATCCTTGTATAAGGAAGTGAAGGCGATAAAAAGAGAGACACCGCTTACACTTGACAGCGATACCCAACCACCCCTCTTCCTCTCCTTTGCCGCATATTGGTGAAGGAATTTTGGAGCAGTCGGCACCATGAACAGCAAGTTGTAGAGGACTTGGAAAGCGGTCATCGCCACCCAGCCGTTGGGATGGAGTTGGGTGGGTGCCACATTCAAAGCCTTCAGGACTTCGACCTCAAATCCATCGAAAGGCATGGAGAACCCAAGGTTCCGGAAGAACGTTTCGTACATATACGTAAAGATCGGTCGTCCCGCCGCGGCCAAAAGGTACACGTGCTTATCGGAACCACACGGTTCCACTATAACTTTGCCTTTGTGGTCAAGGTCACAAAAAGTGATGGCCTTCATCAGATCGGTGATGGCAGAAGCTGACTGGAACTTCAAATGGTAAACACCAACCTCATTGGAAACCCATTCATACTTAGGATGGGTGACGGGAGGAAAAACCTCCTTTACCCCCTCTTACGCCACATCACCAGTGTCCCCTCAGATGAGTTATCCGCCGCTAGGGGGCACCGCAGGACATTTGGCCATGGACACATCCAAACGAACTATGCCGCTTGCGAGTACTTATGGGGGTAGGGATCGCTGTCAGACCTATCCAAATAGAAGGAATGCACAGACTGGCCACACATTTGAGAGCCACTGCCGATAGGCTCAATTTCTGGCGAGAGCATTACCCCAGGCTCAGAGTTGGGAGAACCCCCAGATTCGTCACTTGAAGCCATTGAGGGAGAAGAAAGCTAGAAGTGAGGGGGGCGTACCTGCGAGGTTTCTAGAGAAGAAAGAAAAAGAGATGACTACAACAATCATGGAGAACATTCTGGCACAACGGAAGCAGAAGGAAAAAGAGGCACAACGGGAAGAGATGAATGTTAAAGAAGGAAGAAAGCATGTGAAGAAGCGTCTCTCGCTCCCTCTTATAGGGTCGGAAGGTGATATACGGCCCAAAGGCCCACGATTTTCCCGCCATTAGATCTCGTACCACCCTCGACGAGCCAATGGCTTAGATGAAGCGACGGTTGGGGTTTTAGGTTATCATCATATGAAGTCTTGTCAGCAGCCAAGCATTGAATGCGCGCGAAAACAAGCGCAATGATTCCCAAGGGAAGACGTGACCTCTCGAGATCTCAACGTTTCGATCCCCTGTCAGGTAAAATGACTAAACAGATGCAAGCCAAGCACAAGCCGACCGAGGCCTGAGTGGATCGAACAAACCACCTCAGTAGCAAACTAGCCTTAGAGGTCCATCCGAACTAAGTCTCACGTGGTCAACTTCTCCACGTGTCTTGAAGCTCGGGGTGGTGGTGTACTAGCCCGATCTGTCCAAATAACTAAAGATGGACGATTAACCTAACCGATCACTTATTTGGTCGAACAAACTAAGGATGGCCAATCAGCCTAATCGATCGACCATCTTGGCACTTGTCCTAAAAACAGCCGACCGAACCCTTCTGGGGAATCATAAATCAAGAAAGTAGAAAACTAACTTAATAACGGAAACCAGGAGATAAATCCGGGAATGAATGCAAAGATCCTCTGTGGCATAGGTAAAGGACATCAGACATTAAAAAGGGGACAGGTGCGCACTTTCTAACCCTAATCTGAATCCAATACTAAGGAAAAAACCCTGCTAATCTTGGGGCCTCCCCTGACTTCAGCGTTGGAGTGTCTTTGCAGGTACCCCTACCATCTCGCGGGAGACCAAATCACCTATCAGAGAAGAAGAGCACTGCCTTGGGAGGCGGAGACCAAAGAGAAACCACTTTTGGAGAGAACAACTTATATTTGATCAGTATTTGATTGTTAGGGAATAGGGGCCAAATTTTGATACAACGTCGGAGTCAATAGAGATAGTTGCGGTCTGGGTCAAGTTTCCAGGCCTGCCCATTGAATATTATGACTCCAAAGTACTCTTCGCATTAGACGATAGAATTAGAAATTTGTTAAAATAGATCGAACCACGATGGCGCAAGAGAGGGGAAAGTATGCACGTCTTTGAGGGCGGGTAGATCTTACACCTAATGTTCGCCGATCATCTTCTTCTTTTTGGTTAAGCCACCAAGAGCCAAATGGAGTGTGTTGTTGAAGTTTTGAACATTTTCTGTCAGATGTCAGGTCAAATGGTTAGCAAAGAAAAAACGCGTGTGCTGTTCTCAAAGAATGTGGATGAAGAGACTAGCAATCAATTACTCAACATTTCGGGCTTCCAAGGAAGTAATTCCTTGGGGAAATACCTTGGCATACCTATCACGGGTAGAGCTCCCATAAGAGAAGACTTTCCATACATTCTTGAGAATGTCAGAAACAAGATGTCTGGTTGGAAGGCTAAACAACTCTCATTGGCTGGCCGCATTATCCTCTCCAAATCAGTCATTCAAGCCATGCCTGTATATCCAATGATGTCCACGCTTTTGCCTAGATCAATCACCAGAGAAATTGAGAAAATTTAAAGGGGCTTTATTTGGGGGGACTACCACAACAAAAAGAAGTATCGTGCTGTCAAATGGGACACTCTTATGCTTCCTAAGCACATGGGCGGACTTGCCATGTGCAACTTGGATATTATGAATCAAGCTTGCATCATGAAGCTAGGTTGGGAATTGAGAACTAATAGTAACAAGCTTTGGTGTCAAGTGTCACAAGGCAAGTATGGGTGAAAAGAAAGAGGCAGTGATCATCTTACTGTTTATAATTCTGATTCCCCTCTCTGGAAAGCATTGGCCAGCTTGTGGGGTGCCTTAAATGATTCAGTATTCTGGGAATGGACAAATGATTAAAGCCTGGTCTGATAAATGGTTTGGAACTGATATCAAGCTCGAGGATCACAGTAGGAACATCTCGGATGCTTTGTAAGAGTTGCAGGGTTAGAGACCTCGTTACTGAGTCTGGTGATTGGAATTTGGAGCTCTTCAAAGGGTTGTTTGCAGATGATATTATTGAAAGAATCAAAGCTATTCTCCGACCTTGCGAGGATTATGGTCTGGATAAAAAGACACGGATTAGGGATAAACTGGGTCTTTTTTCCGTTGTTCTCATAATATGATTGAGAACAGTGTTTGGAAGCTGATCTGGAGAACTGAAGTTCCTGAGCGTGTTCATTGTTTTATTTGGCTTCTTAAACATGATCGTTTATTAACAAAGGAAGACTAGTTGGAATATAGTTACGCCTTTTTGTAACCAATGTGCAGAGAGATTATAAACAACAACTGCAACATTAAAATCAAACACACTTTTAGGGAGGCTAACAAGTGTGCTAACTTTCTAACCAATATGGCTTCTAATATAAGTGGTATGATTATCTTTTTCGAGAGCAACCTTTTGCTAAGCTGGAACAGCTTTTAAAAGCTGGTGTAATGGGAGCTTCATCTCCCCGTCTCATTCTAGTTTAATACATTCTCAACGTGTTTACTTACGCGTTGATTACGCGCGTTTCTCAACTTTTTTCACGTCCAATTCTTAGTTTACACAGAAACTATGAAGAGCTGCTTCAATTGGACGTGGTTAACCGTGTTAGAAAATTCAAACAAAACATGCACTCTTTGAGCCTGTAGCCTCCTTTTTCCCGAAAAAAAAAAGTCACCACTTTTAAATTGGAAGACTAAAATCAATTTTCACAGGACACTTGAACACATTTTACCTTTACCTGTCACATAGCCACATAAATGTAATGAATGTATAACGATCAATAAATTCAGTGACCAACCTCAACTAAAAATTATGGGACAGTCATATAATAATGCTTTTTTGGTATAAGCCATATAGTAAATATTTGATAATATTTGAGAGAGAAGTATGCACTTCTTTTGTGTTTTCAAGGAATTTTAAAAATTGGTTAAAACGTATTTTAGTTCATTACTCTTAATTTTAATTTAGTTTTTACATAGAAACATTCCGTTTATTTGTCTTTTGAGTTTTTTTTTTTGGTACTTTTACGTAAAAAAATTTAAAAATTCTAGATTTTTTTTAGTTTAAACTAAGAAAATTAAAGTTTTTATTTTAAACAACTAATCCAAAATAGGTTGAAACGAATAAGTTATCAGAAAACTATCGCCAGGTCTAACCCAAATATTCTAAACATTTTTTAAAAAAATTGTATGAGAATTTTCAATATAGAAACCAATACAGTGAATAATTCACGAGTGGAAACGAAAATCATATATATAAATAACATCTACAATAACCACAGATTCAAGTTAGAAGCACTCAAATAACAAAGAAAATTGTAAAAACGATAAACAAATGTTGAAGAGTGCTCTTACTTGTACTAATGAATTTAAAGCAGTATAAAGAGTCTTCTTCTCTCCAAAATGTGTATTGCACCTTTTTCTAATGTGTTTTACTCTCTCGCCGCCTTCTATATCTCGTGAGTGATAGGCTACTCTTGAGTGCGTGACTGTTACCCTTTTTTTTATGAGATTTACTTTCCTTTTTAAAATTTAAAATCAAATCCCATTTGTCTATTTTAGTTCATTCTTTCCTTAAATAAATAAATTAATCTAATCTTAATTTCAATAAAATATTCAATTACCTCAACTTCCCCTCTTGGCTGTCAAAAATTATTCTTTGACCTAATCTCCATTCTTTTCTTAAATCAATCAATCTTGATTTTCAATAAAATCTTCAATTACTCCATTTTTCTAAAGAATTAATTATTTAAATTTTAGTTTCCAGTTAAGTTCTCAATCACCTCAATTTTTCATAATAATAATATTTCATGCTAAAAAGATCATACCATGTTACCAATCCTTATAGACACTCCTCCAATTTTTTTTTTAAACTGTCAAAACAAATTCATAAACTAAAAATGATTTTTTTTTTTTGAAAAATGAGATGCAAGAGCAAACACCGCACAATTTGTGCGGAGGTTTGGAACACAGAGGCGACGTTACAAGAATAAACCGAATTAGCACGGCCTCAACTCTAATGTTTTGTTTGGGTAAAGAGAGAAGTAGGAGAGAAGAGAGAATGAATAGATTTTTAAAGTGTTTGGATTAAAAGAAGTATGAGAGAAGTAGACAAAAAAGACAAGTTGAATTTTCTCTCACTTATTTGGTTTGATAAAAAAGTAGAGAGAAAGAGAATAATTTTTTTTTGTAAAGATATATTTACCCTTAATATATATAAATATTGTGAGATAGAAAAAATAATAATATTAGAATTGTAATTTTAAGTGGGTTTCACAATTTTTTATCTCTCATTTTCCCTTTTCTCTTCAGCAAAGAAGAATTTTTTTTTTTAGTAGGCTCCACACAAATAAGTTCTCTCTTCTCTATTTTTCTCTTCAAATAAACAACATAAAACTACTTTTTCTCACTCACTTCTCTCTTCTCAATTTCTACTAATCCAAACAAAGGGTAAAAGACACTGAAATCTGAATCCAACTAGCCCATAGCACTCCAAAAAGATCCCTCAGTCCCAATGATATAGCTAAGGTGCTTCAATCGAAAGCTACGTAACCTAAAAATGATTCAACCAAAATTAAGTGTCCAGACACATACAGGTTATTTTTGACAAAAATAATTGATAGGTTAGCTAAAATTCGACAACGAATCAAAAGCTAAAACATTTAGTTTTTCATTGAAAATTAAACACTATAATTACTATTAATTAGAATTAATAGTAGAACTAACTAATAAATATAAAATGACATAAAAAGACATATTTATATAATTTTTTACTAAGTAAACTATATTGACACCTCATGAAGTTTCGTCAAATTTTTTGCAATACCCCTCTTTTTTTTACTCCTATAGTGCCCCCCTAAATTGTTTAATAAATATTACATTGACACTCGTTATATATTACTTTAACTCCTTTGATTATTTTAAAAACATTACACTGTGTACCCCTATAAGAAAGATTATTGTAAACGTTAAAAAAACAAAGGAAATTATGTACAATTTCAAAAAATCTCAAAGAGTGTTAATTTAATTTACTCTTTTTTTATTTTATACATAACAAATACTTTTAAATAGATACAGTTTTATTGATAAAGTAAGGACAACACTTCAGTTAAAACACTAACCAAAAAAAACTCTCTCAATGATATTAAAGGACAATAATGTAAGAAGACAAAACGAGAGAAAAAGACAATCTATAAATGTTGACAGAGCAATAATTCAAGATAACACGTTAGAAGAATCTTGAGTATTTGAAGACAAAACAAGATAAAAAGACAATAATGGAACTCAACTTTAATAATGTATTTGAAGTAATGTAACTTTTCTGGTTTATAAATAAGCCTATTCTCCTTTCATGTGGGGAGAGACAATTTTGAGTATGCTTTATGTATTCTGTGTATGCTCTCGTGTTTTTTAAGGGCCTGTTTGGTAGTTAGAATATGATAAGATAACTATTCTATCCTGTTTAATCAGTTGTTTGGTGCACCAATAGAATATCATATGATTTGTTTATCTTACTGCTTATCTTATTCTGTTGGTGTAGTGTATTTCTTGTCCTGTAAGGAGACTTGAGTTAGAAAATAACATAATAGGATAGTCTCTCCCTCCCTCTCACCACCCCACCCCCACCCCCACCCCACCGCTATTGCCACCACCACCACCACCAAATCGCTATTGCCACCATCACCATTGTTATCACCACCCTCGTCGCTATTACCACCGTCATCGTTACCACCATTACCACTTTTGTTGCCACCATCTTTACCATCGTTGTCATCGCCACCATCGTCATCACCATCACTGTTGCCACAACCACCATGACCCCCCGCCACTATTGTCCCCACCATCGCTACTACCACCATTATTGCCATCGCTACCACCACTATGGCCACCACCATCACCATAACCCCTACGATCGTTGTCATTGCTGTCACCACAACTACCATCACCACCACCGTCGTTGCCACCACCACTACCATCTATCATTATTTGGTCCGTGTCAAATACAAAATAAGATAACAAAATCATGTTATTTGGTGTGCACCAAATATTGAATAAGATTATTATGTTGTTATTACGCTCTAGCAAACATTTTCTTTATATTCAAATAAAAGTTGAAGTTTTCATCTTATTTCAAAAGGTCTTTTCATTCTTCTACAAATATTCTATTATTTAATCTCTTCAACATTTTAAAAATCTAATTTTTTTTATACCTTACATTATCATTATCTTTAAGATCATGACTCATATTATTTAAAGATCAATACCTTACATTTCTTCGGTTGGTATCGTACATTTATCATTATCTTTATAAAAGATCATGAATGTCTTCATTATTTTTTCGTTGGATAAGGGAACTAGGAAAGAGAAGAACATTATATCAAATTTGTACATTCACAATTCATGTCTTATAATTTAAGCAACTAAACTTATTTGAGATTAACCTCCAAAATTTCTGGGAGCATAACAATTCAATTCGTATGAATTAGTTGAAAACATGTATATATGGTTTGGCGATCATCGAGTTTCTCCTCCCCTTGATGTTTACATCATCGTGTGTGCTCTAGGCGTGACAGCCTCAGACGTAGATACTACGTTATGATTGCATAGTTGAACAAGTTGGAATGTATTGGACACAACAACAACACAATGTTAAAGACGGCATCATGATGACAGAAAGGGGTGCATAACTAACGAGTTCCATCGGAGCAGAAGATGATTGATTCTATTGGCATCTCACAGGGTAGCAAATTAATTGCAGGCTAGAGACCAATTGATCATTGAATTGAAAGCAAATAATATCCAATTTGGATACTGCCACTAAGCGTGACAAGAACTCAAATAAATTAAGCAACAATATCCAATTTGGATAAGGCTAACTCAACCAACACTCCCTTGTCCCCATCATATCTAACTAGGATTTGGGGGGGGTCCACACAAAAAATAAATGGAAAATATTATTATCCAGCAGAACATGCTCAATAAGATTCACATACATAAATCAAATTGATTTACAAGAAGTAAACAAGAATTTGCTCTTACAAATAACAGAAACAAGAGTTTTAGATTAATTTCCTCATGAAAGCATAATATAATTTAGCTATTATATTATTGCTCTCCATTAGAAGGAGTTCCACGTGAATCTGCACCTCCACGAATCCGCTTCTGAAGATGTTCCAGGCTAGCCACTCTATGCAGGGAAGTTGTTCGCCCCGTTTTGTTCCCACCTACCACTGCTGCAACGTTCTGCTGCACAGTTTCAATTGAAGAAATGCCTCCCAACCCATTATTAGAAGAGGGTTGACAAAGGTGATGATTTGGGTCTTCTTGCACAGGAACAGCCGCATCAGTTGATGTCTCAGAAGGACTTTCATCAAACAATGACATTCCCATTGATGACATCTCAGTCATGGCATTAAACATTGGGTTCAACCCAGTAATTCTTTTCACTGTCTCTTCAGCCATCTTCACCTAAAAAAGAGAACAACATGGAAGGAAATGGCAAACATGCCAGATCATCGTCAATACACATTAACCAATATTATAGTATTATTTTCCCTTCACTCAGTTTCTCTCCACTTTAAAAAGTTGAGACCCTGATTGGACTACTATCCTATGTAACAGGTTTCCCTTACGGATAAAGCTTAAATACAATTCTTTAGGTGTTACTGTTGCTATTCTCCAATCAGAATTGAAGTTTAATCTTAGTAATTTGCATAATTTTTTAATGTATACCTTTATTATGTAGATTATCGAGATGAAACTCTAATTTTCATGGAAAAACAGTATTAACAACACCTAAAAAATTGTATATAAGTTTTGTCTTTTACTTAATGCCTATTGCATGCTTAAAGCAAGGATTTACCTTTGCTCTTAATGTTTCAACATCAGCTTTCAATACTCTGTTGTCAACTGCAGCATCATTGTATTTCTGGCTCACATCCGTTAAGCGCTTTAACAATGAAGAATTTTCGCCTCTTAATTGGGAGACCTAAGATAGAATATTAGGTCAGAAAATATACAATTCTTTGAGGGAACTACTATGGAGACAGAACAAGAAATAGGCAGACCTGTGTCTCCAGCTCAGTTAAATGAGCCTGCTTTCTTCTTCTTGAGCGTCTAGCAGACTCCCTATTCGAAAGCATCCTGAAAGACAAATTTGTTACGCTTTAAATTAAACAAGGCAGGATTTGCACCTGAATTGAACAAAATTAGTGTTTTCCAATACAGGAAAATAAATAAAGAATCTGTTTCGGAAGAAACAATAAAATCCATAATCATTAAGCTCGATCACTAAAACAAAAATTATTGGATAAAATATGAGGGGCATAATCGCTTTAAGGGTAATTATAATACTTATGCAACCTTTCTTCATAACAGTACTGATGAATTTGCAATTGAGCTTGATATAAGAAAGTTCAAGTAAAACTTTTATAGAGAATTTTTAAAACTAAATACTAAAATGAGATTGTTCAAATACATATTATTGGAATAAGACTGTTTTGACTATTGATTAGGTCAACTTGTTAGTCAAACTAGCTAGTTTCATACCACGTAAGTGGTCAAAGTCAAAATCATTGTCAATTAGTGAGTTTGACTTTGACCACCTATGTGGCATGGAACTAACTAGTTAGGCAAAAGTCAAACTCACTAATTTGACTAACAAGTTTGATTTTGATCACTTACATATCATGAAATTGACTATTTTGACTAACACATTCCACGTCACATGACAGTTAACCTTGTATATTAATTCTTTTTTTTGTGTACACATTTTAATGCAAAATTTACAATTAAAATTAATTTTATCACATATTTCAAATACATTTAAAAAAAATACATGTGGCATCATCTACTATTTATTGAACTTAGAAAAATGACTCATAATTAAGCTAATTGACCAAATTGAAGTACTTTTAAAATTTGGCATTAAGATGTGTACATAAAAAGGGAATTAATATGCAAGGTAACTGTTATGTGTTGTGAAATGTGTTAGTCAAACTAGTTATTTCCATGGCACCTAGGTAGTCAAAGTCAAACTTACTAGTTTGACTAGCAAGTTGACCTAGTTAACAGTCAAAACAACTCTATACTGATAATATGTTTAACAACAACCTTGTTTTGGTATTTAGTTTTTAAAAATGCTCCAATTTGGTCAATTAGCATGAAAATAATACTGTAAGGGTTTGTTTGGATAAACTTATTTAAAAGCACTTATAAGAAAAAAAAATTTAGAAGAAAAAAATGAAATAAGTTTCTCCAAAAACTAATTTATAGAAGTTTTTTCATGTTAACTTCTCTAAAAGCTAATTTTTAACTTATGTAGAAGCTAATTTTTGTTTATAGAAAAGCTTATTTCATATTTTTTTTCGTATTTTTTCCTCCTAAAAGTGTTTATGAAGAAGAAGTCAAACATTATTTCACTTAAAAGATCTAATGATACTGGAAGCAGTTTGTCTGGTAGGCCAAACATTTGGTTTATTTATCAGGACGTGATACTACAATCAACTCCTTGAGACCGGAAGCATTAACGTTTTCTATACGAAACATAGTCAATTCTGAGACTATTGTTACCTCCTTACTCGTTTTGCATCAGCACGGTTCATGTTTTCAGTCATATTAATCTCTCCCTCCGCTTCCTCGTCATCTGATTGTTCTCTTGATGATCCACTCATCGTTGGCCTCATTGCAACAGCAGGTTTCTTTTGCATGGAAGGTGACGAAGGAACCCCAATTGGTGCTTTGACATCGTTATGCTGTAATTTAGATGGATCATTTCCAAAAGGGCCAGATCCTAGGTAGAAAATAAAAAGACAGATGTAAATCTTATAGTTCAGTATGTGTTGACCATATTAGGAGAGAAAAAACTAAACCTCTAAAGCATTCTAAATTAAACAAAATTGTAAACCTAGATTTTTCATTCACCCTACTCATGCAGCTTCTAGTAGCCTATAGGCCAATACTTTATTTTGCATTCCACATTCACCCTTACTCTACCCTCCTGTATTATCATCGAAATCCCCTTAAAATATGACCCACTTCCTTCAATGGACCTTCCATGTTTTCATATACACATGCATAAAATTCATAAACAAATCCAAAAGAATATATTAATTCAAACCTTTTAAGGTAGCCTGCAATCCAACTTCAGAAGGATTAGATGCCTGTGATCCACTGTCAGGATTTTGAGATTTGACCAAAGATCCCTATTGCCATGAGCAGAAGAAAACATTAGATACTGGTTCAATTTCCAAGGAGAAAGCGGTGACAGAAATGGGGGATTGGTAACCTACTATTTAAACTAGGAAAACAGTTATAGATCATGCATAGTAAATCCAACTTTGAAGGATAAGATTGAGAAACAGAAAAGCCATATAAAATATAAGGTAGGTGGAGTGCAGGCATCACATAAATGAAAGTACTTCAATATTTCAACGCATATGGAAAGAATGGAATTAATGCAAAATATCAATTTGGGAAAAAGAATGGGAAAGATTTCCGTAAGGGCCACTACTAGAAGATTAATTAAAGAAGTTAACCACAGGTCCAGAACCATCAAGTTTAAATGTGTGACAGTGACCATAGTTTTCCATTTACGAAACTTGCATGATAAGAAGCAAGTTTAATTTAACTATCAGTTGCAAAAGTCTCAAATCATCCAACCATAGCAGAAATTGCCATTGGGAAGAAGTTAGAACAAATCTATCCTGATAAATAAGTTGGATCAGGCTTCTATGTCAGAACCTCTTAACAGAATTGATATTAGATGCAATAAGCCAGGCCTGAGCAAATGTTTGGTGCAACAAACAAGTTACTATAAGTACTTAAGTAGTACCACTTACTAAAACAGACATCACTATCACATCCGCAACTACTTCTTGGCATTTCATTGACTGGAATTCAGATACAGCCTTTTTTTTTTTTTTTGCCTTTTCTGACTCAGTAGTTAACATGCTAAGTTACATAAAATCAAAGTCATTTTGTCAAGCTACACTAGACAGATGTCAGTCGTGCATTCAGGATATTATAAGCTTAGTTTGGCCATTCTAAATACTTTAACGAGTGAAATCCTATTAACCTTTATTAAACAGTTATTTATCTCAAAGGACTTACATCTAAATGGACTCGTTGAGCATTTAGTCCATGAGTGAACACAATGACATCGTTTGATCTATATAAATTGGACGAGTCCAATTTAATATATAAGGCAGAAGCTCATATATCCTTTTTTTTAGTGGTGGTGGGGGGCTGTTCGTTAAGCTTACTTGTCATGGAGCAACATAAGTAATGTTGTATGTACGAATCATGCCATTGTATGATGCAAAATCCAAAGAATGCTGATCCTTGAAAAGGTGTTGGAAAATTTTCTCCATAATCACATTTGGTCAGATTTAAGGAACCTTGTTAAGGTAGTTGTTTGTACCTCAGGTCTAAAGCAGCCTTTATTCATGATTCGAATCTTATGATTCTATATGAATTTTCTATTTATCGATTCATATCATAAGATAAATCTCAAAAGACTTTGTATCTCATGTATTATTGATATGAATCACAAGATTCAATGATTCATTCTTTTTTCTTTTTTACTATTTTTTTCACCAATTCTCGTGAAAGAAATTGAAAAGTAATATAAGCTTAAATTGTTAAATGAAAAGGAATAGAAGGAACACTTTTGAACTTATCTTATTTGATTTTTCCACTACTTTATTTGTCACTTACTCATTCAAATGCATGCACTCTATTTGGTTATTTCATTGCTTAGTTTTCATTTTTCTAAAATAGAGGCTTCACAAACTCAGATATAATTAATAATTTTGTTTTGAAAAACTTATGGTTAAGATGTTTTATCTATTTATAGTTTAAAACTATTACATTGAACACTATATATAATATAAATGATATATTTGGAGTTATTTTTCGTTGTCTCTAAATCTTACAATTCAATAAAATTTATGATTCACGATTCAAAAATTAGCTTAGTGATTCACGATTTGAATTTCAATTTGATAAGTTTGTTTGAAAGCGAGAGACACCTCAAATGGTAGGTATCATCTAAGAGCACAACAAGCCTCCTCGAGAAAGAGAGAAACTTCTTAGTAAACAGAGAAGAAAAGTTTCTCGAAAAAAAAAGAGAAATCCTTGCAATCCTCAAATTGATAGGATCAGGAGAAACTCTTGTATTCTTCAATGATACCTTAAAAAACAATTATTAAAAGAAGAAAAGAGAAAGATAACCCATACAATAGGTATAGTTTTTTTCTTTTTCTTTTTGGATATACATACAATAGGTATAGTTTAAAAGGCAACTTTGTACATCTTATTCCATCTCTCCTAAACACTATACAGCAAGAGTCATAGTGAAGGTATTTGTAATCCTCTTTGAGAGGGAGAAAAAAATGTACTTTCACCATACTTGATTAGATTCAGAAATCCCTTGTATGAAGAGAGACATTGTAATTTTATTTTCAATAATGAAGATTATTTTTCTAGAATAGATTTTATGTTTTTTTCTTGTTCACATTGAGAGTGTTTACTACCTTAAAAATTCTGGTGTGATTTTTTTACTCTCACTTACTTATTTCATTTAGTGCCTTTTTTTAGTCCACATAAGGGGGAATTTGGTTGGTTCAATAAGAGGTCTTAAAAACTAAATCCACTGTTCTAAGGTACAGGAAGGAACGTATGAGCTTTATTGCTGTTTACAAAATGTTGATGAAGAATATAAATTATAATAAGACAAATTTGGGGAGGGGGAATGATTCGTTTAAACGGAAAAAATTCTCGTCCCATTCTTTCCCCTCCAAAGTTATCCATCCAAACATAATCTCACCCTCTATATGGGATTCTCCTCCTACAATGATAGCAGTGTCATCCATCCTATCCGAACTGAAGTTCCGGTTTTGATCACTAAAAAATATTAAAAGAAAATCCTATTCTGCTTATGGAATATTGGGAACCACTGTAGTCCTTCTAAGCGCACGCATCCTTCCCGTACACTTAATGGGTCGAAAAATCAAATTTTCATTTTTCAACTGAATTTTAGTAGAAGGTTAAAACAAAACACTCTTTAAGGAGGGAAAAAAAAGAAAAACCCAATAAATAATAAAGAGCTAATATCTCTCTGCTTCAGGTTGCGTCTGAATATGTTCGTTAAACTTAACCAGGTCCAAGGGCCACCTGACCCGTCTGTTGGCCTTCTTTAGTAAAAAAATTTGTTTCAAAAACAGCCACTACCCACCCAGGGTGAGGTGTTATGTTAGCCTGTTAGGCCCACCTTTCGGCTTTTGCTTCTAAAATGAAACTTAAACTGCAAGAGCTAGTAAACATTCGGTTGTTCCTCCGAACCCAGAAAGCAAAAAATGAAAAATAAAATAAAAAAATTAACGTACCCGAGTCAAAGCGACAGCGGCGCATGCGAGATTAAGCTTGGTCTTTAGAATAGTGTGGTAGTCCTCGGAATCATCATTTACAGCTCCAGGGATGTCAATGTTGGGATCCTTTTCGAGTTTAACATCATCAGAAGACGAAGAAGAAGCAGCTTCCTGTAAGAACTGCTGAAAGGCCCACTCCGAATCGCTCCGGTTCATGTTTGACTTTGACTTGCACGATTCCTTCCTCGCTGCCACCCAATACTGCTCCGATATTTCATCCATTGACAACACCCTTTCCATATTCATTCTTTCTCTCCCACTAATCTAATCCTATTCCTATGCTCACCTTCAAAATCCAATCATACCTTAATTTCGTGATAGTAACAATATTTCAATTTCCTCTCTGCAGACAAACAATAGTCATATGATTGAATGAATGGACATATTATGGTCTGGTAAATTTCGACAAGCTGAGTTTTATCCACTGCAACAGCGTTTCCTTCTTGTATCATATCTTTGCCACACAAATTGCGTCACGTTTTATTGCTATTTAATATTTGGTGCTCCCACTACCATTAAAGTTGAATATTAATAAAATGAAATTGTGACGTGGCATGGCATGGCAGCCTCATCCACTTTGGTAGGTTGGTCTACTCTTCTACATTCTTTTTTTTTTGGTGAATAACTCTTCTGCATCCTAATCCATATCTACCTTTTCAATCCAAAGTCGACGGGGCCAGCATCTGTCGCTTTCATTCCACCAACTTGTTGGTACGTAGTTTCTACTTTTGGTAACCAATCTATATATATCATCTTTAATAATTTGTTCAAATTATTATTTAATGTGTATAACATTATGTTAATCACATTAAAATTGAAATTGTAATAAATTATATTCTTTTATATGTTAAATAATAATTTAAATACTTTATATTCTATTTAGATAAATTTTTTAATAAACACTTATAAGAGAAAAAAGATAAGAAAAAAATAAATTAGCTTCTTCCATAAGTTCAAATGAGCTTATACATAAGCTAATTTGTAGAAGTTCTCTTTATTTAGTTTTTTCAAAAGTTGGTTTTAATTTATACATAAGTTAATCTTAGTTTATGGAAGAAGTTTAATTATTTTTTCTTTTTATTTTTGTATAAGTGTTTATGAAAAAGTTTATCTAAATAAAACTTTAAGGGCTTGTTTGATAGCCAAGATATGATAGGATAAGATAAGATAATTATCCTATTATGTTGTAATTCATTATTTCTTACACCAATAGAATATGATAATGTTATCCTATCCCTTATCCTATTTTGTTGTTATAGTGTATTTCTTATCCTAAGAGGAGAGTTGGTTAGGAAACAACGGGATAACATAAGTTCTCTCCCTCCCTCCCTCTCTATATATATAATATAATATTACTATATATATTTTTATAATATAACAAAATATATACAATATAATGTAATATATATTAATTTATATATAATAATAATAATAATTTTGACATGTGAATTTAAGGTATATTATTAATTAAAATATTAAAAATTAAAAACTATTCAAATATTTCTTAAATAAAATTATTTAATAATAATTATAATTTTAAAAATCTTATATAATTTTTTTTATAATTTTAAGAAAAGTAACTACATAAATAAAAATATATTGTATAGTTTAATTAAAATTATTTTTTTTGTAAAAATTAAAAAATTAAATTAAAAGTTACTTTTAAAAAATTATATGTAATTTTATGAAATAGTAATTTTTTCATTTAAACATAATATATATTTTATCCTATCATTATCTGGTTTATTATCTGGTGTACACCAAACATTATATAAGATTATAACTTATCCTGCTCTTATTCTATCCTATCATTATCCTGCTCTTATATCCTATTATATCTTATCATATATAGACCACCAAATGAGCCCAAAAAGATAACATTATAAGACGTACTTAATAAATGGTCTGTTTGTTTTCCACTAATAACTTCAGTTATTGTAAAGCAAAAAAAATCCCCTTTGAAAAAAATTAAGTTGGAAAGATTGTAGTGCATGTTTAAATGTACATTAAAACATATAATTTCACATTAAAATATCAATTAACATGATTTTAGATAAATATTCACGTGTTTAGTTTTATGTTGAGAAATTAATTTTAGGTCCAAAATTGATTTTTATTTGAAATAACTTTACGTAACTTTTGCGTTAAATAAAAAATTTTATTTTAAATTTTACTACCAACTTCCTTTCAGAATAAAAGTATCTAAATATAAGTCACTTTATTTCAAAATCAATTGTAACTAAAATCAATTTTACAAAATTAATTTTATTCAAAATCTAATTTATAAACATTCATCCAAACATATACTTAAAATTTGCAAAACCAAGTTTTTTGTTATCACACAAACAAACTTTTAAGTGTTTTTTTTTTCCAGTGTGAACATAGGTATGCCTAAAAACAATTTGTGGCCTTTAATTATCATCATTTACTTGCTTATATAGTATAATATACAATTATCACCATCTTATTTCTCCCCAAGGGAAACATATATGCTTTAGTTTGAGGAATACAATAAATTAATTCTTAAAATAATAAAATATTAATTTAGTTTTTAAAATTATAAAACGCTATTTTAATTCATAAAATTATTAAGCATATATAAGTTATTTTAATTTTTAATCTTATAATTTTAAAGACTAAAATGTCAATCTTTAGCAATTTTACGGATTAAACTAATATTTTTATAATTTTGGTAATCAAATTAATCAATACTTATAAATTTAATAATTTGATATATTGCTCTTTCAATTTTAAAAGAATTTCTCTCTTTTCAGTTTAATATATTTTATGCAGGTAATGAAATTAATTAACCACCAGCGTACAGTGATATAGTATACGTCAATGATACCTAGACCGATAGATAAAAAAAATGTATTCGAAAAGATTTTTTAAGATCTTATTAAGGATACTAAAAAAAATTAAATAATATAAACTTTATTAAAAGTTACATTGAAAGTATATTAAAAATAGGAAAAAATACAAAAGTAGTATTTTTTTAATCATTTCTTTACTTTTAACTTCTTAATCTTCTTTAAAAAAAAAATCTTAATCAATGCCTTAAAATACACGTTTGCATTTCTTTTAATATATTCCACTCCACATAACGACTTTTGAAGGAAGGGAAGAATTAGTTCCGGCGAGATGCAGCTTGGTGTGTTGTGAATGAGTCACTGCGGATAGACACGACAGTCTGTCTCGATCGGGTAATCTATTGGTGGGATCCGCATTCTCTTTTCCTTTTCGTTTTACATATTTTCCTATTAATAAAGAAGAGTTAAATATATTTTTGGTCATTCAAAAATTAATTCATTTTAGTTTTAGTTTTTAGAAAAAAAAAATTTAAATAAAGTCTCTCAAATATTAAAAATACTCTAATTAGATTTGTTAAACTCTATTTAACTTTTCTGTTAAATGATAGTCACATCAACATCATAGTCTCCGTTAATTTATTAATATGGTTGTCAATGTCAATTATATGTTTAGGTCAGATTAGTAACATATTTTTTGAATAAAATTATTACATGTTTAATCTTAAACTAAAGATTTTTTTAATCTTAAAGCAAGAGTAATTACACGATTTTTTATTAAAAATTATCATTTGGCACTTCAAGTAATAAAATACTTTGCTTGAAAGCTGATATGATTATCATTTAACAGAAAAGTTAAGCAAAGTTTAACACAAGGATCTAATTATAGTATTTTTAATATTTGAATAACTTTATTCAAGATTTTTTTTTTTTTGAGAATTAAAACCAAAACAAGTCAATTTTGGATGATTAAAAACATATTTAACCCAATAAGGAATATATTAAAGGTTTAATGTATCAGTTGATCCTTAAACTTTTACAAAAAAATTAATTAGATTTTTGAACTAAAAAAATTTGTAATTAAGTCCTTGATCTTCTACAATTTTTGTAATTAAGTCTCTAGAGTTAGTTTGTGACAATTTGAGACTGTTAGAAAATTTACAATTTGTGTTGTTTTACTACCTCCAAGAACTCAATTGCAAAAATTATAAAAGATTAAAGACCTAATTACAATTTTTTTAGTTTAGGGACCTAATTAAAATTTCTTCAAAAGTTTAGGGACCAACTAATGTATCAAAC
Source organism: Spatholobus suberectus (assembly GCA_004329165.1). Taxonomy (NCBI): domain Eukaryota; kingdom Viridiplantae; phylum Streptophyta; class Magnoliopsida; order Fabales; family Fabaceae; genus Spatholobus; species Spatholobus suberectus. The sequence goes on from CM014732.1 coordinate 4,230,152, forward strand.
TTATATTAAATAAAAAATTAAATATATTTAATGTCTTAAAATTGGAAACATAAGACACTTTTATTATTTATCATAAGAAAATAAAAATATTTGAAGATATTATAGATAAGGATGACAAAAAATATTTGCGAGTAAAATCCATAAAAAATAAAGGATGAATAATTAAATGAGTACCTACAGATAATTTAAACAGATATTTTCAGTACTAGTTTATTAATGGGGCGAGGCGGGTATCAATGTACTCATAGCTACTCGTTATCACCTGTTTATTGTAAAATTACTTAAATACTGTTACTTAAATATATAATGCTTCCCTTATTGTTAAGTTATTTTATTTATTATTAATTAATAAATGTTTTTCATTTTTTTTTTAGTTTTTGGGCCTTTAAACTATTTTAAAAAAAATGACCAAAATAATTAAAATTATGGTTAAAATGTTTTTAAAATTATTTTTAAGCCTTTTTTTTGGTAAACATTCATGGATATTTGTGGATATTTGCGAATATTGATAAAATTCAGGAGTATTCGCTTAATGAATATTAGCATAGCGTATGGGAACAAACACAAGGCAAATTTTTATTTGGCAGGATGAGTAATAAAGGGCTACTACTGGTGCCCATTTCGCCCCATTGTCATCCCTGATTATAAGTAAAATTTATCAAATAAAAGATAAAATAAAACACATTATTTAATCTACATTATAGTTTATTTTACTAATTTATAACTTATAAGCTATAAACTTCTTCACCTAGCATAATGATATGTTACTACAAGTGTTCAGCATCATCCTAGTAATAAACTATCGTTCTCTCCATAGGGACTGTGCATTTGACTTTGTAATTATCACAATTTAATATAAATTAAATGAGGAAATTGAATTGGGGATTTAGGTTTTGAAAACAAACGAATTAGAAATTCAATTGAGCAAATAAATAAAATTGGTATTAATTTAGTAAAGAAAACTTTTTTAGGATCGGGATTCACCTTATGACGCTTACTAAATTAATTCCCTTGTCTTCTGCACCTACTTGTTCTTCTTGAGGGTGAATGAACCCAAGATACCCTCTATTCCTTTTCAAGATACAGAGGGGTATCTAATCAAATTAGTCCCTTACTTTCGTGGTGGTTGTGTTTAATTAAACCCAATGAACTCTTTGCCAATCCAATTAATCCCTAAAGAGTTCACCTACTTTTGTGGTTTAGACCCAGGTTTCTTTCTTATAGTTTTAGTATTTAAGTTTACCTTTCAGTACCTCTCCAAATCCCTAAGGTTATGTAAAGCGTGGTAAATTCATTTCTCATAAAGAAAATCGATAAAGAAGATATCAAGAGTAGAACAAGCGCCACATAAGGAGAAAAGAAATTACTTCATTAAACGTTCATCAGGCTATGCCCAATCTTAGAATAAAGATCACTACTCATACATAGCCATAGAAAACAAACAAGTAGAAAAGAAAAACATTCAAACCGGAAAAAGAGAAAGAGGGGAATATCACAATCTCAAGCTCTCGCTCTAAGTCGTCAAGAACACAAGGTTCAAAATCCTATTCCTAAGCCTAAAAGTCTATTTATGTCTAAAGTTACAAAAAGGTCCAAGCCCAAAGCAATTAGAAATAGAAAATTAAAATAACGCTACATCAATAATGCGCCACGCCCGTGGCGTTTACCATGGGCAACGTGTGACGCTCTTTGGTAGCTTTTGTAATGTCTTACTAGAATTTACAACGATCATCGCGTTTACCACGGGCAGCCCATGGTGCTCTTTGGTTGATGGATTCACACTTTTCTTCATTTTTTTCTTCAAGTATAGATGCTTGTGATCCCTTCCTTGCTTGAATAAAGTTTCAACAAACTTTCCATTGCTCTCCCTTGACTTTAAATCATTCCAAGTCTCCAAAGCCAAATCAATTCATGCTAAGCTTTCCCTAAAATCCACAAACAAAACACAAAAACATATCTCAAGAGTTCCAAGCAAATAGCCTAAGGAATTTAAGGAAATTAAAGCTAAAACTATTCTTAATAAGCTGAAATTCATGCAAACCTACATGATTAAAATGCAAATCATAGTATTAAATGCTAAGCATCACATAACTGCTAACTTTTTTTTTTTTATCATATTTATCCTTAATATTTTAATATAATTTCACTTTTACCCTTTTTATATATTAGAGTTAAAATCTCTTTTAATATTTTAATTATTATTTTATTTTTAACTTATTTTTTAATATCATTTTATTTTATTTTAGTTACTATATTTTTATTTAATTTTAAATAAAATATTTTATCTTTAGAAAAAAATTGATAAGAATTCAAAATTTGTGAAAAACAAAAATTATAATGACCTAAAAAGATATCTTTGTTTGAAAAAAATATAATTTATATAAAAAAAACATATAAATACATTTTTTTTCATGTCATTTACATTTTCAATTAATTTAATAGTTACGTTTAACAAATAGTTCTAATTAAAAAAGTTAATGTATCAGATTTCAACTTTCAACTAATAACTATCAATTTTTAGTTAGCTTATCAACTCACAATTAACTTATTAGCTAGTTTTATCAAACACACTTTTATAAAAAATTATGATAAAAAAATATCTTATTAGCATTTTTTCAATATTCATAAATTTTATTTCTACTGCTCAATGTTTTAGGATCACTCTATTTTGCATTACCTAAACATATATATTGTCTATAAAATAAAAAATTATATAAAAATGTAATCTTATATTCATTAATTAAATAAATAAATAATTGTACTAAACATTTTTAATTTAGTAAATTAACTTATTATTTATTTTTATTAAATATAACTTTAGATAACATCTTCAAAACACTTCTTTGACTCTTATTGAAATTAGATGGTTGTTGAAAATTTTGTTGCTGATTACTCCATTGCCCTCCTTAACCTTGATTATTGCGGTAGGAGGTTGGGACGAATTTTCCACCCTAGATTGTAAGTATTTGAGTATGGTCAAATTTTCTTTTTGTGGATGGTTGTGGAAATTATGAGTTGCAACTACATTTTTCACCCTGCTCTTCTTGTCATTCAAGTATTCTTGCTTGATAGTTTATAGTTGTATGTCCTTGATAATCAAAAATATCATAAGAAAGGTTAGTAGTACCCATTAAATTAACATTAGCCTTATCCAATTTATCAAAATTTTGACTTAGAGCATTAACTTTTGCCATCTGAAGGTCAACAGTGTTTACCTCATACTTACCTGAGACAACTATCCTAAACGTGTTTCCTCTTTCGCTTATACACTGGCTTTCGTTGGCAGCCACAATTTCAATGATGGTTAAGCCTTCTTCCAATGGTTTATCCATGAATGCTCTACCAATTGCAGATTGCAATGTTATCTTGTTGGAATAATTCAACCCATTGTAAAAAAAAAAGAAGATTGTCAACCATCGACCAATCCCATGATGAAGACATGTTGCTAATAGTTCTTTGAATTGCCCCTTAAGCTTCAAATAATGGCTCGCCATTTCCTTTGCAAAAATTGGTGATTTGTCCCCTCATGTCATCAGTTTTTGAGGGTGGATAGTATTTGTCAATGAAGGCTCTTTCACATAATTCCTGTGTAGTAACAACGTCTATAGGAATATATCTCATCCATGTCTTCGCTTTGTCCCTAAGGGTGAGGGGGAACAAATAGAGACGAATTGCATCAAAAGATACTCCTTGAAAATGTTGGGTTTCACAAATGTCCAAGAACTCTTCAAGGTGGTCATTATGGTTTTTTGATGGTAGTCCACCAAATTGATTCTTCCTTAACAAACTCAACAAGGAAAATGATATCACAAAGTTTGTAGGCCCAATATCTAGACGAGCTGTCCCAGGAGGTAGTCCACAAACTATTGGTGCAGCATATTCCTTTAATGGCCTACCCTGCTAATGGTTCACCATGGTAGTTGTTGCCTTTGGAACAACTCCTACCTTTTGCTTTTGTTGCTTTCTCCTTCTACGAAAGGTCCTCTCTATCTCAAGATCCACTTCAACAAGTTCTCCTAGATAGAGAGATCTTTGCATAAATAGAGGAAAGCACCTATAAAAGAGTAATACTTATGAAGAGTAATAAGGATGAAAACAAAAGAAAATGAAAGAAAGAGGTGAAATTAAGGAAGGAAATTTCATTTAATTTCTATCAAAGAGCAATAATCAACAAAATTAAGAGACACTGTCCCTCCTTGACAATAGTACCAAAAACTTGATGCGATCCCACAAGTGTACGATATTGTTAAGTAATAAATATCATTCTTTTGTAGAGACTATGTGTTTGATTTTACAATTATCATGATTTAAACAAAATTAAACAAGAGAAAAGATTGAGAAGATTTGTGTAGGTTTTAGAGATTAATTTTTAAGATCAAGATTGAATTCAAGATAAAAAAAAAATATTTTAAGTGATAAATTTAATGACAAGAAAGTTTCTAGGATTGGGGGTTCACACCATGATTTCCTATTGACCTAATCTCCTTATCTTAATGTTTATTGGTTCTTTTTGAAGGTGAATTAACCTAAGGTAACCTTTGTTCCATTTCAAAATACGAATATGTATCTAATTGAATTTATTCCTACTTTATGGTAGTTGTTTTCAATTAAACTCATTAAGTTTTTTGTTTATTCACTGAGTTCTCGAAGGATTAAACCTACTTTTGTAATTTAAAGCCTAAGTTCACCTTTTGGGGTCCCAACGATTGGTTCACTTTTCAATTTTTCCCTGCACATGTAAAGTTATGAAAAAAGGTGGCCAATCACTTTGCGTAGATAAAATCAATAAATAGAAAAATCAAGAGGAGAAACCAAAAGAACATAAAGATAAGTCAATTAAACATCAATAGTTGTCAAGGGCTAGGCCCCAATCCTATTATACAGAATTCTACTCACACTTAGTGATATTAGAACTCAAAAGAAGATAAGAAAGGAAAGACATCAAATCAAGATAAGAATCGCGCGAGAGAGAGAGCCATCTTTAATCCTCAAACCCATCACACACTATTCAAGTTTGCCCCATACCTAAGTTCAGAGGGCTATTTAAAAATAATGGGCTAAAAAGGTTTAGGCCTAAAATATAATTAAAAACACAAAACAATTAGAAACTACATCAGTAACGTGTTCACGATCGTGATCCTTATGTTCATGGCTGTGAATGTTGCTATCCTAAAACCAGAGAATGCAAATCAATAAGGTTCATGATCGTGATCCTTACATTCACGAGCATGAACAACACTAAGTCCTCTAAAGGCCTTCAAAATGTGTTTCTTTTAGTCATCTTTCTAACTATAATGTCTTTAATGTTACCGGCTTCAATCCTAATGGTTTCAAACATCTCTTGACTTGTTCCCAACATCTCTTTATTCTAGCTTTAGTGTTCCTAAATCTAAAATGCCAACTCCTGAAACACAAACACACTTGAATATGTAGCAAGTTAAAAGAATATGAAAAGCAACAAAAACACAAAGAGATCAAGCTATAAATGACAAGAAAATGCAAAATAACCTAACTAAAATGCTATGTAAAGACGATATGCATCATATAATCCATGAACACTACAAGAGCGTTAGTTACTCCAAATATTATATATGTCTACTTCTTAGTTTTATTTTTATTATTATCTTTAGTATTATGTATTTACACGTTTCCCCCCTAAATTTGAAAGATTGGACCTTAATAAATAAATAAACAAGTCATTAAAGAAACATATTTTTATTCATATTTTACATCATGTACACTCATTCAAAACTATTCACAATTTTTACAAGTACTTCTATCCAAACATTTTGCATCTCACATGCCCTCAAAATTATTTGGGAGAAGATTCGAAAAATTCAAAGGGAGGAAAGGACACATAGGCAAAGAGAAATTAAATGTATTTTTTGAAAAGCAAAGAGAAATTAAATATAACTAGTCCAACCATATTAACATCTCAATCCACATGAGAGGGGATATCATGAAATGTGTTAGTCCTTCATAACTTTGGTTTGCAATGTTTATATTAAAATTGTTATCAAGAAATACACAATGAATAATAGTAGGTAAAGGGTAGCGTGTCTTTATCTTTTAATCAAATTGAAATTTGGAGAATATGCACCAAAAAATAAAGAGAGTTAAAACATAAATAAGAACATAATTTAAACAAAAGAAATTTTATTTATATTATATAATGTTCAACCACGAGTTAGAAATATAACTAGAGCTAACCATGGTCTACTTGATCCTACGTTCAAGCAAAGAAAAAGATAATTATTTATATTATAATTTCTCTCTTTAAGCTTCTCTCTTCACTACTCCTTCCTAAACGTGAGGATTGAAACTAGGAAGTGGAAATGAAGGATTCAAAGATTAGCAAATTGTAAGGTGAATGTCTTGATCACTAGTCCATTTAAAATGGTGGGGTCATTACATAAAAGTGATGTGATAGTGAATGAAGCTTGTCCTTGACATGTAACTAGGTGATTTATTATGTCAATCTATCAATTGTTTCCATGAAATTCAGCATTTACTACTGATCTCAAGGGGATGCATTTGAGTTCACTTCCATCTTTAATCATGCAATAAAATTAACAAATCACAAAAAAGAGAGGAGTGAGTACAATTTATCATTTATGGCATAGAAAAGCAAAAATATAACCATGCACACAAAAAAGATCATGATTCATGATTAAATGCAATCCTTAGAGACATTTATTCTCTAAATGAATGCAATGTGCATGGGTGCAATATCACATTCTACTCTATGGGAAGATTTAATATTTTTCTTTTAGAGAAACGATTGCGAAGCAACACTTGATCTCATCAGTGATTCAAAATATATTAATAATCATAGGTGTGCATAATAATAAATATACCCTAATAACTCAACAACTAATCATGCATGACGTGATGACTAGTTAGGAAGAATGAGTGGGGTAGAGAGTAAACGACACAAGGGAATAACCTACTTGGTCATGCGTGTATTCCAAACTCATTCATCCTCAAGATTAATAAAACAAGAAGCATGCAATATAATGTTTTAATTATTTAATAAATATTTTCATAATGTATTAAATACATTACTTTTTATTCAAGGGCTCCAACGATTCGGATTATAATATAAATGATTGATTTTAACATATTTTCTTTTAGTACATTCTTTATGACGAGTATTTTGGTGATGGTACGCGTCAGATAAAATGTTCTTTTTTATTTTATTTTCTTAGAATTCATTTTAAAATTAAATATAAAATAAATTTTTTCGTACTATTTAATCCTTACTTTTAATTAATTAAATGCACTTGATTTGTTTAATTTAATTATTAAAAGATTAATTTATGTTAGTTGATCTTTATTAAGTCAACACTTAATTTGATATTTTTAATTTGTACAAAATTGTGATTTGATTTTAAGACAATAATTAATTATTATATAGATTTAGTTTAAAATATTCATCAATTCAGAGTTAGATTGGAGAGAAGAATAATCTATTAGAATCGATCTAGTAGTAGAAGATTTGGATAATTTGCACAAAATCTTAAGTTCAATCTTTATTGCTGTCATTGTATAATTAAAAAAATTAGAAAGAAGAATTGTAATTTCTTTGTCTGTCCAACGGAGCTGTCCCGTTATCATTTTGGGTCCAACGTAGTCGTCCATTACCCTTTTTTTGGCACCAATGTAGCCATCAATTATTTCGGTGTTTATTTGGGCCTCGCTTTGAAACTATTAAGCCATCTCTGATATGTGTTAGACTTATACACTAATATTGACACTGACCAAAAAGTAACAAGACTTACAGAATGATAAAAGAAAAAAATTACCGGTGGTGAATAATAATAAAAAAAAAACTTAAGATTTGTTGGAGATTCCATATCAACTAGTGATATGACCAAAAAAATATATATAAGTGGAGGGTAACTCTCACTTTACAAGCCGATTTTGTGAAGTTGAGTTAGTCTTAAACTAAAATTCTAATATGGTATCAAAACCTATCCTAACAATTATTGTTGGGCCTATCATGCCACCCACTATCAGGTTGTTATGGTTGTATGTTAGAGATCTCACATTGATTAGTAATATAGCTAAAGAAGTGTATATAAGTGGTGGGGAGAACTCTTACCTTACAAGCCGATTTGTGAGATTGAGTTAAGTCTAAACCCAAATTGTAAAATGGTATCAGAGTTTATCCTAACGATTATTGTTGGGCCTATTAGACCACCTATTATCAGGCTGTTATTTAACCACCTATAGATATCCAGTCCTGCAAACTTCATGCTTGAGTTGTCCATTCCTTGGTGTGAGGGGTGTATGTTGGAGATCTCAAATTGACTAGTGATATAACCAAAGTATTTTTTGAGGTTGAGTTAGGCTCAAGCTCAAAATTCTAAAAAGATCCACAACTAATGATAAAAAAGAAACTTAAACAATTTTTTTTAACACTTAATAGAATTAGTTAGTTTCTACGCGCAATGCACGAATTGTTTATATTTAATTTTTAAGTTAATTAACGTTTTATTTAATAAATGTTTATAGTATATTTTTATAGATGGTTTTGAAAAATATATATTATTATTCAAATTCAAATCCTGTTTAAATAACTTTTGTATAAATACTTATAAGAAAGGAAAATAAGAAGAAAAAAAATAAAATTAGCTTCTTGCATAAGTTAAAATTAAGTTATACAAAAGTTAAAATCAACTTTTTGGAGAAGCTAAATTTTAGCTTCTAAAAAAAGTTGATTTTAATTTATACATAAGTTAATTTTAATTTATATATATGTATACATTTACTTTTTAATTGATTTTCATCATTTTTTATTGATTTAACAATATTAATATTAATTTCATCTTACATTTTAATACTGGCATTTTATCTAGTAACCAATGTCTGACTATATGATAGACTTATAGACTATTAAAAAATAAAAAATACCAGCGGTGAATGAAAGGTAAATTAAAGATTCACAACTAAAAATAAAAAAGAAATGTAAGCAACAATATTTTTGACAATCTCTTATTATTTATAAGAATAATTACACTACCATAGTATGACATATTAACTATTTTAAAAATCATGAAAAAGATTATTTGTGATTGGTAGACAATCTAAAAACATGCTTATTAAATTCTATTTATAATTAGGTAAATCATATATGTAATTTCTATTAAATAAATTATAAATCAAAATCATTTAATGAATTAATTCACATGTAATTCATTTAATAATAAAATAAATGTAAAAAATATTAAAAGGAATGTGGCGTTAACCTCCTGGAATTTGAAAGAAGTGTTGGCACGTGATCCAAAATACAAAGACATCATCAATGCCGACTCAAAGAGCATCAATCCCCATCCTATGCTCTGAAAATCTTCCCAAAAGTGGAAGGACATATTGTTTAATGGTGTTGACTGTTGATGAAATAATGTTCAATTGGAATTGTCGCAACGCGAATTAGGTTCCGAAATCACGGATGCAAGCTTCCAGTGTGTTTTTGATATGGAAATGAATAAAGAGAGAAGAAGGAAGGAAGGAAGGAACGTTCACGATGCATCCATCCAAATCCAATTCACAAGATATTGATTTTCTAATATGCGAGTGGCCACTAAAGAAAGGAAGTGAAGGATAAAAACAGAAAGAGGAACGTGCATGTCATCCCGCGGGGCACCGACATAAGCCAAGAAGTGAAAGCACAATTCCAACACTGCTTTCTCTCCGGCTTCGCGCTCTGTTTTCTTCCAATTTGCTCATTCTCACTTCTCATGGGCCACGTATGATGAATGTGTCTTCATACTTCATAGTTCATACATGCATAGCATAGATACGACGACAATTTTGTTCCAAGTAGTCAAGTACTAGCAATAACGCATATCACTCTCTGCCCGTGTGCGACCTTTAACAACGTCAAGCCTTCAAAATTCAATAGACTTACGTTAGTTGTGTAATTAAAAAAAAAAATTGAATAACAGGATAATGCTATATCATCGTTACGAAAGAGTTCCTGAAACTATAATTATTGTTAATTTATTCAAATTATAAAAAAAATTAGTCTTAAAATTAATAACCATTAATCATTCCAATTTTTCTTTCCAATGTTATATCTATAAATTAATTGAATTCCATCTTATACCAAAGGCGTGCACAATTCATTTTGGCAGCATACTTGAAAGGAGAGCTTTACCTCTTATAGTAATCCTACTTGACTCAAACAGGAACACCTCCAGTGGAGGATACATGTAGTCTCTAAAAAAAAAGGCGTGCACAATTCATTTTGGCGGCATACTATGATTAATTTAAGCCTTATTTAGTTTTAGAGTATTAGTAATATTCTTTTTTTTTGTTGAGTAAAATTGGTTGAACGAGAAGACAACCCCATACTATCGGGGTAGGGTATCAATGAGATATTGGGACTGTTAGCAGAGACTTACTTAGAAGATTATTGCACAGGCGCTCCAACTGCAAATAGTTCCACCCAATTGTAACTTCTCAACTAGCCTCTAAACACAAAGGGATTCAAAACCCACACTTATAAAAAGGTGGGAATTCGTACCAGATCTTTAATCACATTTGTCAACCCAGATTGACATTAGTAATAATCTTTTAATACTTTAGTTTTGCATTCAACATCTTGGGCAAGGAAAAATATCTAATTTATTGTACAAACAATTTGTAGAAAACATATATGTATAATATCACTAGTAATGAAAAAATAGTTATTATTTTATTCAAGTAAAAATATTTATCATTTTTAAAAAATATCATGTTTTCTCATTTATTATAATTAGTATTGCAGTCTGTACATTACATATCTAAATTTTTTATTTATATAATTAAAATTTATAATAAGTAAATATATTTGAATATATAAATTAGATTTTAGATTTACATGTATAATTTAAATTGTAATATAAAGTTATTTTTAATTAGATGGTAGAATGAAAGAGATATGTGGTTAAGATTAAAATGAGAGTAGATTAAAATGGTTAAGAGATTAAAATAAAAGTAGATTGAAATGGTTAAGAGAGAATTCTTTTGCTATTTGTGGGGCAGCGCATGAAATTATAGGTGTTCATAAACTGATTCAATCCTATAAAAATTAAATAAAAATGATCCTAAAAACTGAACAAATTGAAAATAAAAAATGAAATTTTTTATTGGATTGAATTGTATTTCAGATTTGATTTTAAAAATTGATCCAATTCAATTTAAACTAAACTTATACATACATACATACATACATACATACATATATATATATATATATATATATATATATATATATATATATATATATATATATATTATTTATAAATTGGTTTAACTACTCATTTGATTTCTATAGTTATAAAAATTTTCTCTTTTAGTTCCTATACTTAAAAATATCCTCTTTTAGTCCTTACACATACCTTTTTTAATTCTTTTAGTCCTTACACATATCATTTTTATCCTTTTTAGTTCCTATGATAAGGACTAAAAGGGTTAAAAATGGTATGTATAGAGACTAAAAGGAATGTTTTTAAGTATAAGGACTAAAAGAAAAAGTTTTTGTAACTATAGAGACCAAATGAGTAATTAAACCTTATAAATTTATGATAGAACCCATATTTACGTTTTTATTTATTATATATTTTTAAAACTATCACATAACTTATACTTATTTATGATAAATATATTTAGATCATTTTCTTAGTAACTATTTGAGTAAATATATATAAATATGATTATCAAGTTGTGTAAATTTTTTTTTAATAATATATATTTGAATAATTATACTATTATTAACTATATAATGACTTATAGACGAGACATTTGATATTTTATATTATTTTTAATAATATTTATTATATATCTTACCATTTATTTAATACTTTTTCCAAAGAAAAATAAAAGTAAGAGTATAATTAAAAATTGATCCAATCCAAAACCCTTTAAATCGAATTGGATTGAATCAAATTTAAATTTTAAACCATGTTGATTGGATGATGAATTAAAAAAGCTAAAGTGATTGAATCATATGTTTGTTCTCTTCAAACTCAATTCAATCCAATCTGCAGATACCCTCTTGTGAAATACAATTTCAAAGGAAAGAAGGGATAATATTGAGAATATTTAATTGAGAGAGTGGGAAGAGTGACTCCTTTTTCAAATTGTGTATTATAATTTATAATGTAAGAGCAAACTTTATTAACCATTGTCTTAAGAAATCAATAAATAAAAAATCCAATGAAAATGAAATGCATTAATAACACCAAATATTATACTTTTTAGATTTTTTTTCATTTTTATTTTCTTAATTATTTTTTAATAATAATAATAACAATTCATAAAAGAATATTGTAAAATTGAGAATGTTAATGACTGTACTTAAAACATTGATTTAGAACTAATGGGAGTTGGGTCTAGCAAAAGGGGGTTAATCTCTCACAATGCAAGGAACCAAAGTTTGAATTTTTGCTAGAAAAGATACCCACACTTAGTGTCTAACTGTACCTTTAACGAGATTGTTTCTATAGGAGAAAACCTATGTGAAAAAAAAACATTGATTAAGAAATCAACAATATAAATTTTTTATTTAAACATATAACATTTTAATTTCACTAATGCAATAATTGGACCACTTTCGATAAAGACTTTTAACCTATATATTCTTTAATTAATGCATTTAATATAGTAACTAATAAGTTTTTTATAAAGAATAATTAATATTATTTTTTCTTAAAATATAGTTACATTTTTAGTTAAACTATTAATGAAATAAATGCTATTATTTGAAATAATTGTTTTGGTAATTATCAAATAAAGGTATAAATAGAAAAAATTACAGAAATTTTAAATTTATAAAATATAGTTATTAAAAAGTTTTTTTCTAAAGAATAATTAATATTAATTTTTCTTAAAATATAGTTACATTTTTAGTTAAACTATTAATGAAACAAATGCTATTATTTGAAATAATTGTCTTGGTAATTATCAAATAAAGGTATAAATAGAAAAAAAAATGAAATTTAAATTTACAAAATATCAATAATTTTTTTTTAAAAGCGTTAAAAACATTACAAATATAGTTCAGACTTAAATGGCACATTTTAAAAGGATTAAAGAGTAAAAATGATTAATTTTAGACATTAGTATATATGGTAAGTTTATTGATTTTTATAATAAATATTTTAAAAGTCATACTTAAAAAAAAAATTATTAGTTAATATTATAAAAATTCTACCCTAATAATGCATAATAATTAACATCATAAAATTAAACTCATAATTTTGGATATGGTGGAGAGTTTAATATGCATGCACGTATAAAAGTTTTTATACTGCTAATCAATAAAAAATTGTTCTTAATATGACTTCTAAAATAACTATTATAAAAATCAACAAATTTGTTATACATAATATTTTGTGAATAGATAGCAATATAAAAAACTTTCATTGAAAGTGGATTATTTATTCATAAATAATGTTATATCCTCTTATAAGTCTTCTTACTATTTTATAAAAAAAATATTAAATAAAAAATAAATATATTTAATACCTTGATTTAATATTCAATATGGAAAGTAAAGTAAGAGATTTAGAATCATTCTTTGTATTCTAAATAATAATAATAATAAAAAAGGGACTATTCTTTATTCATGAGCAGAAGGAGAAAGAAAAGGGAGAATTTAGTTGTGCCTTTTCCTTAGGCCGCAATGGATCCAATAGATGGGAAGAAGTAATAAACGAGTGGCTCTGCCTTCACACTTCAGCACTCTATTGTATATATAGCGGTGACACCCACCACACAAGCATTTCAAACCCACCAGCATCCATTCTTCTCCTAATCCTTTTTACATTCAAATTTCAGGTATCTCTTTCTCAAATCCCCTCTCTTCCCACTCATTTGTTCAACAACCTTTAAGTTATAATAACGCCTCACTACTGTCTCATGCTTCATGTTCTCCTTCTCTGCTTTTCTTTAATCTTAATACCTGCCACCCATTTCGGTACTAATTTTTTGTAAAACTTGTATCGGCGAGTTAATATTTTTTTACATGCACCCTTTAATTATTTTATTGCATTTTTATAATGTTGTCCCATTCCTTGTGGGGTATATGGTTCTTCCAATCTGTGTCGGTTGGCTTTCGTTTCCCAAGATTCTGTATCTGTTTTTTCTGCCTGGTTCTTCCTTAAAAACAGCAACTTTCATGATGAATTGTTTTGTTTCTGTGTCGTGTTTTATGCGTTTCTGACTAATTCATTCGTGTGGGGGTGCAGCATGGGAAGTTCTGGAACAACCGACTATGGAGCCTACACTTACCAAAACCTTGAGAGGGAACCTTACTGGCCCTCTGAGAAGCTGAGAATTTCCATCACTGGGGCTGGTGGTTTCATTGCCTCACACATTGCACGCCGCCTCAAGACTGAGGGGCATTACATCATTGCTTCTGATTGGAAGAAAAATGAGCACATGACTGAAGACATGTTCTGCAATGAGTTCCATCTTGTTGACCTTAGGGTCATGGATAACTGCTTGAAAGTTACCAAGGGTGTGGATCATGTTTTCAATCTTGCTGCTGACATGGGCGGGATGGGTTTCATCCAGTCCAACCACTCAGTCATTATGTACAACAACACTATGATTAGCTTCAACATGATTGAGGCAGCCAGGATCAATGGTGTTAAGAGGTCATTGAATTTGAACAAACATGTGTTATGCTGTCACTTTCAATTGCATAATTGTCATAATTAAAGATCTTTGTTTTTTTGGTTTATTTTTTTTTTAGGTTTTTCTATGCCTCCAGTGCTTGTATCTACCCTGAATTTAAACAGTTGGAAACAAATGTGAGTTTGAAGGAGTCTGATGCCTGGCCTGCTGAGGTTTGTTGGCGATCTTTTTAATTGTTTATTCAAGTTATGCTGGTTATTCACCTGTATACTTATGTTATTGTTAGCATTAGCTAGGACATATTTAATTTGTGACTTTTCCTAGCCACAAGATGCATATGGGCTAGAGAAGCTTGCAACAGAAGAGTTATGCAAGCATTATAACAAGGATTTTGGAATTGAGTGCCGCATTGGGAGATTCCATAACATCTATGGCCCTTTTGGGACATGGAAAGGTATGCTCTTGACTGAATTGCAAATTTTTGCAGTTGTCGTATCTAAGTCAATAAGTTTGTGGACATTCTTTTGTAACCTTTTGGATTTAAGAAGTTTGTTGCTTTGTTGTTTGTCATACAGGTGGGAGGGAGAAGGCTCCTGCTGCTTTTTGTCGGAAGGCACTTACTTCCAAAGATCGATTTGAGATGTGGGGAGATGGATTACAAACAAGATCTTTCACCTTCATTGATGAGTGTGTTGAAGGTGTACTTAGGTATGCCTTGCTGATTTTGTGGATATTACATCTAAATTAACAATTTGTTTACACGATTTTGTGGCTATTACATCTAAACAAGATCCTTCAGCTATTTATGAATGCTGAAAATGAACCCAGTAGAGTGCATTTGCCATTAATGAGTTATATCCATGCTAATAATTGTAAAATCTCTATATTTATTCTGAAATAGCTAGTTCTGACGACATTTAAGATGATCCAAGAATTTTCAATTTCCAATTTTCACAAGTAGATTCCTTTGTGAAATCCAGTTGTTTAAATTGGGCATAAACATTATTATCTGAATCAACATCTACTGAATTAAATGGAAGTAAGAGGGATTTAAGTGACTTTTGAGTTTTGTCCTATTTGGTTGTATATGTTAGTTAGCTTCTTACAGAAACATAGTATAGCATTTATCAAGTCAAGCATATGTTAGCTTCTTTCATGTGTTTTGTCAGTTAGTTCTAAATACTTGGTAAGATATAATATTACAGTCCTGGTCCATTTTTGTGTTTAGATTGACTAAATCAGACTTCCGGGAGCCAGTGAATATTGGAAGTGATGAAATGGTGAGCATGAACGAGATGGCTGAGATTGTTCTTAGCTTTGAGAATAAGAGTATACCAATATATCACATTCCTGGCCCAGAAGGTGTTCGAGGCCGTAATTCAGACAATACATTGATTAAAGAGAAACTTGGCTGGGCTCCAACTATGAAGTTGAAGGTATTATTGTTATTTTAATGAGGCGAAAATCACCTTGTTTTCACTTTATACAATTTATTCCTAGTCCTGACTTCAGATGAAGGTTTTCTAACAGTCACTAGTCCATCACAGTGTTTGCTTTAATGTGGTAGTGTAAAATTAATTTTCCTTTTATTACCTGAAAAAAAATAAATTCCTATCAATTTTGATTTATCATCATCAAGAAAAGAGTAATGGAATGAGATATACTTACCTATATTATATTTTCATACCATACATTTTCAAAGTGCTCCATTTTTACTTCACTTCAATGTCTGATTTTTGTAGTTGATCTTATATGCTGTGCTGTTGCTTCTGTTTCTCCCGTCTTGGTTTTGATCTTGTCTCAATCAACAGGATTGTATGTTTTACTTATAGTATCTATCTCAATTCTAATATTGTAGGATGGGCTGAGAATTACATACTTTTGGATTAAAGAGCAGCTTGAAAAAGAGAAGGCAGAAGGTGCTGATTTGTCAGTCTATGGATCATCCAAAGTGGTACAGACTCAAGCTCCCGTTCAACTAGGCTCACTTCGGGCTGCGGATGGCAAAGAATAAAGCGACTAATGCATGGATGTAGTAATCATTCACGTGTTGCAAGTGAAGGGTTAGTTTTATATTGCTATTTTTTAGAGATCACTTCGGGCAGCAGATGGCAAAGAATAGAGTGGCTAATGCATTACCTAAATGTTTCAAGTAAAGGGTTGGCTTTAATGTTGCCATTTTCAATCTTTGGTTATTGATTAGCTATTGAAGTTGTTTTTAGAATTCGTTCACATGTTTGAACGGATGCTGTCATGCACATGTATTTTATGTATGCTTGTTTGAGGTAATAACTGCTGCTTAAGGTGACGCTACTGCATTGGAAATTTTAAATTGTGTTTTAAATCTAAATAATTGATTAATAATCATATACACAAGAGTAAATACTATATACATTAATAGTGTAAAGAGTTTTTATACTGTCATTTAATCACAAACTGTTTACATATGATAAGTTTATTAATTTTTACAATAATTACTTTAAAAGTAATATTAACAATAATTTTTGACTAGTTGACAGTATATCATTTTTACATTAATAACACAAATTAAACTCTAAAATCAATTTCTTGCATGAATTTCAAATTTGTTTTGAACAAAATTTAGATGTCAAATCTTAATTGCATTTAGTGTTGTTCGCTAATAAAATTTGAATTTTATTTTGGTAATTTGTGCGTTCAAAGTTGTTAATAAAGGTTGATATTAAATACTGAGATCAAAATTTAAGTTTAGTTAAAAATTAGTATTAAAAGCACTTAAATTGTCTTTCTCTTTGTGGTGGTAAGAATTTCAATTTTTTCTTTAGTCGAAGTGTGGATTTTTCATTTAAAGTAACGTCAGTGGTTCGTGAAAAGGAAGATAGACCTAGGCTTGGGGCAAGTAGGGCAAGAAAGTGTCATTCTATGACGGAAACCTTTGATTGTGAGACTCAGCAATTGGGCAATGGGCTTTCGTTTTGTTGCTTGTTTTTGCCGTTGTCTATCTTTCTAACGAAACTTTATTCTTTGGAATGGGAAGAACACAAAAGTGGTCCACATTTTCGTTTCGTTTGTTGTCGGAAGTGGCTGATTTGTCAGAGAGAACGTTAGCCGTAAGGTTTGGGAGCCCGTGTTGTCTCGTAGAGCACAAGAAGGCTAAAATGACTTTTCAGTATTCACGTTGTCCATAGCTCTAATTTTGTTGGGACCCCCCACTTGTTTGCGTAAAGTGCTAACCGCATTTTTTTTCACGTTATTCTCTTAGCGAAAATGATTGAGCCAATGGCAATTCATCTGATAAAATTTATAGCTATTTGGACATTACATGATGCCATTCAAATTGATTCTTCCCCAAGTGACAGTCATTTTGATTTTTGAATCACTTACACATTCATAAATAGGAATGTAAAGGAGCTGAATTAAATTGAGCATTAAAATTTAGGTGTCTGATTCAACTTGTTAAAAAGTGGTGTTTAAGTTTATTTAACTTGTTTATTTAAACGTCAAATTTAAATTTTAGATTTGACTTAATTAAAAATATGGATTTTGAATTTTACTTGTTTAATGTATTTATACATATATACATACGTGTGTGTTTGTTTAAAATATAAACAAATTTCAACTAATTTCACTCTATTTAATGAACTTATTTTCAAAATACTCTTCATTTATTTGATGTTGTATTTCTAATGACCCCTTTTTTTATATATGATATCAAGTTCCAATGAATGTCATTTTAAGAAAAAAAAAATTATTTTTTAAAGGAGAATAGTAAAATTAAATGGTGTTAACTAATTTTCTTGAGTAACATGAATTATTTTTTGTTGTTGTTGTTTATATTCAAGATCGTAGAGAATAGAGGGAGTAGGAACTTTTACATAATATTTGGTTGTGCAAAATGGAGGGAAGGAAGAAGTTTTTATAATTATTTCTTATTAGCTACATACATTTAGAAGGGAGGGTAAGAGAAATGAGGAGGGAGTCAAAATTCCTCTTCTTCATTTTTGTCTTCCCTCCTATGTTGAGAATTTGAAGAAAGAGAAAGTTGTTTATAATAGGACAAGATTTAAATATAGTTCTCTAGATATTTTTAGTACCATTCTCTAATGAGAATTAAAGTTTCACCTTCATAACATATATTGATCTTTAATGTAAATCTTTATTATGTAGATTACTAAGATAAAATTACAATTTAAATTGGAGAACACTACTAAAAGTACCTAAGAAACTATACCTAAGTTTTGTCCTTTACAATATCTTAAGAGTCTTATTAACCAGTGCCCTTAAGGCACTAGTTAAGGAATTAAAAGTAAATTTTTTTTACTAAGAAGTGTAGTAGTGCACTCTCCTGTGTTAGCATTTTCTATATCCTAATTGTGGGAGATTTTATTTTCCCATCCTTCTCCTCCATTAATATTTATGAAGAGATACTCCTTCCGTCTCGAATATAAGAGAAAAAAATTAATTTATGCTAATTAAGAAAGTTAGCTAGCATCATTTAATTGTATCAATCTCATTTAAAAAATAATTTTTTTCATAAACTACCCTTCATTAGAACTTGATTTTAAGAATAAAAAGGGATAATTGAAAATAAAACCTTAATTAAATGAAGGGTATGTTAGAAATAGTATCATTAAAAAAGGTGAAATTAGTTGTGACCAACACACATTAGATTTTTTTGGCTTATGTTTGAGACTGAAAGAAATAAAAGAGGAATGCTAGCAACAAACTCTATATTTTTTATTAAAATCTATTGAAAATTACAAATCACGAGTGAGACTTGTTAAATAAGAAATGAGATCTACAAAATTGTGGTTTTTATAAATTACAACCAATAGTAGAAAGTGTGTTTAAAATATGTTAGAAAATGTGTTGCATTTAGTACTTTTATTTTCCATTCCCTCCAATCACAAACAAAAAAAGGAACCCTTAACTTTAATCAAACCAAACAATTTTTTTTATTTTCCCTCTCATTCTCTCCTTTCAACTAAATAACATGTTAATATCAAAGTTATAAAACTTGAACTTAGCTCATAAAACTCTACTTGAACTTATTTTTTTTATTAAAACAAGTTTATTGAACATTTATGGAGTATAAATAATTCATGCATTATTTAATTTATTTACACCCTATTCATGACTCTTTTTTTTCTCTTGTTTATTACTAGCCACCAATATTTTAAGTAAGTATTTACAATTAATGACTTTTAAAAATATTTTTTTTTAAATAAAAATAAGTTTTCTTTTTGTATAATAGCAACATTAAAATTAAAACCTAAGACTTCATACAAATTATTCAAACTTTCCACTACTAGATGTTAATTAAGATTTTTTATTTTTTATAAAAAATAAAACAAAAGTAAAGTAGTTAGTTCTATGCATGACGTCATTTATTTTATTATTTCCTTTCCTATCGCATGAATTTTATAGTTAAAACTCCCACTTACAATTTCACTTTTAAAGTCGTCATTTTTTTGGTGCTTAAAAAATTTATTCAAATTTTACACCAATCTAATAATTTTGAAACAAAATTAGCCTGGATCACTAAAAAAGCCCATGAGCATTCTATTTAAGGCGCCTCCACATAAATAAAATTCGTTATACAGTAAAATATTGCTGAAGTTTCGCTGCAAGAAGGTGGGGAGAGGGGGAATGCGATCCCAAATGCTCTGTAATGACACAAAGTTTCAGACATAACATACATGAAATGTGGCCCATTAACTCATCTTTCTCAAGCCAAGTCCTGATACACATTCATCTCCCTCAGGCCGAGTCCTGATACACAGGATTAACCTCAAGCTGCTCTGCGAATTTCTCGAGGATATCCTTCACAAGTTTTGCCAGCTCTTCTTTATCTAATTCGGCACCATCTTTTTCTTTTGCTACATCAGCAAAAACAGCGTCATAAAGTAGAACAACTGTCTCGTCAGCTGGAGCTGGCGGTAGACCCAATTCCTTCGCGTTTCTCTGTAGGAAGCTCCTTATTATTTCTGTGCTCCCTAAGCCTTCCTTTGCCTCCGGTTTTTCCCGCAATGCCTTCTCCACAATGCTGTTGAATTCCTGTTCATTGGCTAATATCTGCAGCATTGTCCACAATATAAGTTTATAAATAAGAGCTTGCTGGACTGAAGTGTTCAAGATGTCACAAAAGTTATAACCAATAAATTAATTTATTTTATTAACGTCTAAAATCGTCTCAAACAATTGCTGGATAGTGGGAACAGGGATACGATGATGATATATTTTTTATAAACTGAAAGGATGACCAGTCTCCAATTTGCAAAATGTAAATAGCATGTTATAGAATCTATAGACATATGAAAAATAAAAATATAAGTTTGAAACATAGTATTTTTAAATAATATATGAAAAATACCTGTCTTAGCTTAGAGCCATTAATGATTTGAATATTCTGGATGAAAACAACATTTTGTTTAGAAAGTTCCTCTTCTAAATCTTGCAGTACAGACTGCAGAAGCTGTGCAAACTGTGCCTGACCCAATTCTTCTTCTCCATCCGCCCCATGTTTTCTCAACAAGTCATTTAGCTGAGGAAATTCTGCTCATTTATGCTAAAAAAGTCAGTTTTATCAGACCGAGAAAATTGACATGTATAGTGCTCACAAATTAAATAAATCCTACATATCATAATACAGCACATGTTGTGGCCAGTTTCAAACAATGGAAAATATACTTCATAATTTCCTTTATATGGATATAAATTTCTGCATTCCGACACCTTATCTATGATGGATAGAATCATAATCTAAGAAAATTTCCGAAGCCAAAGAACATAGGCCATAAATGCTATGAGTATAGAAAGATATATATATATATACTGTTAATCAAACCAAATGCTGCATTGGCAAATGGCAAATAAGTCATTAACACAGGTGATGAATAATCAGCACAAGTACACAAGGTCACAGCCATGTTGCATAACATATGGCTTGTGAGGATGTGAAAGCCTCGTTAATTTAAAATTGTAGAAGCCAGTGCCCGATTATAAACATCCCTAAGGCAATCCTAAGGATCAGTCATTTTTTTTATATTTGGTGTCCTAGTGCAGCTGGACACTTTGGCAGTTAAATCATAAATGTCCTAGTTGCCTCATCCATAATGTGATAGGAATGAAATGACAGATCAAAACACCCAATATTTGGTAGTTATAGTAAGATCTAGTATAATTTTAATTCACTCTCAGAATTCATTACATTAAGTCTCCCAAGTCTCCTAAAAGTCTGTTACTGTGATGCAAACTCTAGAACCAACGAACTCAACAAGTTCTACGCAGAATAGAAAATTACATATACCTATTACCTAAGGGAATTAATCAGGGCAAACCAAAATCTTTCATGTTTTCCTAGATATAATATTTTTGGAACCTTATGCCAGTTAGAGCATTTCCTTCTTAAAATTGCAACTCCATGGAGAAAACCGTTCTGACACCATAAATCCACCAATTTTTTATACAAGAATGCAATTGTTTATTACAGATTATACAATTATATCACTTGCCTCTGTCAACCTAACATAAATTTGACCATAATAATTCTCTAGAGCAGAAACTTATTGCTCATGACAGGAAAGAGTTCCATGAATAAAACAAATTATAACTTTGATTTTGATATGTCTAAATTACATTGTTAGATTTAAGACTATGCTTTCACTCCACAAAAGAGGACAAGGCCCAAAGTACATATTAATCAAGATGAAATATGAATCAGTGAACTGTCTCATGCTTTACATCTTGGTCTTGCAGTTGAGGGTCATAAAAACAGATTATGGATAATAATGTTATGAGATGAACAGACACAATTGCAGCTGCAAAATAATTACAAGGTACTATAGTCATGTCCCCTGAAATCAAAAACCAAAACAAAGAGCAAAACAAACAAAATCTTCAAACTAAAATAAAATAAACCTGAGAAAGGAGGAACGCCCATCTCAACTCCCATCTGGACAAGAGCATTCCGAATTTTACTCTTGCTGATTTTCCCCTTGTCTTCGACATCTAAGTCAGTGAATAGACTTTCTGCTAACATGGCAAAGTCATCCTCATCCTCTAATAACAAACGGAGAGTACTTCCATCCAAGATTGATACAACAAGAGGATTATCTACAGACATACAAATGTAAAGCAGTATTTATTTTCTTGTCAAAATTTTAAGAACCCAATTATTTGCTCGTAAAAGCATAACAAGCATAGAT
The DNA here is from genome assembly GCA_004329165.1 of Spatholobus suberectus. NCBI lineage: Eukaryota > Viridiplantae > Streptophyta > Magnoliopsida > Fabales > Fabaceae > Spatholobus > Spatholobus suberectus. The sequence continues at coordinate 4,252,966 of CM014732.1, forward strand.
AAAAATGTGAAAATAATCCACAGTTTCTACAGTGTAACAATATTCAATATGAAAAAGAAGAGAGTAACATTTGCAGTAATTTATATTAGTAAGAAGGTTAACATAAGTCCACCAACTTAAATTATCCATGTCACGTTTCAGTCAAATTCGATCAAACAGGGAACTCGAGATTTTTCTGCTTTGTGGTATTATTTCCTCTACAATCGTCCTATTTCAGTCTTTTCGGCAACCGGTAACTGAAAAATATAACAACAACAGGGAGAGATCTACACAATCGTGGACAAGAATTAGTGAAGAAAATAACAAGACTCTTTGCAATTTGAATTGAACGAAATAGTAAAATCAATTCAGACTTATTTCATATGAATTTAAAAAGAGGACAAGCATCAGAGTCATGGATCGAGAATTCGTGATTTGAGAACGCATATCTTAATAATAGTCAGAATTACGCGCTTAATCGATGATCTACTAGTGCAGGGACTACATATCTTCCCTGCATCTTGAGAGAAAACGGTAAATCATAACAACTAGTATTTTGTTTATTGTTTTCACTTTTCAGTGTGAGGAGGTTAATCGCACGCACGCACAAGTTTACCTATAGTGCGTCATGATCAGCAGAAGAAGATAATAAACCTTTGAGTTCATCGGCGATGGCGGCGATGTAGTCTCTGAGAATCTCGGAGGCCTTGTCGGCGGCGTACTTGGCGGAGCGGAAAGCGTCGACGTCGTGGGTGCGGAGGCGCGTGAGAGCAGAGGCTTTGAGAGAATCGGGTAATGAGAGACCGAAGAGGGAAGAAGAGGCTCGGGAACGGGCAATCTCGAGTATGTTAGCTCCGGTGAATGGACCGTCGCCCAGGGACAGATCCACACCTCTCAGGTGCGTTCCGTCCAGTACCTGCAATGCTCCGTCTGACATTTTCGACTCTTTGCTTTGGAGTGAAGAAAACTTCAACTGTTGCTACGCGTGACTGCGTCTTTGTCTGAAATCAAAATTCAATCAAATAATATAATGTGAAGCTTTTTCCACCTAACAACACTAAAAAAAAGATTATATATTTTAACATTTTTGCAATGTATTATATTCTTGTTTTTTCCCCCTCTTTGATAATTTGTTTAAGAATAATGATTCCGTAAGAGTTAAGACTCTTGAGATGTACATATTACATACATTCATGGCATGAAAGACGAGAGTTAAGAAAAAAAATTAAATATAAAGGTTATTATAAATACATATACATTTTTTCTTTCAACTTTTTTTCACTATATTTTTTTTTTCTATTTCTCTCTCTCTCTCTCTTTTATCACATTACTTATTACATTTATCATTTTTTATCTCTATTTTAACTTTTTTTTCTTTTTGATAATTTGTTTAAGAATGATGATTTCATAAGACTCTTGAGTCTTGAGATGTATACATACATTCATGCATGATAGAAAGAGTTAAGAAAAAAAATATTAAAATAAAAGTTATTATAAACATAGATAGAGGAGTCAAAACGAATCGTCAGGCCTGGCCTGATTTTCTTATGGGTTGCACTTTTGTTGGCCTGTTGGTCCGTTGGATCGAGGCAAGTTGGCCTATTTTGTTTTTTTATTTCCTAATTTCATTTAAATTTTACAAGAAAAATAAAAAATAATATCGAGCCAAATAGTCTCAGCAGTTTTCGAGCCTACAAATTATGGTCCTGACCTAGTCTGTTTGGCCCAATTTTTTTAGGTCTAAAATTTAAGAACCCAGTCTAGTCTGGCCCACCAAGCCATTGGGTCGGCTCAATTTGAAAGGTCTAAACATACATTTACTTTATCTTTTATTTCATTTTTACTATATTTTTCTTTCTTTACATTACCATCAAGCATGTGAATCAACTTACATAGGATTGTTCTCACTTAACTAATAGTTTTGAATTTGAGCCCTAGGTATGAATTACAAATGGAGAGTTTTGCCCTATTAGAAAGTGGAAATAGGCTAGACTGAATAAAGTTTTGTCTAAATAGACCTAACATGTTTAAAAAAGACTTAAATATGTTTCTAGTCCCTATAATATATCTATTTTATGCTTTTAATCCCTATAAAAAAATTATATTTTTGGTCTCTATAAAATTTTATTTTACAGTTTTAGTCTCTGTCATTATTTACTAATGACATGTCAACCATTTAGTGGACAATAGACTTGATATTTCTTAAATAATAAGGACTAAAATGAATATCTGCTAATATAAGAGGGACTGATATCAAAAGTTTACAATTTTATAAGGACAAAAAAAATACCATTAAGGACTAAAATCATAAAACAATTTTTATAGGACTATAACCATAAGAAAAATTTTATAAGGCCTAAAAGTATAAAACGGGTATATTATAAGGAATAGAAACATATTTAAGCCTTTAAAATTTTAAAGCCTTAGCCTAGCTTGTGACCTGTTATAAGCTTTATTTTTAGGTTTGACTTGACTTATTTGAAAGTCTGGTTTGGTTCGTTAGCCGACTTCAAGGCTTGTTTCATATTAAATCTTTTATTTAGGTCTAACTTCTCTCTACATGAACTAATAGGCTTATAGACTAATGAAAAAAAAAACCTCTATAAAATAAACTATAATCTATGAAAATTAAAATCGCTATTACTCAAAGCATGAAAAAAAGGTGAAAAAAAAGCTAACTAGATTTTATAAGAGTTAAGTCCAACATGTTTATATAATATAAATTTATTTTTAATTTCTATTTTGGCCTTCATGATAACTTATTTAAAATAGAGTATAAATTTATCTTTCAATAAGCTTAGAGGCTTGACTCTTTGAGTGTGTTTGGTAAGTCACTCTAGTAGCTTATAAGCTACTTTGACTAGCTTATAAGCTAGTTTGATCAAAATAAGCTTGTTTGGTATACTAGCTTAATTTAGTAGCTTTATTTTCATAAGTTATTTCAACTAGTTTATAAAAATAAGCTAACTTATAAACTACTAGCTTTTTTTTGTTTTTTCATTTTTATCCTCACTAATTTATTTGAATATCTTTTTACCTTTTTTTTCTTTAGTTTAGAAATCAAATAATTGAATATGTTATTTTATGCCATTTTACTTTATCACCTAACTCATTAGCTAATCTTACCAAACACTTTCAATTTAATTAGCTAACTTATAAACTTTCAGCTTTTCGACTTCTAGCTTATAGCTTATAAGCTTTCAGCTAGCCTATAAGCTAGTTTTACCAAATACACCCTTTAAGTAAGTCAACATGCTTAATATTTAAAAAAGGTAAATAAATATATGACTTTAATGCATTATAACAAATTTAATATAATAATAATACTAACAAAAAATTATTATTTATATTTACTTAAATAAGCTAGGCTGTTAAGCTTAAAAGGTTTTTCAAAAAACCTAAAACCAGACATTTTTAACTAAATAAGCTTTTATAAAAGTCTAGGTTATTTTATTTTCTAAAAAAATATAGCCTAACCTAGGTCTAATGTAGGCTAAGCTATAGATTCCTGTCGGACGGCCTAAATTATTTTCATCCCTACCACCCATAATGATCTTATGCAATTCGAATAAGATTGTTCCTGTAAATATCTATCATCTCTGCCAAAATATATTAATTTAGAATAATGAATATGTTAATTTTTTATTTAATGCTTATTTTATAAGATATTAAGATGATACTAAATAAGAAGATATTATAAAAAAATATAATATTATTTATTATATATTACGGACGTGCACTCCACCAGTAATTAACTTTTTATTACGTGTACCAACTGAATGCTAATTGGACAACACAGCCACAGTTAATTTCTTAATTAAAGCAGTGACATAAGAATTGCGTTTTCTTGTCAATCTCAGAATTCTTTTTCTGAATCAACTCGTTGCAAATATCTCACCAGTATCCAAAAAAAAAAAGAGATCATTGAATGTACATTTGCAATTAATTATCATAATGTTTCAGTTTTCCCGTACAATAAGGGAATTTAAACCTACCAAGTATGTCTGTCTATCCCAAAATGATGTAAGAATTAGTGGATTGGACAAATGGTTAATTTATTCTATTACTTTCGACTAGTTAAATGAATAAAATAAATAATTAAATTAATTTGCGGGTGACTGTTTAAATAATTAAATTAATTTTATAATTAAAAGTTTTGCTAGCAAGTATTTTAAAGACAAAATTAAAAAAATTAATGGATAATTTTTATTATTAAAAATCATGCTAAAATACATTAAAAATTATGATTAGAACTTTTTTAATATTTTTACTTTTAATTTAACATCTAGCTATATATAATTGAATAATTGATTAAAAATTTATTCATTTATTCCACTTAAGTCTGTTGCATTATTTAGACTTGTCATATCTAAGATGTTATCCACTTTAACTCTTATAGATCTTTACAATTTTATTCTTTAAAAAATGTTTCAATGGGATAAAAGAAAAAAATGCATTTATAAACTATCCTTTATTTGAATTTCTATTTTGTTTTGGTATACACAACAAGGTTAAAATTTAAGAGTTTCTATATATACTACTCAAAACTCTTTACCACTATACTGACCTAACATTCTGTTTTGTAAGCACGAAATACCAAAAATATACGGGAGAGAAAAGAGAAGTGAAGGCAAGTATACGAACTTCTTTCATTTGGAGAAGGAGAAAAGTCAAGAAATTTTTAAAAAACAGTTGGGGCCCACATTAGCATACTTTCACACTTGAATGTGAAGAAATGCGTGAAAGTATGCTAACTATTTTGTGTTTTACTATACTACCCTCACTTTTTTGAGTGGAAGAAATGCCATAATCGATTATATTGAAAAATATAATTGACTATATGGCATTTTGCCATATTCTATTATATTTTTCAATAAAATCAACTATGGCATGCCATATAATCGATTATACTGATAGATCAATTATACTAATAGTATAATTGATTATATGGAGTGAGCAGTGGTTACAAGTTGAAAAATAATATGCTACAGTTACGAGTATATATGAAAAGGGTAAAATAATATTTCTATCAATAATCTTATTTCTTTCATTTTTTTATTCAAACAAAAAAAAAGTTAAAAAGTACATTTCTGTTCTATTTCCCTTACATTTATCTTCAACCAAACAAACTCATATTTCTACTACATTTTTTTTATCTATTTTTCTTCTTTCCACCTCTTTCTTATCTACTTTCTCTTTTTCTACTTCCTTCATTTCTACCAAACATGGTGTAACAGATCTAAATTCCTATTTAATACAGTACTTTTTGGTAAAATGGAACTACATTCCACTCCTCGAGTCCTTAGGATGATGGGTGTGTCACTCTTGTGGTGTGCTATCAAATTTCTGTCTTAAACAATTGTCCTACTACTAAAGCTAGGTATACAGGCCAGCTAACCAGTTTAGGCCTGCCCCAAAAAAGCATGTGAAATTAACAGGCTGGCCTGCGAAATAAATGGTCCTGAATTTCAAGGTTTACGTTTGCACCGCATAGCATGCGAGCTAATGGGCCAATCTACGACTCGCAAATTAAAAAAATAATTTTATAAAAGAAATAAATAAAAATTAATACATTACATTGCAGCCCAAATGCTTTCTTATGTGACATGGAATCTTATGAATAATATGTGCAACCCGTTAGCCAAATAGTAAAACTCCTTCCCTATAGTGGTAGAATAGCCTACAGCATAATTAACAGAAATAAAAAAATAGAAATTTGTAGCTCACATGCTCTCCAATTCACTTATTTTTTTTTTTTTTTAAAAGTCCTAAACCTAAGTTAAGTCGCTTATGTTTTATTATTTTAAAAAAGTTATCTATTAGAAGCCTACGGACAGGCCTGCGAACCCACAGTCTATATCCGTTTAAATCGCAGGCTAAATGGTTCGGGTTGAAAAGCCCAAATTCTTAAATGGGCAAAATATTTTAAGCTTGTAGCCTGCATGGGCCGCGAGCTAAACGAGTGGCCTGCCAGCATTGGCCCATATGTCCAACTCTACTTACAACCCTAAATTTGCTTATTCATATTTTTACTTCCTGAAAGAGCAATAGAATTTTTATAGGTTTAATACATTAGTTGGTTCCTAAATTTTTGGAGAATTTTTAATTAGATTCCTGAACTAAAAAAATTTATAATTAGGTCATTGATCTTTTACAATTTTAATTGAGTCCTTGAAGATAGTAAAATCGCCACAAATTATAAATTTTCTGACAATTTCAAACCGTCACAAACTAACTCTAGAGACTCAATTACAAAATTGTAGAAGATCAAGGATCTAATTATAATTTTTTTTAATTTAGGGACGCAATTAAAAATTCTCCAAAAATTTAGGAACCAACTGATGTATTAAACCATTTTTATATAAGATAACTTTATTTCAATTATCGAAGTATCTTAAGAGAATACAGTATATATTTAACTATTTGTAAGCTTAATTTTATAAAATAAATTTTAATTAAACGTGTTTGAAATAAAATAATTTATATTTAAATGCTTTGCATTTCAAAAATAATTTTGACATAATATTTTAATATTTTCATCAAAATTAAAATTTACAAAATAATAAAAGAGCACGTATTTGCTTTTGTATTTAATTTTGTTATAATGAATATTTTACACACTAGAGAAATAAAAAGAGAAAAGATAGAATTATGTAATAAAACAAATAAAGTGATAGGGATAGAAAGAAAAAGTAAATGTGTATAAATTATCATAAAAAATATTGTGTACAAATGATATTATTCATAATTAAAATATTCATATTTTTCTTTTTTAATAAGTCTTATTTTCAATAAATGTGACTAAAGACACGTTGTAACGAAAATCATACAAGGTTTTCTCAGCATTTACCAAACCTCATTGATTAATATTAAACGCGAATAAAGGTTGAAACACGAATTTGGACAGCAGCCAGCAGGAACATCGAACCAAACATGGTAGGACAGACTTTTAAATTCCGTTCGTTACCCGGCGGAAAATTCAGGATTTGTAGAAAGATCTACAGCATATTGCGCTATCCGAGATGTATTCAAACAAGACATCATCATCGGTTAACATTATTTTTTTGTTGACTAATTGAATTACTTATACCATTTGTAGCTCGCCTAATGACCTTGACTCGCTAACGTACGAAAAGTCTCGAGTGTCATAAATTTTATTGTGCTTCAGGTTCTGAAATTTTGCAGGCTCACCATACAATGCGAAAGCCTCTTCTCCATGCATTGCCATGTCACCCATTTGCAACGCATCGGTGTCAAGCCTCAGTGGTACTATGACCCCCACGAGCAAGCAAATCAAGCTCGTCGTAACAAAGTTGAAGATAATGACGAAAACCATGGCCCCAACTTGGATAGCCATTTGTCTTAAACCCGCTCGAGTTGCACCGTTCTGAAGGCCATAGGCGAGGCCAATGTATTTTTCCCAATCGGGCACCATGTAGAAGAGACGGCACAGTTTAGGGACGGCAAAGAGGCCGGTGAGAATGCCGCCGAGAGCACCGGCGACGGCGTGGGTGTGGAACACCGCCATGGGGTCGTCGATTTGGTTTAAGAAGGGGAGCTTCTTATGGAGCACCATCATTGTGTACCAGGGAACGCTTCCTGAGATCAAACCCATCAAGATCGCTGCCCACCCCTGCACAACTCCTGTTCACTTCACAAATGTTACTTGCACGTCCAATTTAATTTTGATTATTATTATTTTTTTAAAATAAAGTGCTGGGTTTAGATTGATTAATTCAAGAAATGGAAAAGGGGTTAAGTCTAGGATTAGTCTATTATATTGTGGAAAATCAAAGTTGGAATTCTTGTTAAAAGAGATGGTTACACTTATCACACAAGATTTCACACAGAATTGTGTTTTCGAAAGAAAAAAAATGTAGAGGAAAAAAAATTAAAGGAATGGAATGTTTACTTTTGTCTTTCATGTTCCGTAAAATGTATTAATTGGTGTATAGTAAAGAATGAAAAGGAAAAGTTATGCAAAAGCATGCTACATCATTCATTTAAAGGACGCCTAATTGCATGTATATACCTAACTCAAGAATAATTGTGATAAATGATCAATAATTAAAAAAAAAAAAACAACCTTTTATATGAACGAGAAAAAAAAACAGAATTTGAATTGAAAAAAAGAAATTAAAAATTTGTGCTTTTAAGTTAAACTTTTTATTTTCTCTTTGATTTTGCAAATTTCAAAATATTTCTTTTTATTTAAGTACAAGGTTAAAACATAATAAAAATAAAAAAAGAAATATCAGTAAAGGTAGCTTAAAAATTTGCCCTTTACTTGTTTTTAAAAAATAATCTAAAGGTTGAATTAAAAAAAATATTTTCCTTTTAATTAAATAAAAAGAGCTTAATGAATATGTATTATTAATGTAAAAGGTTTTATAATATCATTAATCAAAAATTAGTTTTGATGTAATTTTTAACATAATTATTATCAAAATTAATAAATATATTATATACAATAATATATGATTAAATGATTGCCCGTCTATATATTTTTTCTCAAATAAAGATCATATCATGATGTATACTTTTTTTACTTGGTTTAATTATCTTTTTGTTCTTATAGTTGTCTAAACTTTATTTTTTGTTCTTATAGCTAAAAATAATTCATTTTAGTCTTATATATGTATTTTTTATATTGGTTTGATCCTGTTATTGTAAATTGTTACAAATTGAATAAAAATATCATAAAATATCAATTTGTGACCATTTTACACTGCTGATTTTTATTTTGTGATGATTTTATTTCATAAAATTAAGACATACTTGATAACAAGGATCAAACTGATATCAAAAATACATGTATAAAAACTAAAATAAATTATTTTTAACTATAAAAATTAAGAGATAAAATTTATGCAATTATAAAAACAAAAAAACAATTAAATCTTTTTATTTTGTTTGTCCAAGTTTGAAAGAACAAGGCATTAAAAGGTACAGCAAAAAGATGTTTGTTTGTACCTGCGGCAGGTGTGATGCAAACGAGCCCAGTGATCATGCCCTGTACGGCGCCAAACACAGTGGGCTTACCAAAGTAGAAAGTGTCGAGTAGGACCCAGACGATGATGCTAGCGGCAGCACACACGTGTGTGTTAAGGACGGCCAGAGATGCCACCGTGCTCACCGCGAACGGTCCTCCACCGTTGAACCCACTCCAACCCATCCAAAGCAGACCTGCGCCTGCAAGCACCACAATCATGTTGTTTGATGGGAACGTTTCTCTGTCCTTCTCAGATCGTGGACCCACCTATTCAAGCACCATCCACATGAAAACGTCGGCCTTTCTCTTTACAGACCATAACTACTTAACAATATCAGTTTAATGATTATGTACATATACTCTTACACTGTTATTTAATTAAAAATTATTATTAATATAATTTTTTAAGTATTTATTATAAAAATTAATAAATTTATAATAAATAATAATTTGTGATTAAATAATAATATAAAACTATTTTACATTATCAGTACATAACTATTAAACTCTAAAAATATTCAAGCAAACAATGTTAATATTGCTATCTCTTGAACATTCCTCCTTCCTCTTTTTTTTTCCTCTTAACTTTAAGTCAATAGACTACTATCACACATTTTATTTGATTTATTTTTCTTATATTATATATTTGTACCTATAAATAAGATTAAGAGTGGAATTTAATTTTATTTCACCAGTTGTTTGGTAATCTATATTACAATATTACATACCATAATCATGCATTTAATTAAAAAGAAAAAAGAAATCATGCATATTATTTATAATCTCGTTAATACATGAATAATTCTTTTTCTTGTGTGATAGGATGCGTGGATATATTTGTACATATTTGTAAATTATATATATTTTAATTAGGTGGGGTATATATGTATAACTCAAAATAATTATGTATATCTACCCATTATGATATTTATAGGGCATATAGTTAACAAGATCTGCATTTTCTTTTCAGGTAATACCTACATGACTGTTTGTTTTTTTGCTAACGATATTATTGGTGCAAAATAATTTCTACCGAAGAATTTGACTAGTCATTTTTAGTAAAATCTCCTTTTTTAATCACTTTTTTTTTTCATTTACAAGACTGTTTTGTTTGAGCTTTATTTGAATAATTTGTAAATAAAAATATGTTTAAAAATTTGTAATATTTATGAAGTTCTTTTAAAAATAAAAACAACAAAAGGATTATTTTAATATTTTAAAATTTTAAAATAGTAACTTATAGAAGAATTTAAAAAAAGACATATCACAAATTTTTTTAACTTAAAAAACTCATCGTAAATGTTTATACTAAGAGTATGTTTACATAAAAAAAAATATAGTTAAGTATTTGTTAAATATAAATTTATTATTTCTTAAGAATTTATTCATAAATTTGATTATAAAACTTGCAAAAAATACTAATTATTTTAAGACAAGATTTTGATGAAACTTGAAAAGGTCCTAAATTGTAAAAGAAAGAAAGCTGAAAATTCAGTTATATGTTGTACCCAATAAGCTGCAGTAAAACCAGCAACTCCAGCGGAGAGGTGAATAACGTATCCCCCAGAGAAATCAATAACTCCAAGCTTTGCCAACCACCCATCGGGGCACCAAATGCTGAAGGCAGTGACGGTGTACGAAAAAGTAAGCCAAAGAGGCACAAAGAGCATCCAGGCCCGAGAATTCATCCTCCCAAGTAAGGCACCGGCTATCAAGATCAAAGTAATCCCTGCAAAGACGCCCTGAAAAAACACCATGGTAGCAGTGGGAAAGAGCCCCAGAAAAGCTTTCCCCAGAAGGAACTTGTCGTCCAACGCCACCCCGGGTTTCCCCAGGAAGAAAACCATCTTCTCGCCGAATGACATGCGGAAACCCCACGCAACCCAGCAAAGAAGAACGGCCGCGAAGGCATAAAAGGCCATGAAAGCAGAGTTAATGGCCCATGTCTTCTTCACCAGGCTTCCATACAGAATGACCAGCCCCGGAATGCTTTGGAGACCCACCACCGTCGCTGCCATAAGCTGCCACGCATTGTCTCCTTTGTTCATCCATTCTGGGCTACCCTCGTCTGGCAAAAGGTTCGGTGGAAACTCCATCCTCCCTCCTATATATATATATATATATATATATATATATATTTTATGTTTATGGTTACTTGTTGGTTAAGAACTAATTCAGGGTTTCAGTCGGTTAATTGGCTTCAACTTAAGCGTCACGTGAGTGCTCAACGCCGAGGCTTTCTAACAATAATTGTTACTTTTCTGCAGGTTTATACAGAGGGGAAGGGGAGGGGGTGTACATAATAACATCAATTTGTCCTTAATCATAAATAATAATAATAATAATAATAATAACATCAATTTGTCTTTTTATTTAGATTTTTTTTCCCAATTGTCACGCTCTGACAAAAATTTTCCCTGACTGCCACACTTTGAGAGAAAATTCCGGAAATGCCACTCTTTTAATTGCAGGTGGGGTTTCGGCTTTTGTAAACCTGATCTCTTAACTTCTTCTTTTATTTTTTCTTTGAAATCCAGTTAGAAATTCGGGTCTACAAAACCTGATTTCTAAACTGTCTTTTTTTATATATATATATATATAATTAAAATTGGTTGTTTTATTAATTTGAAAAAAATAATAATTAATTTGTTGATTTTAAGTGTTATTTATGATCTAATTGTTAAAAAAAATTATTTGTAATTGTAAAAAAATACAATGTTATTAATTTCAATTTATAATATAAAAAAATTAAGCAAATTATTAAATAATTAAGATAATTAGTTCAAATCAATAAATTGGGAAAGCTGACAATTGTGATAAATATAAATTTAATAATATTTAACAAATTACAAAATTAATTGGGACCGATTAATCTCGTAAGTGGTGTCCAGTCTCACACAATGATGGTCATCGATTTATTGGAGGGTTTTGACAGGGTTGCTTCTGTTGCCATATTTGTTGTTGTTCATCATCAACATTTGGTTGATCTTCTTGTATTGTCTTGTCTAAATTTAAATTTATGTTTGGTGGAGGTAGTGACTGATTATATGTAAAATCATTGATGTACATCAGCCTCATGTTGGCGAAACGATAAAACACCAGGTGAGTACATGTTTTGTAGATAAGCATGGGCTGACGCGGGCGTGGAGATGGACCTCAGAAAAAAGGGTCAATTGAAAAGATGTGGTCTATGTAGAAACCACGGTCATTCAAGGAAAAATTGTGCTTACTTGACCAAAGTTAAAGACAACCGAAATAAATTAATTACATTTATTTTTTAATCACAATTTTATTTAATTAATCCAATTAATAATAATTTTAAATTTATTTTTATCACAATTTTCAGCCTTTTTAATTTATTGATTTGAATTAATTAACTTATAACTATTTAATAATTTGCCTAAATTTTTTTTACAATGTAAATTGGAATTAATAATATTGTATTTTTTTATAATTACAAAGCTTATTTTTTTTAACAATTAGATCACAAATAACACTTAAAATCAATAAATTAATTAAATCCGTTTTTTCAAATTAATAAAAAAAATAAAACAGTTTAGAAATCAGGTTTTGTGAATCCGAATTTCTAACTGGATTTCGAAGAAAAAATAAAACAACAACGTTGAGAAATCAGGTTACAAAACCCGGAACTCCACCTGCAATTAAAAGTGTGGTATTTTCAGAATTTTCTTTCAAAATGTGACAATCAGGGAATATATTTTTCAAGTGTGGCAATTGGGGGGGAAAAAAATCTTTTATTTACCGAGAACTTAGAACAGAGTACGAGACACGTTGGGACTCTGGGCCGGCTTTGTTGGCAGACGAGGAAGAATGAATTTTCGTCATTCATTGATCTTGATTCACCGTATGTATGTTGCGGTATAGAGTACTACATACGATCGAGAACTTTAATTAGGAACCTTCTACATCAGCTAGTTAATTAAATGACGTACGTGACAGATGAGATCAGTAGTTAATAATTATGTTGTAAAGCGCATAAATTCGACAATTGTTTATTACGTGAACTCCAGCTGTTCACGTAGACGCGCTCCATTTGGTTTTGCTTCATATATTCCCTAATAAAATAATAATATGCTTCTTCCAGTTTGAAGTAAATATCGTACTAAAGTGTTATTTATATAAGGATTAAAAATATCTTAAATAACCCATTAGGGTAGGTTTAGTGATGAAGAGTTAAAATAATATATATGAAGTCATAAGTTCTAACCTTAGTGCGACTAATAACTATTGTACACAAAAAAAATACATCTTAAATTTTAAAAACAGAATGACCGTAAAAATAAATTATTCTCTTCTTCTGATGATATATATCAATTTTCTATTTTGACATAATTATTTGTTAATAAAATGCAATACATTGTTATTAGTACATTGACTTTTAATGTTTAATTATACTAACGTTTTAATTATTGGTAGATAAAGTTTAGAGTTTAATGGTCGTGCACCGTCAGTGTAAAAAGTTTTACACTATCATTCAATCAAAAATTACCAATAATATGATTTTTAAAATATTTATTATAAAAGTCAACAAACTTATAATAAATGATTATTTGTGATTGGATGGCAGTGTAAAACTACTTTACACTATCAGTGCATTACCATTAAACTTTAAAGTTTATACCATCGAAAGTAAACTTAACCATAAATTATTAATAAATGGACTTTTTATATTGTAACAAAATTTGAATTAAAAATTTGATAAATGATACTAATCATATATAATGTAGGGAGTATGCATGATTCTACTGTGAAGCCATACAAATCTTGACTGTACTTATCAGCTTATAGGGAGACGAACGTTCTTTTGTTAATTATTGAATTAAAAAAATTAATAATATAATATTTTTAGGAACGCATTCGGATAAATCACACTTTTAGTGCAAAAAAACCTATGTTAGTTGTAACAAAACAAAAAAAAAACTAAGTTAGTATCTACAATAGCTTATTAATTGAAATATGAATTACTGTAAATGTTAAAAATATGATGCATTCTCTAGCGGACTACCGAGACATATGGTTTACGGTGGATTATTGTATTTTACCGGATAAAATAAGTTGGTTTCAGTATTTTTTTTTTGTACACATCATAACTTAATTATTATTATTATAAAAAAAAGACAATGTTGAAAGCGTGGCTAACGGCTTCCCATATGAGCACTCGAGCCACGTGCATCTGGTTTCCTCTTGTCGAGGTTGCGGTGACACTCAACGAGAAAGAAGGAGATGGATGGCACATATATGGTAGCGAGAAAGGGAAAGGAGAAAGAGAGGGGTAGTAGGAAGAAAGGGGGAAGAGAAAGACATGACAATGTCCCTCGTCAGACCCCTCTCCAAAATCACCAAAATTGCCAATTTTTTCGGTGAGAACCATCACCTACTCCCCACCTTCAATTCATAGATCGACATGTTGGAAAACTTCTCTATATTGCCAAATTCTCCGACGAGAACTATCGCTTACTTAACACCTTCAACAATTTCGACTCCACTGTGGTCCACGTGCTCATCGAAAGTGCTTCGATTCAATGATATTTGTTTTGAGAAACGGATTTGTTCTGACCTCAAGTTCACTAGCATCTTAGGGTCATCGCATATGAGGCATTGTACCTTTTGACGCTTGGTGGGTTGTTATAGTTTGGTGGGTTGTTATAGTTTTGTCCTTAAAAAGCGTCTCGATAGGTTAAGAAAGGTTGGGCCCTCCTTCTAGAAGATCTATTCCGACCTCAAGTTCACTGACATTATTAGGATCATTGCATATGAGGTATAGTCCACTTTAGCACTTAGTGGACTATCACGGTTTTGTCCTTAAAAGGAACCTTGGTGGATTAAGGAGAGGAGAGTGTTTATAAATTATTCTTGACCTTGACTCCTAAGTTATGTGGGACTTTTTGGTGTATTGAAACAGGATCTTTGAAATCAAAGATTAAAACAGTTAGAGTTTTGGAGTGTGTTGCTATGTTGTGAGCGTGTTCTAGAATAGGGGACAAATGTCTAACATAGAAATATTAAATAAAAAATATTTTTAATCCCTAATTACTGCTTAAAGAGGTTGCAAGAGAATGATTTGAACCGTTCAATATTCTATTAGTAAATCTAGTGAACGTGAAAAAGACAATAACAAATATAAATTTTGATTCTTCTAAATTGAATATCTTTTAAAGGGTAAAGTGAGGTGACATGAGAATTAACATATACATGCATAACAAATTAGAGGTGTGTTGAAATACAATCATAATTTTTTTTATCAACTACTAAAATTACTAAATTTACCCTTACTCACAAAAGCCCAATCCACAAATAAGATATAATCATGACAGCAATTGGTATAAGGAAAATTTTTAGTTTACCAAGAATCTAAAGTCAGGAATGTTTATTTCCCATGTTTAGTTTATTATTTGAAAAATAGCATTTTTGAAATTTTTTTTACTTATGTTTCTCATGAAATTGTTTCTATGGGGGATGTGTAAATCTAATTTTTTCGAGTTAGGAGAAAGGTTTTACTACTATAAAAATATCATATTACTTTTATTAACTTATTTTATGTGATATATAATTAAAGTTTCTGGAAAAGTTCTATTAAAATTAAACGTAAAATCTTTAACTCTCAAGTAGCAAATATAAATATTGCCAAAAATGTTTATGACCAATCAAATAAATTTTAGTCATTATTAAGAATCATAATTTCCAAGATTCATGATTTTTAAAAATCATTATTCCTGATCATAAAAAAATTTCTTTTCTACCAAATGCATGATTGGTGTAGCTTAGATAGTATCGTTGGATTCCAAGCATCACTTGCAATTGCAAGCCAATATCCACGACAGGTTTGCAGGCGGCCCATATTTTATAGTCTTTTTGTTTTTTTTGTTAAGTCTGTACTGATAAATGATAATGACCGATCGACTTCCTAAACTCAGGGTTATCTCAACTAGATGTTGCACGTGTTGCATCAGTCTGTATTTTTTTTTTATAATTATAATTATTTAAAATTATAAGTTATAGTATAATTAAATTGATATTATTTAGATTATTATAAAATTTTAAATATAATATTATAATTTATTTAAAAATATTAATAAACTTATTTATTATTTTAAAATGTATTTACTTAACATTAAAATTAAATAAGTATTTCAAATATAAAAATGAATCATTTTTATTTGACATTTATCAATGACAAAAGAATTAAAAAGTTCAAATTAATGTCAAATGAATCTTTAGAAAACAAAAATAATAGTTTATTCAAAAAAGTTAAAGTGTTAAAATTTCTTTATGGACATTTGTATACATGCATATTATATTTTTTGTGATAATTATAAAATAATAATAAAAATATGAAAAATATAAAATTAATTAAATAAAATAATTGCTTTTAACTATTTTCATACAAGGACTACTTTATAATAAACGTTTTGAAAATTTATATTAACAACAAGAACAACAATAATAAATGAGGAGAAATCAACTTACAATAGAGTAAATTACACTTACCTTTATATTGTGAATAACTTTATATAAAATACTAAATTTTGTCGACATCGCTGTTAAATTATAACTGTATATTATCTAGATTATTGTATCAAATCATGTAAAAATTAAGCAAAATTAAACAATTGTTTCATGGTTTTCTATTTTATATATTTCAAAAATATGTATTACGTTAATTTTGATTCACATGTACCAAATAATTTTGGAATCATATAAAATATAGACTTAATTACATTTTTTGCCTCCAAAGTTTCACAATCTTACAAATTTTGTTCTCTAAAATTTTTTTCACGAATTTTGCTCTCAAATAGGAAAATCACCACAATTAACGAAAAAATGTTACAAATTTGTCTTAATTGTGACGTTTTAAAGGAAAAACTATCATAAAATGTCTTAATTATGACTGTTTTTCTATATTAGGGCAAAATTTGTGATATTTTGTAAACTAGTGGGCAAAATTCGAGAAAAAATTTGGAAGGGCAAAATTCGCGAGATTGTAAAACTTTGGGACAAAAAGTAAAATTAAGCCTAAATATATAATTAATATGATAGAAACTTTTAATCTAATAGTTGATTTTATGATAAGTTTATCCAATAGAAAATTATTAAATATTGTAATAATAACCACAAAATTATAAGTTGAGAAAATAAGCTATGCACTGACAGTGTAAAATAGTTTTACACAATCATCCAATCACAAATCACCATGTATAATAAGTTTGTTGACTTTTACAATAATTACCTTAAAAGTCATATCAACAGTGATTTCTAATTAACTGATAGTGTAAAACGTTTTACACTGACAGTGTATAGCCATTAAACCCTTATAAATTTATCCTTCATCGATATCACACTAGATTAATTATTTAATTAGCTGTAAATAATGTAACAAATAATAGCGTAATTATTTTATCTCGGTAACAATAAAATAGTTGTGATTATAATAAAGAATTTATTCTTTATTTGATCAAATACTTTTCATTTTATATAGATAAAAAAAAATCTATAATAGAAAAATTATAAGGTAAAATATGTTTTTGGTCTCTCAACTTGAAATGTTGATTTTAGTACTTATAAAAATTTAATACATTTTTAGTCCTTATTTTTAACCCCTAAAACACCTATTTTTATTTATTGATGAAGGATTAAAATCACCCCCTTTTGATAAATGTAGGAAATAAAAATATAATAATTTTTTTATAGGAATAAAATTTCAATTATTGAAATATTTTGAGAGATTAATTATATTTTTCCAAAAATTATTTTATGTTAGAACAATATTGTTTTATAATAGTTTGGATTATTGTGTGTGTAAAAGTAAAAGCAAAATTAAAAATCACCGAGCACTAATGCGTAACATTTCATATCATAATTTGTGTATTGATTCATGTAGGTTTGCATGTATTTTGTGTCAATTAAGATTGATTGCACTTTTATTCTCTTTAATTTTCATCACTTAGAACTTTTGAAGTTCGATTTTGTGTCAATTAGGTTTCATATCCTTTTTTTAATGAGATAATATCATATCATATTAAGAACAAAATCTTGTTAAATATATAATTTCAATATTATTTTATTGTAATAATATATATAAATTGATTATTTAATAATATTATAACTTATTATTATTATAAAGATTATATAATACAATTGTAAATCCGTATTGTCTATATGCATAAAAAATAGCATAATTTTTATATCATGTATATATGATTCAATAAATATTTTGTCATTAAATACGTTTTTTGATTTTATATCATTTATAATTTTAAAATATAAATTTATTCAAAACTTTTTTTGATTTTATATTATAATTTTATTTTAATTATATATAATGAGAATTCAGAGGTAGAATCACTGTAGCTTTTTTATAACATGCACTGTAGAGCTGCAGTGATTGATGGGATTGTGTTCACTTTGACTGTATATATGCCACGTGTCCACTGTGCAGAAAGGTTGACTGCCGCCAGCAAAATCTAAAAAAATAAGAAAAAGGGTCACATTTTATAGACAGATTATGTATCGTAAAAAATGTTTTAACTAAATCCTATTGATTTTATTTTAAAAAAAGGTTTGTAATTAATATTATAACCCTTTTTTTTGGGTGAATTTGTTAATGTGGCTCACGTGTTTTAAGTAGAAATTGATGTCTCAGTAACTGATATTATGTTTTAATTGAAAAAGTGTTATTACTTATAATATTTTATTTAAATTTTATTCTTATAATCAAACTGTCTTGTATTCTGAATAAAAAAAAAAAAAACTGCCTTCTAGTCATTTATTTATTTTTGCAGCATGTTGTCATGTTCAATTCCGTATTTCCATTATTCTTTAGAGAGACTTTTTTATATACATTGTAATGATAAGAGGGTATTAGTATTTTGAGAAATACTAACAACACCCTAACACACTCTTTTTCATTGGTTGAAGTTTATTGAAATTTATAAAATTTTATGGGTCACACATTTCATTTAATGATTTTTTTTCCTGATTTTCTGATTTTTAAGAAATTTTCAACCAATAGAAAAGAGTGTGTTCAAAAGTATGTTGCTAGCACTCTTATAGTATTTTAGTATTTCCTCAAATAAAAAAGAAAGTATTTTAATTAGTATTTCCTTATTTGTTTATTGACTAATTAATTAATTGTTGTTGAACTTTCTCCGCTCGCCATGTGACGCAGAATATATAAAAAGTCAATTTTAACTATTATAATAATTAATGTTTTCTTTCATTATTCATTTTTTTTTCCTCTTTATTTTCTTTTTTTCCAACCAAACATACCATGAATTTCAATATATATGTATCTAAGGCTTAGGCTTTTCTAAATTGCAGCAATATATTTTAAAAAATAAAGTATAATAATGATTGTTGACTTAAAAATTAACAGTTACAATTATAATGATTTTACAACCTATTTTACATAGGAACCGGATCCTCTGCGTACCTAGAGCTGGACATATGGACCAAGGCCTGCGGGCCACCTGTGTAGCCTGCAACCCGTGCTGGCTACAGTCCTAAAAAATATGGTCCATTTAAGAGTGCAGGCTTTTTATCCCGGACTGTTTAAACCGCGGTTTAGGCGGATTTATCTGCGGGCTTATGGGCCTATCCGCGGGCTTTTATGGATAGTTTATTTTATACTTGATACTTTGAATCTAAGACTTTATATTTCATATTTTGTGTTGAATGGTATATTTAAGATGTAAGATCTTGGGTCTAGATGGTTTTTTAGCATATTAGACTTTGAAATTGATTTATTTTTATTTTTTGGTGTATTTGTCATTTATTTTTATTTTTATTGTTTTTTTTGCATTTTTATAAAATTATTTTTGTCATTTATTTCACGGGCTGCGGATTGGCTCGTTAGCCTGGGGGTTATGCGGGGCAGACGCGGGCCTCAAAATTCAGGACTGTTTATGTTGTGGGCGGGCTTGGTCTAGCCTATTTATTTTGCGAGCTTTGCGGGCTGGGCCTAAACGGGCGGGCTACCCCATATACCCAGCTCTATGCGTACCCTCTCTCCATCCCCTCTCCAGCACACTTATTAACCATTAGATCCATCTCACAAAGTTACGAATTTTGAAGTCTGTCATTAACTTTCTCACTGCTCAGTTATTAGTATTATTACAAGATGCCAATGTTTTAACTAGGGGTGTTCACATCCAAATCGATCCAAAAAAAAAAATCAAAAACTGGTCCAAAAAATTGAAAATCGAAGCAAATAGAAATTTTTTGGATTTCATTAGATGGTTTTGGTGGTCAACCGATTGGTTCGGTTCGGTTTTCAGTTGGTGGCTTTAAAACTGAACCGAACCAAACCAAACCAAACCAAAATAATAATACTAAACATGTGTGTTAAGCAAGTGTTGAATTATTATCATATATGTGTCATGCTTAGAGGGAAATAGCATTTTTTCCCCTAAAATTTGTAATACCAAAACCACGTACACTTCTAAATCCGCATATATAGGTAGATGTAAACATATATATTTGAACACTTACTAGCATCTATATAAAATTTGCAATACCAAAATCACGTACACTTACTAGCTAGTTGTTTAGTTGAACACTTGATGTATTTGGTAGTTGATGCACTTGATGAATTAATGTATTTACTAGTTTCCTTATTTTGCTCTTTACATATCTTATTTGTCTCATGTATAGATTTAGAAAATAGGAAATTAAAGACTCGGTAAAGATGGTCGGTACAAATCGAATCAACCGATCCAATCCAAATTGCATTTTTTGGATTGGATTGGATTGGATTGGATTTTTTTGTGTAAGCCATCCAAACCGAATGGTCTTTTCATGTTTGGATCAAATGACTTTTTGGCTCAAAATCGATCTACGAACACCCCTAATTTTAACCTTAATTTTTTTAAGAGTTTCATTTTATTTTATATTTTCAACTAATACGAAATTATTTTATATATGATTTTTAAAATAATTATTATAAAAATTAATAATTTTTAAGTATATAATAATTTATAATTAAATAGTAGGCTTTTAAATATATTTTTAGTTTCTCTAAAATGAGTAAGTTTTGTTTTTAGTCTTTATAAAAAAATTTCTTTGATTTTCATTCTCAAAAAACTAAAATATTTGTTTTCGATCTTTACTATTATGTGACACTCGTTATATGCTTATGTGTTTAACGGAA
The DNA here is from genome assembly GCA_004329165.1 of Spatholobus suberectus. Classification (NCBI taxonomy): domain Eukaryota; kingdom Viridiplantae; phylum Streptophyta; class Magnoliopsida; order Fabales; family Fabaceae; genus Spatholobus; species Spatholobus suberectus. Next base: position 4,274,103 of record CM014732.1, read on the forward strand.
AGTCAACTAGCTATCTTAGGTGGCACCCACTAATGTCTGTAGTATCATGTTAGTATGTGATGTCTCTACATTTTTTTATAGATTCCTAAAATAAATGTTATTTGTCTACCTTAGAATGAACTTTGGGGACAAATTAGTTATGTCAGATTTTAGAAGAATGAAAATTAAAAAAAAGTTTTATAAGGACCAAAACCAAAATTCGTTCATTTTACAGGAACAAAAAATAATGATTTTAAATTTTAGAAGGATAAAAAACAAAGAAATTTGTTTACAGGGACCAAAATCAAACTCGCTCATTTTATAGGAACTAAAAATATATGTAAGCCTAAATAGTAATAATAAAAATCTTTATAGTGTGAATATATTTTAATCAAATTATTTTTTAAAACTTTTCCGATTAAAATTGACAAGTTATATAGGTCAATGCTCATGTTAAAATATTAAAAAAAGTTAAAATAATTATAGTTAATTTTTATCAGAATTGACAAATGCTATTAGTCTTGAAAGTCCCTTTTTACTTTAATCTTTCTCAACAAAAAGGGAGAAAAGAAATACAATCGATACATGCTGAACCATGTGGTTTCTAAACTGAGATAATAAGGAGTGTTTGGTTTAAAATATATATATATATATATTTAGTTTTCATTTTTTACTTTTAATTATAAATTTTTTTTCTTTTTTTTATATTGTATAGGAAATAGTAAAAGTAGATTTTTATTATTTTTTATACAAACTTTTAAAGATGAAAATAAAGTGTTATTTTTTAATTAAAAATAAATAAAAATAATTTTTCAAAAACTAAATGACATCTAAAAGTAAATTTAAATTTAGACAAAAAGTGTTGCCAAATGGTAACACAAAAGTTTTAGAAAAGAATTCGATTAAAATATATTGAAATTATAAAGATTTTTAATATTACTATTTAATTATAAATTATTATATACTAAAAATTATTAATTTTTATACTAATTATTTTAAAAATTATATATAAGCAATTTCTTATTAGTTGAAAATATAAGATAAATTAAACTCTTTAAAAAATTAAGGTTAAGCTATTGACATTTTATAATGATACGTGGGTATGAGTAGGAAAGTTTACACATACGTTTTAATTTCTGTAACTCTGTGACCTTTTAATTTCAGTCATTAAATAGATCTAACGGTTAACAAGTCTGTTGGAAAGGGGATGGAGAGAGGGTATGTAGGAGAGGGACCGATTCCATTTTACATATGTGAGTATTTTTATTATAATTGCACTCACAGATTTTTAAATAAATGACTATTACTGCATGCTTTGAAAGAAGCCAATCATTCTGGAGCAAAACTTGGTGTCTGATCTTAACAAATACCGTTTCTTTTTATTTATCTGTTTTTTAGAAGGAAAAAAATTGTTTTTATTTATCTATCATTTTTAAAGTTACAAATAATATTAATTACTTTTTTATCAATTATATCCTTACTTCTCACTTAATTTTTAATTAATTTATATATTTACAACTAGTATGCATTTATTGTGGAATAGAAATGAGAAAGAATACAATAAAACACTTCAAAATTATTTTATAGAAACAAGAAAATTTATTATATTTCTTGATTTGTATATAAAAACTTTAAATAACACTTAAAAATGAACGGAGCTAATATATAAAAGTTATAGTTAAAAAGTTATATATAATATATCGGCTTCATTATAATACGTTACCTTTGCTGTACAATGCTATCGTGTAATTATAAGTTAGAAAGAAAAAATATTAACATCGTTTCTTAAAATTAATTTCAAGCAATTTAAAAAAAAATTATTACACTTTCATATTTTTAATATGATAATTTTTAAAATAAATGTTAGATTAATTATTTAATTAATCTATTTTTTATGGATTAACATTAATCAAATTATTATAAATTATTATTTAATTATTAATATATTAATTATGGTCAATAGTTAGTAATATGACACCTAATTAATTAATGGATGTTATATTGAGCTTTTGTTTTGAATAGCTTGTGATGAGTTGGGCTATTCAATTGATGTCTAATGAGAGGTCTCTACCCTTATACGATAGGTTACTTAATTGTTGCCCCATTAGACGGTTAATTCAATCTATCAAAACCAATTGTGATTGAGGGTAGTCTTTTTTCATTCTAGTTCTCTACATGGTTTACCTGAATCTCATGAAGACCAAGACAAATCAATTTTTTTATACCAGATGCACAAATTCTATCATATTTTTCTCTCTATACTTATGTAATAATATGCTATAATATTGTATCTATTTGATCCTTGTATGTTTAGGGATTTTAAAATTTAGCAATTGGTATCAGAGCTTTGTAGATACATATTATAGCTATTTTATTTCATTGGAAAATTCTTAAAACATGGGGTTTTTTTTTCTTTGTGTTCGAAATTCTTTAAATGAAAATCGTACCATTTCATGCTTCTTGTTATCATTTTGGGCTGAAAACAAAGGTCACAATTGTTTTGGGGCTTCTCTAAATTGATCATGTGTGATCAAAATGCCCTAAATCTTGAGGCAAATGACTGTCCAGATAAAAAAAAGATCTTTTTTTTATTTGTGACTTTTCTATTGATGGGTGAAATAATAATATCATTTATTGGCTTTTATGTGGTATAATGACATGATTTATCAGCTTTATTGTTGCAACGTTTTATATATAGCTATTATGCTCTCTTTATTCGTTTAATTTGTTGGTTAGCGAAGCAAAACCCATAGTTGAGATCTTTTGGAATTTGGAGAAAATTATGCTAGTTGCAAAAATGTTTTTTGTTTTTAAAAAAAACTTTTGCTAAAATTAGATGAGTAATCTTACATTTTTTTTAAGTCAATAATGTCAACGTTTTCTTATATTTTGAAAGTGACATGTTTCATGATTTAATTTTGGCTTTTGAATAAATTTTATGCCAATTGTGCATTTTATATTGTCTATTTATTTTTTTTATGCCCGCTTGAGAAAAAAAGTTATTCAAATAATTATGTTGGGCAATCTTTGGGGCATCATCCTTGCAATTTGAGATTAGAGCCTATTTAAAAAATATATATATATTTTTGTTATAATTATGATTTAAATTGATTTGTAAATTATTTGAGAGAACTACATATAAATCCCATATTGTTCTCACTAAGTTATTGAATATTTTACTAGCTCTACACGTAAGGATGGGTGACATACTATTTGAGTTTGGTATTGAAACATTTAACCTATTGACTTATTATATAATTGTCTATATGGAGAAGTTTGTTGATAATATATATTGTTCTACAAATTTTTTTAGTGCAAGTATATATGAGTGTGATTGATTTTTAGAATATTGTGCACAAATTTGTCATATTCTATTTGGCATAATTGTCATTAATTTGTACAATTGTCAACTTACCTATCGTGGGTACAATTATGCAAATTTTGTGAGTTAAATAATTGTTTTTTATTATAATTTATATTATATTAGTAATAATTATACCCTATCGGTGTATTATTATTGATATACTTTGTTAATTTGTATTATATTAATCATAATTATACCCTATTGATGTATTATTATTAATATAATATATTGTTATTCAATGTACTATTAATCTTGTATTTATGTCAATTATTTGCTTGAGTACCATATTGACATTTGTACATTGTAATATTATATTTCTTATTTATTGTGGTTTGAGATCCTTCGGCAATATTACAATAAGTAAGAAATCATCTCTCAAAAGGCATGTTTTGGCTATATTTATATGGAATCCAATATTTCTCTAAATTGGGGATATTTTGTTTTACTTTATGCAATCCATTTTAAAAAAAAAAAATGCATTTGTCAATTGCAATGCAAATTTATGTTTAATAAAATTCTTTTATTGGAATGGATTGCTATTGTGTTTGTATTATGTAAGTGATGGACTTACCCTATCGGTATGACATTATTTGACATAATCATTGTGTGATAGAAGAAAATAGTTGAATATTTATTTGAGTACTATGATTTATTTTAAGTTCTTAGTTTTGTTGGAATCAAAGACATATGAAGCGTCTAGTCCCTTAAATTTTGAAGATAACAAACTTATTAAGTTGTAAGTCTCTATTGTAAAAAAATTTTTTTACAGCGTCCAATATCATGGCGTCTAACACGCCAATTTTGACAAGCGTCAAATAGACTCGTAAATGACGATCGTCCAGAAGTAAGTCTCTCTCTTAAAGGATAAGTGTTTAAAGCTGAGACTCATATACAAACGTCGTCTAAGTGTAAATGTGTCTCCAAATGATTAAGTGTTTAAAGCTCGCCTATGTGTCCTTCACACATACACACACACATATCGTGACTAATGATTTAACTTTTTAAGTGATCTAATGTTCAAATACTTAAGCATTAATTGAAAGGCAGACACATCTTGGTGTATAAGCGTAGCGTTGCAGAAAAAGGAAGTCAACCTATCAAGCTGCCAAGCCAGATAAAGAATGATCAGAAAAGCAGCCCTCCAACACAGTCCTGCACTTTCCATTTTGATGCAAGAACTAAAGTTACTTTTCTGACTCCTCTGAAGGCTTGATATACGCGCACACATTCTTTTCTTGAAGACTAAAGCTGAATCTTCAACGGCTACTTCGAAAAAGCTATATACTTCAGCTTGAAGAGAAGATTTACATGGTGTGAAAAAGCAAATTCGAAAAAGAACAACTACTCTTTTACGTTTACTGGATGATCTTGAAAATTCTCTGAAGTGAAATTTATCCACTGTACTAAAACTTTTATACCCTCATATTGTGAGTAGATATCTTTGTAAACAACTGTTCTCTATTGTGAAAGCCTGGAGAGGCTTAGTGAGAAAGGATATTTGGATGGTTAAGCAATCTGGGTTGATTGCTTTGTAAAGTTTGCAAAAGTTGTGAAGAATACTTGTGTAACTTAAGGTTGGTTAGTGAATACCTTCAGATTGAAGGGACTAGATGTAGCTTAAGGTTGAGTGAACCAGTATAAAATCTCTGTGTTCTTGCTCTTTCCTTATCCCTTAGTTAAACTGCTTTTCGAACGTGTTTTCTTTAAGTTAAAAAGTTTTTTAAAACACACAATTCAACCTCCCTTCTTGTGCGATTTTTTCTCTTTCAAGTTCAACTATCTTTCTCTATCAAGTGGGAGAGTTTTGTATACCGAAAGTAATGTCCTATAAATAGGATTGTGTTAATACAAGATCTCTACCTCAATTAAAATATCCAATTAATTTGATGCCTATTTAATAACACATGAGAAAGCAATTATATTCATATTTTCAAATATACCTTATTTAATATTTTTTCATTACACACTAATTGTCATTGCTTTATTATGAGGACTTATATTGAGGATATTTTTTTTTATTGAGAATAATATCCTCAATAATTATTGAGGATATTATAGTCTTTTCTAGAACATTGTTATACACTAAACTCCATGTTGTTTTATATTATTAACAACAATTCTTGTTACAAGAATATAATGAAATCTCAAAATTAGCTAATCTTGTTGAGAATAATGATGCGCTAAAAATACGCTCAAGGGCAAGCGTATCCTCATCACAGTAGTAACAAGAGGATGTGAGTCTAGATATTGAACCAAAGGACTAAATGGTGATTACCAGTTTCTAAAGATTCTATATTGTTTAGGTGAAATTAAATAGGTAGTGGGTTGATTCAATAATGATAAATGTGAAATAGGAATTGTAAAACAAGCAATGTCAAGTAGAGAAAAATTCACAAAAAAAATTGGCTTAGGGTTGTGGTTTCCTTCATGCTCTTAAGTTCCTTCACATCTAATTCTAACTGAACCTCTTACTATTCGTCAATTACCAATATTTCCCTACGAATTTTATTGTCAATTATTGGTCATAAATTACAATAATCCTTTCTAAGTTAATTTCCTAGTTGATTATACGACAAAACCTAATTTGATTATCCTACACGTCTACCAATTAATTGCGGTACGGCCGTCGTTCAATTAATCGATTGGAAGCATACAAGGGATGATGAATTCTAAGTAAGAAGATAAAAACAGTAGAGCAATCTAATTGACTGAATAGAAACACGAATTCAATTAAAATTAAATATTTAGGGGTTTCAAACACTAAGTACACCACAACCTTAACAAGAAATTTAGTTATTCATGGTAAGAAGAGATATCGTAATTTTAAAGAAATACATTAAAGGGAAAAAAAGAAGAAATCTTTTACAAGAAACAGTTTTTCTTCGGTTTCTGACTCTGAGTATTCTATTTCCCTTCAAGAATCATTCTCCAAAAGCCAAAGACCAAAAAAGGAAAAATTAAGGAAAGAATAGAGATAAGAAGAAGATCCCTCTTGTGCTTTGCTCCTTATTATTTGTAATACAATTTCAGAATTCTGGAGCAAGAGGCTTGACTCGATCCATTTCGCACAATTTAGGCCCATTAAAGATTAAAATAAAATTAAAAGTTAGACCTTGGACCCGCCAAGTGAGGTTGGAAATCCGCTGGGCGGTTTTTTGGAAAGAATCCGCCGCGTTTTGGTATTAGGCGTGTTGATTCGCTGGGCGGGATGTACAACACGCTGGCCGCTCTAGAGCAATATCTGCCAGGTAGCCTATAGAGTCTGCCCGACGGTTACGGCCTTGTGCACTCCGTTTTGCGTTTTAAGTCTCATTTTTGGCCCGTTCTTGTGCTTATAGGCTTCTTTTGTGGTCCTCACCTTGGTTCTTGCTTCTTTAAAGTCCACTTTGATAAGTATAATACTCTTCTATGCCTGTGGACTATATTTCCTTTCTTTTCTCAACTAACTTCCTTCATAAAATCCAACGAAATTAAGCCAATTCATGTAATTTTAAATAAAAAGCTTAGAAATGCACATCATATGAAATCTTTCATTAATGGTTTATTTTCTCACAAATTTTCTATGAGCTAATGCAAAAATCATATGAACTTGCTATATAAATCTACATAAAATGTTGATTTATCAAATAATTTCTCTACTCTATACCATTATTCTATATCATGGCAAATGGTATATTTGCAATATATACTAGGCAATATATTTTTTTGTTATATTTTGAGATACAATGTATTATTGTTATTTTTTTTTAATAATATGGGAGTTTCAAACTATTTTACTTATACCATCAATTAAAATAAAGTTTAAGTTCCATGTATTTCGCTGTGCACGTAACCTAATTTTCTGCTCAAGTGCATGTGGTTATTTTATAACACTTGAGTTTTGAGTGAGCCATTGAAAAACTTGCAAGTAATCCCATTTTTTATTTAAGATGCTAGGGATTTTGATCTCACTCATATGATAATTTTTTTTAATGGTCATCATATTTTGAAATGCAAATGTTACCTTATATATAAAATTCTTTTAAGAATTTATGTTTGCGATGACTCAAGGAGATTTTGTGCTATTAAGTGTCATTTGAACACTTATAATCTCCTAAGTTCTATATGCAGAATATGTGGTTAACTATGAAACCCAAATTTAGTTCAAATTTTCCATATTGGGTTTCATATTATCATGTAACCACTTATATTGATAATATTCTATTTTGTGTGGAAAATATGTTGTTAAATTTTGTAAAAACTATGTAAGTGATAAATTGTATAACCACTTCTCTTAATAATTCTGCACCAATCTATTTCTCTAATTTATTAGTGCACTTTTAAAGAGAAAGTTAGTGAGTTTTTAGACTCATGTTGGATATCTTACAGATTTAAAATCCCACCATTTTAAATATTATACCATTAGAGTAATTTGAAATTAGTGGGCTCTAATGGTAATCCTAATCTTATTTTGGTATAAAGGATTAGTGGGAGTTTGCACATTTTCTGTTATGTCTCCAAACTTATTAATCTTGTTTTATCATATATTCTTGTGCACATTTTACTATCATATGACACATTCTATAAGGACTTTGTTATTTAGTCTTGTCTTATTGTATTGAGATATTTAAAATTTGTTGTATCTCAATAAACAGAGATGTTAAGGTTGTTTTATTGGGTATTGTACATTAATTCTTTTGACATGCAATTATGTTGTGCTTTTCTTATACCAAAAGTTTCACATTTTATTAAGTCATAAATTTATAAGTATTTTTCACGTATGATATCAATACTCCTATCGAGTATGATTTTTTACATTGTAAAAGTATTTATAATTTTAAGTTTAGACCAATAATTATAAGTGTTTGCTCATTTTGACATTCTTGTGGTCACATTAATATAGAGTATTGTTTTATTTAAACTATGTGTCTATGTTGTCCATGTAGGAAATTCTTAAATTTCCTAATTATTTCTAGATTTGCATGGTCACTTATTTTGTGAAACTTAGATTAATTTAGTGTCAAATATTGTAGAGCATTTGTTGATCTAGCCCATTTGTAATTACTTTTGTTATTGGGCTATTGTGAACACTTAGATACATGCAGATTATGTTTTTGGCCTTAACAAATTTTCAAGCTTAGATTGAGCATATTGTTAGAGAAAACATGCTTGTAGATCCACTAATCAAAGACTTAACTATTGGAGTTTATTGAAATATTGTAACTCATATGGTTTGGTTAAGTTTTGATGTTTTGGTTAGTGGAATTCTGAAAACATATTATTATGAAATATGTATAAAATAAAATTATTATTAGCATCGTATCTCTTATAGCATTTTCACATGCTTGGACCATTCTTGGGAATAACATATTTATCTTAATTTAATGATAATATGTTTTTCCCATCCATCATATTCTTTATGTGAAGTGTAAATTCTTGACATGTACAATATATGTCCCTATCATAACTATTTCTACATTGTTAAAGGGTTTATATCTCTTTGATTTTTTGGTTGGTGTATGTTTTGACCATAATTGATATTTTAGTCTTAAAATTCCTTTACCTTTGCAATTGATTAATGTTATCCAAGTGGGAGATTGTTAGATTAATTATTTAATTAATCTATTTTTTATGGATTAACATTAATCAAATTATTACAAATTATTATTTAATTATTAATATATTAATTATGGTTAATAGTTAGTAATATGACACCTAATTAATTAATGGATGTTGTATTGGGCTTTTGTTTTGAATAGCCCGTGATGGGTTGAGCTATTCAATTGATGTCTAATGAGAGGCTTCTACCCTTATACGATAGATTACTTAATTGTTGCTTCATTAGACAGTTAATTCGATCTATCAAAACCAATCGTGATTGAGAGTAGTTTTTTCTCATTCCAGTTCTCTATATAGTTTACCTGAATTTCATGAAGACCAAGACAAATTAATTGTTTTATACCAGGTGCACAAATTCAATCATCTTTTTCTCTCTATACTTATGTAATAATATGCTATAATATTGTATTTATTTGATCCTTGTAAGTTTACAGATTTTAAAATTTAGCAATAAAAACTTAACATTTTTTATTGTTTAAAATTAAAACTAAAACTGATGTTATTATAATTGATTAAAAAAAAGCTATTGCGTAATCTTGTGGTGTTTCATAGTTTTACGAGAATTTATTTTGATGTATTTTTCAGCGTAAAAGATATATTTAATAATGTGTTGGTATATTGATTATTTAATAATGTGTCATAATTAAAGTTGAGCAGATAGTTGCACAAATGAGAGAATTCAACTGCTAAGAGTATCTACAACCCAATATACCTATTTGGGCTTCTTAAATGAACTCCACATATACACATCACCTTTTTTTTTCTTTTTTAATTTAAGCACCTCATCCTTCTAATTCAACAACTCCAAAAGGTTTACTAAATTAGTCCCACTAATAACTTCACATCCTTACATTTCATTAATAATTTATTTATTAGGTTATAGTTATTTTATTACCAATAACTCCACATCCTTACATTTCATTAATAATTTATTTATTAAGTTATAGTTATTTTATTTATGAAATAATTAAATTATAAAAAATAAGAGAAAGGAAAAAATTTGATGGAGAACAAATAAGAGAAATTAGAGGAGATTGGTTGTGTAAAAAAATTTCATGTTACTCATATTTTTTTTTGGAAATCAATAGGGCCTAAGCCTAAAAAGAAAATTACAACAAAATTAAGCAGAGAGTAGAGACTCCCAAAGCATAAAAAATCAACAACTAAGACAGTTGAACAGGAGGCCGCTCATAAAAAAACTAACCCATCATCCTTAGCACAAGCCAAATTAGCTAACATATCCGCACTTCTATTGGCTTCTCGGTAAACATGAAGAATAGAAACTTCCCAATCCTCATGGAGCAATGCACGAATTGCCTACACAAGACTTCTCCCTACCGCACTACCGAGCTCCTTCCCTATAGTGCTCCTAACTACTGCAACAGAGTCCGTCAGCAGCTCCAATCTGCGAATGCCGAGCGACTTCACAAAGCAAAGACCTTCATATGCCCCTCCCCCCCCCCACAACTCTGCTATATATGCAGAAGCTGTCCCAATGAATTTAGTGAAACCACCAAGCCATCTTCCAGTCTCATCCCTCAACAAACCACCGCAACTAGCAAAACCACTTTGACCTTTAGTAGCTCCGTCAGTATTAAGCCTAATCCATCCACTCCTAGGAAGGGTTCAAGCAATCTGCATGGCAATCTTTTCCTTCATCTTGCTTGTATCCATGTGGACCTTCGTGCCTTTGTAACTCTTGCGATGAGCCATAATAAAATCCTAAGGTTTGGTGGGACGAGAGAAGTGCATATCATGGACATGCTTGTTGCTCCAAGTCCAAAGAAAATAGTATGCACACGTCCAAACAGTAGTCCAAGAAATAGGGCCAATATTTCCAAAGTCTCCTTGCAGGTTGATAGAAATCCAAACCTACAGGTTGCTAACAAAGAAATCGCCTCTGTCATCTAGATTCCGTAAATGTATCCAAACCCAAGACGCCTTCAAGCAATCTCTAAGAACATAAAGGGATGCTTCTACTACTGAGCAATACTGGTAGCAATAAGAATCCCCGATCCCCCAACGAGTTTTCCTAGAATTTGTTTACAGCCAATCATGAGTGGTCAACCACATGAAAGTTCGGACTCTCTCAGTAGATTAGATTCTATCTTCCAAATTCTTTTCCAAATGCTATTGTCCTGTGAAAGATGGAAGTTATTCAGCCTCCAATACGCATTAGCCACAATGAATCTACTAAGTCTATCACCTGGCCAAATACGCTAATCTTGGCCCTGGTCTTGTGCGGTGGCAGAATAGCACAAATTCTATGAACTATATCCTCAGGCAAAACTTCCTGTAGAAACTCCACATTCCAACCTCCAAACGGTGCAAGCAAATCACAAACCTTCCATTACACCATGGAGGGATGTAAGTGACACACCACATCCTGCAGAACAATATCATTTCCTATCCCCCGATCTTTCCAAGAATTGATTGTAGCTCCATTACCAACCTTTTAAAGTGTTAAAATGAGACCAAAGCCGCACCAGAGATTTCCAAAACACAGAATCAGAAGCTCTGGTTTCCACCAAGTCATTTTCTATATTGCCTCTGTCGTACTTGCCTCTGTGGCACCACAAACTGCCATTCCCCGACCTTAGCTCCCACCGAAATTTCATCAGGCAAGCTGTATTCATCCTTTGTAGATCACACATGGCCAAACCGCCCAACTGCATTGGTAAAGTCAGGGTGCGCCAACTAACAAGGTGAGCCTTCCTTTGATTTATCTGGTCCCCCCAAATAAAAGCTTGCTACAACCTTTGAATCTCCTGCAAAACACCCTGAGGTATTCTATTAGTCATCATAGGATAAATAGGGATTACCTGAATGACTGACTTGGCCAAAGTAATCTTGCCCGCCGGAGACAATTGCTTAGCTTTCCACCCTAGAAGCTTGCTAGTTAGTTTATCAATGATATGTTGAAAATCCACTCTTCTAGGGACCCTCCTAGTGAGAGGAATGCCTAAGTACTTCCCAAGTGTGGAGGTTTCCCGAAATCCTACCATGTTAGCAAAAGCCCTTCTACTGGCACCATCTACATTTTTGGAAAATACAATCTATGTCTTTTCTCTACTAACCTGTTGACTAGACATTCTACAAAATATGATCAAAGTGTCTATGATGCATTGCATTTGAGAGACTAGAGGACCTCGTTGGCCTACTCTCATAGGACGCTAGGTCGCATCATCAATTGCCTCGTAGATGAGGCGTGAGAGTTTGTCCATGCATAAAATGAAAAGATACGGAGACAATGGGTTTCCTTGCCTAATGCCACCCCGGGGTCTAAAGAAAGCAGCCCTGCTACCATTCCACATGACATTTGTTTGCGCACTTGTCAGACACTGCATGATAAAGTGGATCAGCTTAGTGGCACACCCACTTCTTTGAGAACTTCCTTGATAAAAGACCATCTTAATCTATCATTAGCCTTAGCTAAATCAACCTTGATAGCCAAGAATCCTGTCCTTCCTGACATTTTGCGCATACTATGAATCATCTCTTGAGCGACCACAATATTCTCATGAATACTTCTGCTAGGGACAAATCCAGTCTGAAAATGGGAAATAATATCATGCATCAAACCGTTAAGGCGATTGACCACTATGTTTGTCATCATTTTATACGTAAAATTATAGAGCGAGATTGGTCTAAACTGATTCATATACTCAGGTTTGGAAACTTTAGGAATTAGACAAATGTCTGTTTGGTTGACCAGTTCTATTTCCTTCGGTTGCTGCCAAGCCTTCTGTGCAAAGTCACACATGGATCTTCTCACCACATTCCAGCCGCTTTAGTAAAAGTCAGTAGGGAAGCCATCTGGGCTCGAGGCTTTCCAAGAACCCATATCAAAAATAGCTAGCCGCACCTCTTCCTCAGTAATAGGAAGCTTAAGACTATCAAGTGATAACGAAGAAATTCTTGGAAAAGAATATCTAGTCACCTGCCAACTAGACGCTCTATCTTCTTTAGAGAATAGCTCCCTATAGAAGGAATTAACCAACTGCATTAGATGCTCCTCATCCTCCATCCACTTAGCTTTGTCATTACAAAGCATAAGGATCTTATTTTTCCAATGTCTATTGATAACTTTTATATGATAGTACCTTGTATTCCCATCGCCATCTCGAAGCCACTTAGTCCTAGATCATTGGAACCAGGAAGCTCCTCTTGGTATAAAATTGTATCTAGGTCAGTTTACAGTTGTTGTTTCAACCTATCCAAGAAAGGTTGGATAAGCACACATTCTGCTTTTTTTGAATACCACTGAGCCTTGCTAAGACCTTCCTTTTCCTTAAGTGAATGTCTCTAAAGGTATGATCCTTCCAAAGATTGAGTTCATTTTGCAAATAGATGATATTTTGAGGCAAAGCATGATTTTTCCTCCAACTTCTCCTGATCATCTCTTTATAATCAGAGTGGGTCAACCACACATTTTCAAAGTGGAAAGGCTTGGGAGAACGCCCTCTCTTCATGCCATGTATGTGAATGAGGAGAGGATAGTGATCAGAAAACATTACTCGCGGGAGAACTCTCACAATAGGTGCTGGGAATTGTATATGTCAGTCCTTATTACACAAGGCCCTATCCAATTTTTTATATATACGTTGGTAACCATTAAAGAGGGGATCCCTCCAAGTAAATTTGGATCCTATTGAACCTAAATCAAGTAGACAACAGTCATGGATTCTTCTATTAAACACATCACATTTTCTCTGGTAGACAAGGGCACCACTTTTCTTCTCTGTTTGCGAGCCAATATCATTAAAGTTTCTAGCCACGAACCATTGCTCGGAAATGGTTAAGGCAATTTGATGTAATGCTGCCCAAAGTCCGTCCTACCAGCATTAGAAGGGTTAGCACACATAGCTGAAAAGAACCACTCCACACTCTCATGCCAAGTAACACCCAAATGCAGATATTGGAACTCCTTCTTAATCAGACAAACAGTCACACGACACATTTTCTAGGCAACCACAATTCCTCCAGAAAACCCCGACCTTCAAAAAAAAGAAACCGTCGAAACCAAGCAATTAAAAAGTCTTTCCTAACTTTTTCAGGTCAACCCTTGTCTCCATTATAACAATAATATGTGGATTATGAGCATCCATGTGTTGTTTGTAGTAGCGATAAAACGCAGTACTAGCTGCTCCTCTGCAATTCCAAAGAAAATATTGTTATCTTGATTAATCATTAAAATTAATCCAATAACATTGTAGCCGCCGCTTCATCCTCTTGAGGTAGAGGGTTAGTCTCCATAAAAATCTCCATATCCACATCTAGTGTTTCTTGAACAGTCTCTCCGTCGACCTTTGTCTCATGATTATTGGAGTAAAGTCCATCCGATTGAAGGGTTAGAGTTGGATATGCTTGCTCGGTCCCATGCAGAGCAGGATCGAGGGGACGAGACAAATGGAAAGTCCCTCCCCTCTTATCTTCCAATTCTCCCCTTCCATCAATTTCTACTCCCTCTTGGGCCTGCGGGTCCACCGCCCAAGATTCTGCTACTTGTAGCCCAATTTGATGATACACAACAATTCCTATCTGGGCCTCGCCTGTCTTCTCCGTAGTCCAAAACCCTATGTGTGGTTGTAACCACTCCTGGCCCACTTACCTTTCGAGATGTCTACACGTGCTCGGTAGTACCTGTATCATGCTTGTTATTTTTTTCAATTGAAAAAGGTTGCCCAGAACTTAGCACCTTATTCTTCTCTATATGTGGACCCCTACGAATATATTTCCCTTTATCCTTCCTTTGGATATTCTCAACCGAAATATTCTCATTAATAACTGACTGAATCTTATGAATATTCTCTCCCGCTATAACCGTATCTTCATTATCGTTTCCCCTGAGCAAATTAAATCTGGATCCCGAGATGATAGGACCATGATTGTGAACTTCTTGAACCACCGAAGGAAGGATTCCAGTGACTGGAGTCCCTTCTCCTTCCTTCTCTGAACTCGTCTTGTTTTCTTAACAACTGTCCATGGCCCCTCAGCCAAGGCATAATTATGCTTTGCCCCTGATCCATACCCTTGAATCTCCTGACCCGCCACTGCCTCTCCATTCCGAGATCCTCTCTGCCCTTTCCCTAGGCATCCCTCCTTATAGTGGCCAAATAGTCAGCAAGTTAGGCATAGGAGGTGCAATCAACTTCAACACACAGTCTCACATACTTTCCACGTTCTTGAAAGAAAGTAGTTTTGTCCACTGATATGATCACTGATAAAGCTTAAAACCTCAGCATCATAGTATTTTATGGGTAATCCAAAAAAGCAGACCCACACTGGTACCTTCGTAATCATTTCGCCTGAGGGATGGAAATTTGGACTCCACTCCCTAACAACAAGGTAATGGTCATATATTAGCCATGGTCCTTCCAACAAGGCCTTCTCCGTGTCTTCTTTATGAGTAAATGACACTAGGAAGTAATCATTGCCTGGGTCAATCATATGGATCACTCCTTTTCGCACCCACATCTGCTTAAGTCATGTCTCTAAAGCCTTGAAACCTATCTTTCGTCCCAAAAGCTTAACAATAACACAGTCTTTCCATGACCTCCTAATTCTCCGGTCTTCCTTCTTTGATAACCAGACGGATGGGCAATCATACTGACCCAGTTTCCTCTCTACCACTTTCAAATCATCTTCTTTCTCCTTCTCAGATCCGACACTGTCCTACCTGGCTATCGCTATCATAATCAGTGCCCATAAAACTTCCTCCTCCTTACCTATCACGGAATCTTTATAAGACCTTCGTGGTTCTTCATGGTTAGACTGTGGATTAATATCATCCATATCCACATGGGAGACTGGGCGAGACGAATCCCCTGTGAAGCCCTGATCTCCCTCTTTGGCTTTCTTTGTACTCCTAGCCATCAAATCCCGTTCCTCTGTCCAGAGAATTCCAGTCTCCATCGAATTAAATTTCTTACTCATATTTATATACATATAAATATTAATATTTAAACCATAAAACAATAACTTTTAATGTTAAAATACTGCACAACTAATTTTAAATTAATGGTTAATTTTTGAAACAATAAAATTTTCTCTTAGAATGTAACGTTCACGTATGTCCGAAAACCAAAATGCACAACGGCTGTAGTGTCCATGTTTCAATTTATGATCAATAGACTTATTTTTAATTTTTTAATTACAAAATCAAACTTTCAACTGACACAATGTTAAGGACTAGTGCTTGTACAAGCACCGAGTTCTTATTAAGAATCCTCTCCAATGGTGGAGTAACAATTAAGATCGGTTCTCAATGGGTAAGCACCCTTTTTTTTTTAGCGTTGCAGATGCTATAGAGAGGCCAATGTTATTTTACGTTAGTATATCTAAGAGTTGATGCAACAAATGGCATAGTGGAGCAAGGGGTAGAGAGAAGACAAGGGCAGACACTAAGAGTATGGTGCCTATACACACACACGGGATTTGCTAATTTACACCTACTTGTTTTTTAGTTGAAATACGTTAGCAAGCTACACCATTGATATATTTTAAGATAATCTTTAGTTATAACTTGTTAACTAAAAAAATAAGCTAGTGTACGTTAGCAAACCTTATAAACATTTGTTAACGTACATCTATTTGTTTTTTAATTGGAGTACGTTAGCAAGTTACACCGTATGTGTATTTTAAGATAATCCTTAGTTATAACTTGCTAATGCACTCCAACTAAAAATCAAGCGAGTGTACATTAGTAGATATATATATATATATATATATATATATATATATATGTATGTATGTCTGTATGTATGTGTGTGTGTGTATATATATATATATATATATATGGGTCAGGATCCATTGACACCAGGTGTTAAAGTTAGTCAAATTACACTTTCAATAACTTTTTGTGGAATGCAAATTTAACCAATTCAGCTGTTGAATTTAATGTTCTTATTAATTAGATTAAGTACACAAAATTTTATACAATTCCAAAATTATTTAATAGATCATCACATCACTTTATTTTAATGTACAATAGGATATTAAAATATATGTAAATATTCAATATTAGATAGCATATTTAGAAAAGTCCAAATGATGTAAAATTTGATATACATGATCATGAAGATAATATCACACAATTCAATGGTTAGATTGATTAAATTTGCATTCTACAAAAAGTTATTGAATGTGTAATTTAACTAATTTTGACATCTGGTGTCAACGGATCCTGACATATTATATATATATATATATATATATATATATATATATATATATATATATATACAGGTTTTGTAATTACCAATATAAAAAAACAACTAAAATATTTTTAAAAGATTGTTACTTTAGTGTCAGCTAAGCTAACGCTAGGGATGTCTACGGGGTAGGGCGGGCACGGGTAGTAACTACCCGCCTTGTCGAATAAAACTCGTATCCTCGCTCGCCTTGTTACTTGCGCAGGTCCCTATTAAGCAGATACCCACGAATATTTTTAATATCCATGAGTATCGGTGGATATCCGCAAATACTTTCTAAAAAATAAAAAATAACTAAAAAATAAATAAAATAACAAATTTATTTTGTGTGTTATGGACAATCATAAAGTGCTCTAAATATTACTTTGAATTTATAAATTTAAATTTCTAAATTAAAGAGTTATTGTTTTAAATATTCACTTTGGACATAGATTTTAATTATTCTAACAATTTTTCTAAAAAAAAAAGTTTAAAACCCCACAAATTTATGTTCCTTTTCTCTCATAATATAATTATATAAGATTGCTCCCGTAATGACCAATTGTTTTGAAAATTTTGGATAAATTTTATGTAATTTTATCTATATTAATATATAAGGGTATTTAAGTAAATATATAATTACGGGTAGCGGGTACAGGTACGGGTACCATGATACCCATACTCGCCCCGTTAATAAATGAGTAGCAGATATATCTATTTAGAGTATCCGTGGGTACCCATTTAAAGTATCCATTTTTTACTTGCGGCGGATTTTATCCACCGATATCCGCGAGTGTAAATTTTTTTGTCATCCCTAGTTAACAC
This sequence comes from Spatholobus suberectus, assembly GCA_004329165.1. Taxonomy (NCBI): domain Eukaryota; kingdom Viridiplantae; phylum Streptophyta; class Magnoliopsida; order Fabales; family Fabaceae; genus Spatholobus; species Spatholobus suberectus. The sequence goes on from CM014732.1 coordinate 4,292,061, forward strand.
TAAACTCAAATCTATTTGGCGTCGGCTTAGCTTTTGTTTCATGGACGCAAAGGTTAGCGTCGACCAATTAAATGTGTTTTTTAGCTTCTAGATTAGTGTTCGTTTTAGCCGACGCTAATTAGTGTCGACCCCAAAACGTGCTAATTTTTTCTTGTTATAATCGTAAGCTTTTTTAATTTAATGCTGATTAAATTTTATACATTACACATATATAATGTAAAAATAGGGCAATATTCATTATAATAATAATAAATATAATTCTTTCAAATTCATAACATCTAATTATAATATTATAGATATTCTTATAAATTCATATGTGTGTGATCCAGACTTGAGTCTTTATTTTCATGAATAATCAATTAGATAATTTAATGAAAAATTAAATGTTAATAATTAATATACAATTTTGATAATTATAAGTTTCTTTTATATAATACTGATTAAATTTAATATATATATATATATATATCTATAAATATATATAATCTAAAAATAGGGAAATATTCATAATATTAATATTAATAAATATATATAATTCTTTCGTATTCATAACAACATATTTCGCCTGAGATTAAAGAATAGATAGGTAATTTGTCTTTTCAAAACTATTGACTTACGAAAAAAAAATTCTCACAGTAGGCCTTGTTTTTGGTCAAAAATATAATGAAATCACCTTTGTTATTCTTTCGCTGGATCCCACTACTAAGAGAGATGTTCATTTCTTAAAATATCCTTTTTACGTAGGAGGAAACAGGGGAAGGGGTTAGATTTATCTCGATAGGAGCAAAAGTAATAATAATGCGTATAATGCTACAGCAACATGTATGATAAAAAAAATATATATGAAAGGGATAGGGGGCGGGGGGGGGGGGGGTGTTACGTAGTGGATGCATTAGATGAACGTGAAGTGATTGACATTGTACCTCCAGAACCAGAACTTTTTGTTTCAAAGGGAAATATTCATAATATTAATAAATATATATAATTATTTCATATTCATAACAACTAATTATAGTGTTACTAGTTTTATTCTTATAAATTCACCCCTTAAATATAATAATAATATGACTCTTTCGTATTCAAAATCGTCTATTATCAAAACAACAATCATAAATATAAAGCAATATTTACAAGAAAATAATAATGTCTCGTTCCCAAGAAATTAATAATATTATTGGCGTCATTGTTTCCCTTCCCAGTGATTTTCATTTTCCAATCATGAGTAGTATATGCAATAAGAAAATCAACATGATATGATATAGTTAGCAGATAATCTTGTCCCTTAAGTATATAGTTATGAGTTTGATTTATGAATTTGTGTGTTTGAAAAAAAATGTTAAGAGATGTCAGCTTTTTAAATGAATCTTAGTATTTCGAGATAGTAATCTTTATCTTTCAGCTGGGAGATATCCAAAATTAATATATATATATATATATATATATGTAATGAGAAAGAGATGAGCCAACAGATATTGCCACTAAAATTGGTCATAAGTCACAAACACAAACTCTAAATTAATATAAAATTATAAAAAACAATTAATAATAAAATAAATAAATAAATAAGTTCCTTCGTATTCATAACAGTTAATTACAATACGAAATTGCTGGACAATACAAAGCTTTTGCATGAGACCAATACACAAACAATGTGGGTACTACTTATTTGATTTCACATTTTTTTTTTAATTTATTAAAGAACCAATAAGACAACTATCAGCTTGAATTAGTCTCGTTTCGTTCATGAAAGCTTCATAGTTCAAATCAAATAGCGTTGCTCATTACTGTACTACAACTTTTATTCTTATAAATTCAAACCTTAAATGTTATTATAGCTCTTTATTACATATGTTAGGATGGTGACCTTGATAAGCAACACTCATAGGCTTTACTTATTTTTGTGCATCATCCCTTAATTTATGTTGTTATTTATTTTGCATACTATTTACACTTTTTAACACTTATTTTAACAAATCATGTTTACTTACAATAGCTATGCTCAACAAGTAACAAAAATACTTATACTATAAAAAAGTTAAAAAGATGATTCCATATAAAACATTATCATCTTTTTTTACTTCTTTTTTTTGTAAAAGAAATAAATCCATAAAAAAGATATACATTTTTCAACAACCCATCACAATGGTTGACTATATAATTAAATTAAGTGCTAGTTCTACAGAAGTCGGACACTCTTAATATACATTAAAAGAAAGAGTTACTTAACACATACATAGTGTTGATTAATGAAAAGGTCTCAATTTCTATATTATTTTTTTATTATAATATAGTTACATAATACTTTGTTATCTTGATTATTTTATACTGTTTGTTTTAGAACAATTACATGCATGGTATTATAGGGAGAAACACTGCACATAAGTTTAAGACAATTCTAAAAAAAAGAATATATGTTATTAAGAATTTTGTAGTATGAACAATGGAGAAAAAATTGTTGTGGCTAAAAAAAAAAAACCCTTCAATGTTACAATATGTTTCAACAATTTTGAAGGAACAATAAAAAGTATGTTATTTAATGACAATGAATAAAAGTCAAGGTTAATAGTCGAACTATATGGGGTTATATTTACCAAAACCTATTTTTAGCTATGGACAATATTACTTTATCAATAGTAACTTCACTAAAGAAATTCAACTTATTATTAAACATAATGAGAATTATTCACCAAAAATATGATGCAGTAAAACATTTAATAATATTTTTAATGTAATTATATTTGATATATTTTCAATATTCTTATTTAATATTAACTCTATTTATGCTCATACCTTTTAAAAAATAATACTAAATACAAATATTATACATAAATAAAATAATACTAAATACATATATAAATATGTCATATAAACAAACCCAAACAATGTACATGTTTAAAATCTAGTATTAACATAAAATCAAATGATAATATGAAAAATTGACATAAAAAATAATCTAATTTTTAAAAAGAGATCACTAATTCTCATTCTTAATCTTTTGTACCAAGATGCCGTTTAATTAATTAAAATAAATCATAAACATACTTTTCATGCATTAGTGTCTTTTAATAAAAATCTAATTTTAAATTTCTCAAAAAAAAAAGCTCTAATTTTACAATTAAAATAAGAATAAGATAATTATTTATTATCTTGTCCTATAGACTTATATGAACAATTATCTATTATCTAGAAAGAAAAAAAGAAAAGAAAATATTACAATTTATAAATTTTTATTAATTAAAGGAAAATTAAGAAAAATAAAGAATAAAATAAAATTTTAAAAATTGTTTAAAATTTTTATTTAAAATCTTATTCTTTCTTTGTTTTTTTTTTTTTGTAAGTTTGACTGAGATTCTTTTCGCGAAAAAAATAACTATTAGTACTTATTATAGAACGAAGTAACGTCCATTACCGGGTGAGGCAAAGTCAAAACCACATGCCTTAAGTCTCTGTCCTAACACGATTGTCATTCGTTCGGTGAACTGATGGAAAGCGCCAACCACGAAATCCGGCACTGTTTCAGTTTTGGAAAATTCAGAACCACATCCGTACAAGTTTTTTCCCACTTCGGTTCAATATGACTTTTGGAGCGTAACCCAAAAAAATGAAACTTAATACTGTAACCCAAAAAAAAACATGACTTTTGCAGTAAATGAGTCGACGAAGACTATTTTAATTTAATTTAAGATCTTGGATTTGAATCCTTAAAAGTATTATAACACATCTATTCGACTTAATTTAGATTAATCGAATGTTTAATTTCATATTTAGAAATTTATAATATTGGGAAAAAAATATTATTCACATGCATCTATAGAAAAAGTCAATCATTCTCATATACAAATATAGATTTTTTCGCCAAAAATTATTTATCAGCAAATCCAATAAATTCCCTAAAGACTATTATTTTAACCCATGAAGCTGTTCGGAAATTGTATAGTTTGACTTTTATTGCCTCTATCACTTTCTATAATAGTTTATCCATGTAATTGGTAAATACCGAATTTCTTTAAGCTATGTTTGGATGTGGAAAAAAAGTAGGGAATAAAGAAATATTAATTAGGTTTTTAATTAGGGTTATTAATTAGGTTGTAAGAAAATAAAGAAAAAAATTGATTTTTTTTTCATTGCTTACTCCCTTCGTCTTACATTATATTATTTTAAATGTTTTAGTTTGTTTTCAAAATATTTGTTACTTTATATTTTAAAAAATATTATTTTTAATAATACCTTTATTTGTTTTTTCTTACTTAAATAGTTATACGAATTTATAATTATATTTCAACTTTTTTTATTAAGATAATTTTGTTAAAAAAAGGCTAAGTAATTTTATTAAAAGAATTTGCGTAATTAATAATACTCATAAACTTTTCAAAACAACCCCACAAAGCTGGTAGTAGTAAAAGAGTCATAAAATAACTATTTGCTTGCTACTTTTCTTATCGTTGGGGATATGGGATTAATTTTTTGTGGGACTTACTATTTTTCCATCTTTCCCTGCAACTTCTGGTATTTCCAAATAGTACAACTCAGATTAATTTCTCCACTTCAATTACATGATACTTTTTTTTTCACTATAATTTTATCTTGTTTGTTTTAAAGTTGGAAAATTATTTTTCACATTATAAATAAAATACATATTTTAATGTAAATATATAATTAAAATTAATTTAAGTATATATCTTAATCATATTTAGTGATTCAAAATTAATTCTATCAAAATTAATTTTATTAAAATACAAATTAAACGAACATTATATAAACAACGTGTAAAAGAAATTTTTTTAATTAGATACAATTTATTATATTTTATATATTTGAGTATTTAACACATATAAAAATATAATAACTTGAACACTTATGCAACGTATGTTTAATTATAGGCTAAAATAAAATTTTGACCCTCATTTATATTTTATATATTTAAGTTATTATTTAACATATATAAAAATATAATAACTTGAATACTTATGCAAGGTATGTTTAATTATAGGCTAAAATAGAAATTTGACCTTTGTTTAAAATTTCAATTTCAATTTGTTATTTTAAGTTTAAAAAGTTTCATTTTAATCTCTTAAGGTGTGTTTGTTAAACTAAATTAGCCATTCTGTCATTTTTTTACATTAGCTTGGTTAATTTGGTGACACGTGACAAATTATGAGAAATGTCATATCAGCCAAAATTAGTACTATTAGTGCAAAAAATTGACAAAAAGACTATTTTGGTCTAACAAAAATAGTTTAGGAAACTAATGTGAAACCTTTTAAATTTAGGAGACAAAACTAAAATAAAAAAAGGCTTAAATATATTTTTGGTCCTTTATTTTTTTTTTAAAATTCATTTTGGTCTTTTATCTTTTAAAAGATTTATTTTGGTCCTTTAACTCTTAAATTTGAGTCAATGTTGTCTTTTCATTACCAGTGATCGTTTTCAATTTTGGGACATGATTTTGATCGATTCAAAACCTGAAACTTATCCCATTAGATTCACCCATATGAAAACTATGAAATGCAACTAATGTTCGAACCAAAAAAAGCCATAAACATGGTGAAAAACATGTGAAAAGTGAGTTTCACGAGTAATTGGAAAACTGAAAATCTAATATCAGATTTTTTTTCGGTTGCTCATGGAACTCACTTTTCACGCATTTTTCACCATGTTTATGACTCTTTTTGGTTCAAAAATTAGTTGGATTCCATAGTTTCTATGTAAGTGAATCTAATGGGACAAATTTCGGGTATTGAATCGATCAAAAAAGGGTTCAAAATCGTGTCCCAAAATTGAAAATGATCACCGTTAACAAAAGGATAACATTGACTCAAATTTTAGAGTTAAAGGACCAAAATGAATCTTTTAAAAGATAAAGGACCAAAACGAATTTTAGTTAAAAGATAAAGGATCAAAAAATATATTTAAGCCAATAAATAATTTAGATAAAGATTCAAAATTTTATTTTAGCTTTTTTTTTTTTTCAAACCTAAGTACATTCCTTACGCTCTTTCGTACATTGCGTAATTCGATTATAAAGTACAAATATGTGACTTCAGTTGGTCAAAGCGACCAGTCTGCATATACACAATTGAGTATTATATAGTCAAATTTTTTTAATCTCATTTTTGCTCTATTTTTTTTATATTTTTTTTATTATTTTTTGTCACATCTGTTTTTTTCTATACATATTTTTTCTTTTTATATTTCTTTTTCTTTTACTTATACACTTCAAAAATGGGGTGTACTTATAGAATTTTCCTATACAATTATAATTCGAAGAGTCAATATATATAATATCAGTGCTCTCTCCCTCTTTCTGCTTCCGTCTTTGCGTACAATGAGCTTGTATTGAGTTGAAAGTTAATTAGCTAATATCTTATAGAAAAAAAAAAAAGGAGCATGAAGGACGCCTTGAGGGAAGAGCAAATTGGTGAGTTTTTGGAGGCCTTCTGTCTTTTTGACAAAGATGGAGATGGTACGTTAGGCTTGTTTTTCATTTGGCTAATTATCCTCCCTTTGAAATCAATTTGTTTGGTTAGATCCGCCCGCGGTTCGTTTCCTTTTTTGTTTGCCCTGTTGCCTGCTTCCTGAATTTGTCCCTTAATTTGATGTCTTTTCTTAATTATATAGTTGATTGCATGTCTATTTTGTTGTATTATATATAACAAAATATAATATACTTGATTGCATGTGTTGGAGAAAAGGCTGCATAACCATCGAAGAATTAGGCACTGCAATCAGATCACTAGATGAAAATCCAACGGTGGAGGAGCTGCAAATTATGATGAACGAAGTGGATACGGACGGCAACGGAACCATAGAATTCGGGGAATTCTTGAATCTCATGGCCAGAAAAATGAAGGTGCATGAAAAGAAATTTCATGTTAATTTATTTTAAAGCTGAATAACCTTATTTTGATTATGAAGTGTTGACCACGATTAAGATGCCTATGCATATTAATTTCAGCTAAAAGTTTTATATTAAAATGTGTACACGTGTGAAGAATTAATTTTAATGTAAAACAAACAAGCCCTTGAATAACTAGTTTGATTATCAATGAGAGTACACTGGAAAGTTGATGGTAATCATGCTATTATGTATGTGTTTGAACCGAAAAGGAAACTGAGGCAGAAGAGGAATTGAAGGAAGCTTTCAGGGTGTTTGACAAAGATCAAGATGGTTATATATCGCCCAGTGAGGTTAAATTTGTCAATTGCTCTGGGAATTATATGCCTTAATTGTTCAATAACATGAGCTTATGTAATGAACCATATAATGGATATGTGTATATATACCTGTGTGCGTGCAGTTGAGGTCTGTAATGAGAACTATTGTAGAGAAGGTGACAGAGGAAGAAGTGGAACAGATGGTCAAAGAGGCTGATTTAGATGGTGACGGTCTCGTTGATTATGAAGAGTTCGTGAGGATGCTGTTGGCTGTTTGATGAGAGGAATGAAACACAGGATAAAAATAGATACAAGCTTAAATGTATGTATTGGAATAATTTTATTGTTTGGTTAGTATTCCTGGACGTATATACGAAACTATCATGTATCCTTAGTCTCAGTAGCAGTACCACAATCTTTATCAAGTTATTTTAAAATTATGCATTTATTTCATATTTTATTGCATAACTAATTAACAAGGGATCATGTTGACAGAGAATAAAAGGTTTTCGTAAAATAAATAAATTAATAAATAAAATTGACAAGAGGAAAATTTCTGAGTGATAGAACTCTCTGTAAAGTCATCCAAAACGTGTCACGTTAGATCAAGGACGCAAATTTCTCGTTAATTTTTCACACAAGAAGTAGGCTCATGCATTTCAACTAATGAAACACGCGTTCACATCTTGAAATGTCAATTTTTTTTTTTTAAATTTGCGATAATATATTGTATTTTTTATTCTAATAATTTATTATTTATTTGATAGATGTTAAATCGATTTTTCAACATATTTTTTTCTTTTTAGTTTTTTAAATTTACAATTCCACTATTAATTTATAATAATTATTGCACCTATATTTTTATTTAAAACATACAATTTTAAAAGTTATTGTACAAGTCTTTAAATTAATTTACCCTGTATTTGGTTCCACGTCCAAACCTCAAAACTTGAGTTGAAAATGTGGAAATTAGAAGCTAGTAAAATAGTTTTTGCCTTTAACGTGGAAAATGAACGTGAATATTAAATCACGTGATGCAATTTCAAACATGCTATTGGTCATTACATGCGTCTTTGTATTAAAAACATACATTTTAAGAAATGATGGGTTAGGAATGATAACAATGAAGTAAAACAATAACTTAGTTCATGAAACATATATTTAATATTAGTTTTTTTCTAAATTATATCTATTGATTTAATTTTTGAAATGTTAAGTTTATAATAACGTAGTATGATTTATTTATTTATTTTATCATTAATTTTTTTGTAGTGAGAATGTGACTTCATAATATTTTAGCATAACATTTTATATGTATTTTTCTTACTTGATTATTTTAATTTTTTAAACTTGTACGTATATTTTTGGCTTATGATATGGAAATTAAAAATTTAAAACTATAAATTGTTATGTGCGATAATTTTCAATACTCATACTCTTCAATTTAAGAATAATATATATTTTTTATAAAAAAAATCTCATTAGAACTATACTTTTATATTATGTTTCATGAGATTTAAGTTGTGATAACACTTTTTCTAACTAAAAACAAAATTACAATTTAACGTATTTTATATTTGGGTTAAATATGTTTTTGGTCCTCAAAAAATTGGTCCGTTTTGGTTTTAGTCCTTAGAAAATTTTCTCTTTGAATAAAGTTTCTCAAATATTAAAAATATCCTAATTAGATTCTTATGCTAAATTCTGTTTAACTTTTCTGTTAAATAATGGTCACATCAGCATCATGGTCACCATTAATTTGTTGATGTGATTGTTCATGTCAATTGTTATGTTCAGGTCAAATCAATAACATACTTTTTAAATAAAATTATTATATGATTAATTCTAAATCAAATATTTTTTTAAACTCTAAAGCAAAAGTAATTACTCGATTTTTTATTAAAAATTATCACAGGGTACTTCAGGTAATAAAATACTTTACTTGAAAGCTAATATGACTTTCATTTAATAGAAAAGTTTAATAGAGTTTAGTATAAAGATCTAATTAAGGTATTTTTAATATTTGAGGGACTTTATTCAATTTTTTTTTTCTGAGAACTAAAACTAAAATAGGTCAATTTTTGGAGAACTAAAAAAATATTTAACCCTTTATATTTTTTAATTTTTATTTAATTTTTACCGCATAATATTTTCAGTAACTTTTTTTTTTTTTGTATTTTGGGTGGTAAGAACTTTTTAAAGAATTCATTACACCACTTATCGGTGTTTGGTTAGCATGAAAACAAAGAGAGTGAAAAGCAAAGGAAAGAAAAGAAGGGTTCATGTTTTCTTGTTTGGTTCTAGTAAAAGAAGAGAAGGAAAGAGTGTTTAGCAGTGGGATTCATAAGAAAAACGTTTCTGCCCAAATTGGGAAGAAAGGACAAAAAGAGCATGAATTTTGTTCTACAAAAACACATTTACCCTTGTCTTATACAGAAATCAGTTTCGCAAGTTTTGCATCCGTGAAGTAGCATGCATCTGCATTTGTTTTGCAAAATGTTTAATTGTGACTTTTTAATTTATTTAAAATTATTAAAATAAGAACATAATATTAGGTTAAAAAGATATTCAATATTTTACTTTTTTATTTTCTTTATTACATCTTATTTTTATATAAAGATATTTATGTTATTTTATAAATATACATTTTTCTTTTCCTTTCACTTTCATCTCAATTAAACAAGGGAAGAGAAAATATTTATCTTTTTTTTCTTCTATTTTCTTTCCTACCAAACAACTAAAGAATCATCTCATTTTCTATTATTTTTCTTTCCTTCTATTTTGTTTTCTTCACTTGCTTTTACTAACCAAACAAAACATTAGTGCACATGTTTGGGAAGTGTTTGTTTTGAGAAAACAATTACTTTTTTTTAAAACAAAACTCTTTTAGAATTAAAGTTGAAAAAAGTAAATAATTATTTTAGAATGTATGTCAATGAAATTAAATTAAAAATAAATCCTATTGAATAGAATGTAGAACAGGTATCTTCAAAAGTTTTATTCAGACAGCTGCCAAATGCACATTGTGAAAAAAAAAAGAAGAAGAAGCGTCACTTAGATAGAAAAGGAAAAAACCAGGGACAAGATTATATAATGTGAATATTATAGAAACTTTAACCTAAAATGATAATTTTTAATCCAGTAAGTAGAAGCTTCATAGTCCCCCGTTTCATTTTGTTTGCCGTTTTAGCAAAAAAAAATAAAACTTGTGCCATTTTAATTTTCATTTTACAATATTAATGAAGTATTAAATAATTTTTTATTATTTTCTTAATCACTTATTATAGAGTGAGAAAATCTAATTATTATGAAAAATAAAGGATATATTAAGTTTTTTTTAATAACTTTTATGCAATTTAAAATATTAATTAGATTTTTCAATTTCTGTACCAAAACTTAAGTAAAATAGGACGAAAGGATTACTTGAAAGGCTGTCAAATGTTAAAGGATTACTATACGAAGAGGCTGAGGAAAGCCAATTTTTTTTCTTATTAAAGAAAACTGCTTTGGAATGTTCCCGTTAAATAGGCAAACGTGTGATCATTTTTTGAATCAACCGTAAAGAGACTTTTAACCTGCATGCATATAATATAAGTGAACAAACCATTAAATAAAACTGAATGGGCCGGGCTCTTTTTTGCAGCAAAAACCCAAGCGGTGTCACTTATAAAAATAGTAGTATAACTTAAAAAAATCTTATGCATAAATCAAACAATAGATTGCTTATATTTTACACACTTTCCCCCCCTCTAATTTTGGATTATGATAAATTTCACTCACCTTTTCAGCTAGCATCGCTCAAAATTGTAAAGGGTCAAGAAATATAAAATACGAGTGCCAGTAAATGAACCTCAATGACAGAGTAATAGTTCACAGTCAATGAACAAGTCAAAAAAGACAAAATGAATTGTATAATTGAAGGAGTGCTAACTGCATAGAGAACTAACCATTAAACTGTTAATCTTTGAAGATATACCTCCAATTCACTCTCAACAACTTCAATTCCTTTATTGTGAGATCAACTGCACATATACAATCGAGTACAACTATTTTAAATTTTTAACAAATTAGAAAGGCAGTTAGATACAAATGGAGATCTTGACACATAAGCAAACTCATAGAGACAGATATATCCCAAAAAATTATGCAAATCAAGATGCATTTCATGTTTATGCATTTAGGTAATACGCAGTACATGTCATCAATCAAATCTAAAATTTTATTAAGAAAAATTGTAAGGAAGCTGAACAAAAATACAAAAACTAGTAAGCCTATGATTTCGATCCCGTGGTCTTTATCTGTCATTTTAATTTTTTTTCATTTTGAGAATTTAGAGGGAAGAGATGACGTCCCAATCCAAGATAGAGAAAGTCTTTGGACTCAAAAAGCACTTGTAGAGTTACTTACATTTATCTAACCTCAAGGAGATGGATGGGGATTCAAACCTATAATTCGTCAGATACAAGACCCTGTCTTACTCCACTTTATCAACTTCTTGAGGTTTATATGCCATTTTACTATCAACAATAAAATTTGTGTACTTTGTAATATCAGTTATATAATCGAGGGTAACATCATGGAGGCATAAAAGAATACCATTTTTAGAAGATAAGATATTCTCTTCGGTCCTATTTATAAGACCCAATTAACTATATTACCAGGATTAAAGAAATTGGTTAATTTAGTTGATATCATTAAATTTGTCTTAAATTTATATATATATATTTTTTCAAAACTACCCCTAACATTGGACTTATTGTCTTCCAAAGAGTCTAAGGGGGTGTATTGGATTGGAATTTTAAAAAATTATTTTGACATAAAAAAGTTTTGTAGATTTTAAAAGACTATGTAGAAATGTAATGGCTTATAAATTTTTCTGAAAAGACTTCTATAATCAAGATTTTGTCGTTTGAATTTTAATGAATTTATATCATAAGAATTTATAAGGTTTGAAAGGACTTCATAGATTTATAAGATTTGAAAGGACTTCATGAATTTTTAGAAAACATTCAAAGTTACAAGAGTCAATGAAAAACATAACAAAAAAAATGATAAGATTTGGATAAAAAAAATTAAAACTAATACTTGTTTTAATCTTTTAATAGCTGATTGATTCTAACTTCATGTCCTACTAATGTTATCAAAATAAAAACATTTATTTTCTAATACATAAAACAAATTATTACCTATCACCTAACCATTTTTTTTACTGTCTAAGGCTCTTTTAATACCTCATTCACATAACAAGTCATTGTTCATAGTGCTTGCTTAGTATTGAAGAACTACCAATCCATAAACATGTCATTGTTATCTAAATAATAAAAAGTGTCCAAGAACAAACAAATAAAGCACTTCACCATGAGAAGAAGAAAAAAAAGGTTCGAACTTCTTAATAATTATGTGGGGAAAAATTCCTAATAATATTAGGGAATATGAAATCTATATAACCTAGGTTGCAGAGCACATTATTTTATTTGAAGTAGAAACGAAGTTCTATAATTTATGTTGGGATTAGTGTGTGAGTGTGTGATTGGCATTGGTGATGCATGGGGTTTTTTATGCATTTTTGACATTGTCTATGTAATAATGTACACAATGAATTCGTCCAAATAAGTTGACAAAGGCAAATAAAAGGTCTTTTACCTAATTGCAGAGAAGGTGTGTTGGATTAGAAGAAAGAAATGACTAAGTACAATATTAATGTCTATATCACCTTCAACGAAGAGAGAAGAAATTATGTGTGATGGGAGAAAGAAAAGCCTGGAAACGATAGAAAAAGAAGAAACGAAAGAGTAGAAAAGTCTTAAGGGTTTGCGTAGGATTGTTGGATGGGTGTGATATTTATACATCCCACTCAAATTACACGAAATCTACCTTATAAAATAATTCATCAAAATTTATATGTTTTTGAATACCAAAAGACTTTTTATAAGTCGTAAAAAATCTCAATTAAATACGACCAAATTTTGTTACTCTCTTAAAAAAATTTTGATAATCCTGATTGAATACCACAAGAGACTTATTTATATTATTAAAAAGTCTTGATTGAATACTACAAGACTTTTTTATCACAAAAAAGTCTATTAAAATCCTTTAAAATTTCAATCCAATACACCCTCTAAATTTAATGTCTATTAATGCAAAAAATATTATGGATTGGTTCTTATAAAAATGACTAAACAACACTTTCAATTTGGTTCTTACAAATAAGACTAAGCAACACTTTCAATTCTTCAATAGCTTTCTATAATGCACTTTCATTTTTAGGAAAGTTTAACCTTAGTATTGAAAATGATACTTCTTTTGTTTAAAATAAATGTCATTTTAGAGTATTGCACGAGGATTATGAAAAGAGTTTAATGGTCATGCACTGTCAATGTAAAAAGTTTTACACTATCAACCAATTGGAATTCACCGTTGGTATGGCTTTTAAAGTATTTATTATAAAAGTCAACAAACTTACAATAAATGATGGTTTGTGATTGGATGACAGTGTAAAATTATTTTACACTGCTAGTGCATGACCTATTTTCTCTTGTGAAAACTAATAAATTCTCTAAAAATTTATAAAATAATTAATCTTGAAAAAATTTTCAGACTAAATTATCCTTTTCTTAATATTATATGTTCACAATGTTTCACCTCTTAATTTTTTTTTTTTTAATTTTTCAATTACTAAGACATGATTCTTAAAAAAAAAAAGGTAATAGATGTTTTTGTGATATTGTAAAATGACACAATTTGAAACGATAGAGATCCAATAAAAAAGAGAGGGATTTCTATTTGGATCACCTGATTCTCTTTAGCCATGTATATGTTAGAGTAGAGCAAATTTATGTGGATGGATGTAGTCAGTTTCATTTTTGTGTATGTTTGGAAATATTATTTGTGTGAATCATGAACCCTTCTGTTGATGCTCGTTTCTTGGTTGTGGTATTGTAATGCCTGTGAGTAAGGTGGCTACTACCCTGATAATACTCGTTATTATTTAGTGGTGATTTGATGACTAATGTTTGTATCCATTTAATGGTATGCCAACCGTTTGACAAAATGTATCCATGAACTATTTGTGATGATGTCAGATGTATATGACCCTTGTGTTAACGACTTTGGTGTGGTGTAACTGCTATGGTGTGAAATCATCCATCTCATCTAATTAGTTCCCTTACAAAAATAAAAATTCAATCCTTCATTGCTTTTATGTTGTTTGGTTGAAATGCAACCTGCATGCTATACGCATTACATGGTATCATGGAGAATTATGTAATCTGATGGGCATAATAGGTTGGCGTTAATCTTGACTGTGTGAAGTAGTTACAATGGCTTCCTGTTGTTACCTAGATGGTCTACAAAAAATTACTGATGAGATTTGTGTGCCATTATATATTTTTCTACAGCATGTCTTTGGTTGGGTTAGATATCCAAATTACTGGCAGCTTTTGTGCTGCAAATGTCTCTAGAACACTTAAACAAACAATAAACACAAAGATAGAAAACAAACAATGGCGAGAGAGCAAACAAACAAACATAAAGAAAAAATACAAAGAACAAACAAATAATGGTGAGAAAGAAAGAGAGAACATATTTATACATAAGAAAAAAAAAGGAACAAAACTGAGAGTAGCAACAACGATGGAGTTGAGGTTCAATAAGTGAGGACCAACAATAATGAAGGCAAGAACCAAGAGTTGCAAATAATGCGAGAAAGCGAGAACAACAAAGGCGTGGGAACAAAATATAGAAGGAAGTAAAAAGAATATAAGGTGTTTGGAACTTTGAACCAAGGTGGACACAAACTACTATTGGGGTGATTTCCAATCGGCGGAGCAAGGCTACAACATGACAACAAGAGAGGTCTCTAGAGGTGGTCACCTGCAAGGACTCCGATGTTAAAGTTTGTGAGAGTAAGAGGTGGAGTGAAAAATGAGGATAAGATTCATACCTAATAGGTGAGGTTGCCTTATACAGTGATAGTTTTGGTGGGAAAAACTAATAGGAATAGGGTGTCACAAAGCACATTGGTGACTTTTGTTAAGATTGCAACAAGTATACTAGTCATACAAGTAATAAAGAGTGGACTAAATTACTATTTTGGTCTCTTATTTTTTTACGAAATCCTATTTTGGTTCTTTATCTTTTAAAAAGTCCGTTTTGGTCTTTTATGTTTTAAAAAAGGCTCATTTTGGTACTTCCATTAGTTTAAAATTAACACCATTAGTACTTTAAGGATAATGGCAATTAAAAACCGTCATTATCTTTAAATTATTATCACAATTAACCGTTTAAAGATAATGGCGGTTAAAAACAGTCACAAAACAATTTTTTTTCCTTTCCTCTTCTTCCTCCTCCCCTCTTTATCTTTCTACCTCTCTCTCTCTCTCTCTCTTTCTTTCTCGCGTTTGTCTCCCCTTTTCCTCTTCACCGACACCTTCCTCCCCTCGCCACTTGCCACTACAGTCTACACCCTCCTCCTAATCTGTCGCACCAGCCTCAACTCCCCCCATTCTCTCTGTGTCTCCTCCGCTAAAACACTATAAGAAAAAGACAAAAAAGAGGCCACGAGACCCACACCCATCTCAGATAAATAAATACTAGCACACTTAAAAAATGTGCTATGTGGGAAAAGCAACAAAGATCTTCATCTTCATCTTTACCACTAACTCCTCCGGTTACAAATCCAACCCCTCCTCCTCCACCTCCTGACTTTAACCCTATTATTGCCACTTTCACTGGAAACCACTAATAAATCTACAATTGATGTAGATTTTTAGAGCTATCTTACATGATATTCATACTTGCTCAATGGAAATTTATGAGAAATTAACCCAATAACAGGACATTTCATAGAATAAATGGTTTTGTAGTTTTTATTTTAAAATTACATGATTTTTACGTGTTTATTTGGGTTTCAATAAAGACGGGAAAAAGTGAGCAAGAAAAAGGATGATTTTTAGGTAGAGAGCAATGGAATTTTCTAGTTGCAAATGATACAAAAAGTGGCGCCTAGCGCCATTTAGAGCCACGCCCGGTGCTGAAGCAAAACAAAGCTTCCAAAGAAAGTGGCCCCTAGTGCCAAAACGTTGATGAATTTCTAAAAGGTGGTGCCCGGCACCAACTTGGCCTATGCCCGACGTTAACACACCCCATATTGTCTGTTTTGTGAGCCTAGTTTATTTTATGACCCATTTAGCCCAAATTCACTATAAAAGGAGAAAATATACATTTGGGGCATTCTTAGACTCATCTAAGGATCGAAAGCGAGGAAGAACTTGAAAATTGTGGTTTGATTCTCAAGATTCATAGCTTCCTTTTTATCTTCTTTTTCTTTTCTTTGTGTGTTTAGTTTCTCTATGAGTTTCTAAACCCTTTTTGGGATTAGGTTAGAATGAACCATAATTGGAATCCTTTGTAATTTGTTTTTCCTTCTGAACCTTTTGGTTATTAATACCATTCAGTTGTTAATTTTATGCTTAATGCTTTTTCTATGCATAACACCCTTTAGAAACTCATTTGTAATTCAAACCATGCAATTGGGAAATTAGGGTTTGAACCGTTCCATTTAGCAACCATATAATTCTTGAACCTAGGGATAGGAAGAGAGGTTATATGCCTTCGTGTTAATTTCTTGCTCTTAATGCTTGTGACTAAGTTTGTTTACCTAAGGGATTAGGGTGTGAAATTAGGAACAAAGGGTTTACTGCTTAAGGAATTAAGGTTGAACTAATTTAAAGAAATTAAAGGTAAATTGCCTAATAGGAACAAGTTTAGAAGGGAGAGAAATTACATTAGGGGAATATCACTAAGGATTCCGAAACCTAACCATTTTATTCATTAATTTTCTAGACATCTTTAAATTGTATTCTTTGTTCTTTAATTTTATTAATCCAAATAAAATCCAAAAATCTCTAATTTTGTCATTAATTCTTAAATTTGTAAGTAATTACTTGATTGCATTGGTATTAAACCACAATTCCTATGGAGACGATAACTCATACTTTTACTTTATTACTTGTATGACCGGTACACTTGCCGTGATCTTAACAATCACCCCTCTGAATCCTCCTAGTTTGGAACCTGAGTTACACTAAAATGGCAGGTAATGGATTGGGGGAGGGTGTGGATGGTGGTGGCGGGTGGCAGAGGGAGGAAGGTGGCAGTGAAGAGGAAAAGGAAAAGGAAGAGGAAGAGGGGAGAGAGAGAGAGAGAGAGATGGGAAGATAAAGAAGGGAGGAGCAAGAAGAGAAAAGAAAAAAATTGTTTTGTGGTAGTTTTTAACCACCATTATCTTTAAATGGTTAATTGTGTTAATAATTTAAAGATAATGGTAGTTTTTCATTATCTTTGAATTACTAATAATGTTAATTTTAAACTGACGGAAGGACCAAAATGAGTCTTTTTTAAAACATAAAGGACCAAAATAGGATTTTGTAAAAAGATAAAAGACCAAAAGAGTAATTTAGCCAAAAGAGTGAGAAAAGTATTGTATCCACGAGGATTGTGGTTTAACAACTAAATCAATCAATTACTCTTTTGATTTGAGAATAAAGAAAGAATTAAAAATTTTTAGGTTTTTATTTTGAGTAAATTATACTAATACCCTTTGAAATTTTATCAAATTTTGCTCGATATCTCACCTTCTTTACTCCTATACTAACCTCCTTAATTGTTTCATAAATATTACACTAACATCCTTTATACATTATATTAACTCCTCTTGAATATTTTAAAAACATTACACCATGTACCCTTATAAGAGAGGTTATTGTAAATGTTAAAAAAGAGGTTATGTGTAATCTCGAAAAGTCTCGGGGAGTGTCAATGTAATTTATTTTTGATTCAACTAAAAGAAAGTAGAAAGCAATTAAAAAGTATTAGAATATTCAATTAATAAAAATGGGTACGTATCGAAATCCCTTTGATTCTCTCCTAAGGTGCCCTCTTTCCCTTCTAAATCTTTTCTTATTATGTGATTAACATTCAATTTCTCTAATTTATTTTATCCCTAATGTGGTAAACCTTTCATTCCTAATTATGGACCTAATTCCTTAGGTGAGCAAAATTAACAACAAGCATTAGGTTCAAGAAATTGCAAGTGAATGCATATAATTTATCCCTATTTCTAGACTCAAGAATTATGTGGTTGTTGAATTAGAACTATCTAAACCCTAATTTTTCAACTGCAAGATTTAGATTACTGGTCAATTCCTAATGAAGATCAATCACAAAAAAAAAAACATTAAGAATAAATTCAAGAACTTAATCCACGTAAAAAGAAATAGGATTCAAAAGGAAAATTGATTACAAAAGGTTCAAATCAAGGTTCATCCTAACCTAACCCTAAGGAACTTAGAAGCTTAAAGAGATAAAAAGAAAAAGAAAGAAAAAAAGATAAAGATGAAGAGAAGGCTATGAATCTTTAAGAGTCGTTCTCGATTGCTTTAAGCTTCAATGGTTGGTGATGATTCTCCAAGCTCTTCCTCACATTCGGTTCTTAGAGGAGTCAAAGAATGCCTTCCTTATGTAATTTCAAAAATAAAAAGGTTAAATTGGGATTTCTAGATTGCAAGACAACACTAGGCTTGTTTTCTTTAAAATTTGGAAAAGCAACACACGTTGGTGCCCAATGCATGCTTAGCAACATTGCATGCCGGCCAAGCTCTGTCAGGTGTTAGATACACTTTGTCGGGTGCCAAATTAGTCATCAACCTTTTTTCAGATTTTTCACTCTGTTTGGTGTTAGGCGTAGTGTTGGCCACTAGGCGTTGGTCTTTGCCCTTTTTTGACACTTAACTTTGTTCCAATGTTGGTTTACGTCTTTTCAAGCCAAAAAAAAAAGAAAAGAAAATCATTTTCCTTACATTTAGATGCTTTATCATTCCTTTGCTCATTCTTCCTATATTCAAAAATCCAATAATTAAGTATGTTGTGTCATTTAGATGCTGTGTATGTAAAAATCATGCAATTTTCAATTAAAAGCCTAAGGAACATAAACCACATAAAATTTCATCTTCTTGGGTTATTTTCTCATAAATTTTTGCGAGCTTATGCAAAAATCATATAAAATGTCTTTATAAATCTACATATACTGTAGATTTATCAATGTGGCAAGGTTGTTACAGTCATGCAGGATGCATGATGAGGTCGACATTGGCAAACCAACCTTGAGAGCTCAACATATATGAAGTTAGTATGATATATGTTAGTCACATGATATGCAAAGTTGTGCCTGATTTCCGAGATAGGCTGGATAATGCGTTGCATTTTATACTATTATATACATCTTAATCCATGTAGGTTTGCGTGCATTTTAGCTTATTAGGAGAAGTTTTAGTACTAATTCCCTTAATTTCGTTCATTTAATCACTTAGAACGCTTGAGGTGTGTTTTTGTGTTTGTTTGTGGATTTTAGGAAAAGTTTAGCATAAATTGATTTGGTTTTGGAGCTTAAACATCTAGACTTGGAGTGGTTGAAGCCAAGGAAGAGCAATGAAGAATTTGTTGAAGCTTTATTCAAGCAAGGAAGGGATCATAAGGCATCTACGTGGTAAACTCCAGGAAGACACCATAGGAGCTACCAGAAAGCGCCATGGGCTGCCCGTAGCAAACGCCATGCTCATGGTTTATTTTTTGTTTCTTTTTAGTTTGGTCTTGGACCCTTTTGTACTTTGAGACTTATATAGACTTTTTAAACTTAGGAAAAAGGGTCTAAACCTTGCGTTCTTGATGGCTTAGATCGAGAGCTAGGGATTTCACTCTTCTTCTCTTTCTTTTCCAGTTTGAATGCTTTTCTTTTTTTCTCATTTGTTTTCTGTGGCTATGTGTGAATAGTCATCTTTATTCTAGGATTGAGCGTAGCCCTATGAACATTTTACATAACCTTAGGGATTTGGGGAAGTACCGAAAAGTGAACTTAAATACTAAAACTATAAGAAAGAAACCTAGGTCTAAACCACAAAAGTAGGTGAAACCTTTGGGAATTAATTGAATTGACAAATAGCTCATTGGATCTGGTTAAACATAACCACCACAAAAGTAGGAGGTTAATTTGATTAGACACCCCTTTGTATCTTGAAAGAGACAGAGGGTACCTTAGGTTAATTCACCTTCAAGAAGAACAAGTAGCAGCACGGGATAAAGGAATTAATCTAGTAAGCGTCATAAGGTGAGCCTCGATCCTAGAAGTTTTCTTTTATTGAATTATTATCAATTTTATTTGCTTGCTTAATTGAATTTTCAATTCTTAATTCTTTAACTTTTACTTTAAAAACCTAAATTCCCAAATTAAACTCTCTTTGTTTAATTTTTATTAAATTGCAATAATTACAAAGTCAAACACACAGTCCCGGTGGAGAGAACGATATTTATTACTAAGATGGTACCATACACTTACGATAGCGTATCATTGGACCCTGATCATGATGTCACAATGTACAAAGGATATCTTTGCGAAACTACCCTTCGAGGCCGACCTTTAAGGCAATGAACTACATGTAGGTGTATATTGTGGAACAAAACTCAAGTGTTATATCTTAACTGCTTTTAACCAATTGGGGTTGGGTCTAGCAAAAAAGGGTTAATCTCCTTTAGCGTGGCATGTCAAAGTTCAAATTCTCGTTAGGAGAGGTCCTCACATTCAGTATCCGATAGTGCTTGAACATGATTGTCTCTGAAGAAAAATACACATGGGGAACAAAAAAAAGTTTTGTTAGTATTTTTTAATTAAAATAAAATTTTTACCTTAATTAATAATTAAGACCAATATTTAATGTTAACTTATACTATATAGATTTTAGTTATATATAAGAACTAATATAAAACATAGTTTTATGTAATATATATATATATAAAACACAATTTGGGAATTATGACTAATGATGGTGGAAATTTATTGAGTCTTTTAGTATCAAAATCGAAATTTAAAATTGAAAAGATGACTTCCCACAATGATTCTAATCAACAAATGTATTTTTATTTGTGAGACTTAGAATTAATTATGAGTTGTGAGTTCTTTTTGATTAAACCAGCAACACTATTCTTTCAACTTGATGGAATAAGTCAAATTAAAATCCCAATTCGGTTGTGATTGAGATTTTAATTAGTGAGTAAGATTCAAAATTTGATTTATGAAAATCGATTTGGAAGACTAATCTTAACTTTGTTAGATTGAACAAGTAGTATAACGTGTAAACAAAGCATTTGGAATGCGAAAAAATAATCTAATTTTAAGAAATTCGATTAAAGCATAGTAAAGATACGAATAACATTCAAAGGTAAATGCAATGAATTTAAATGCAAAAATAGTGTAATTTCGAAAATGTAAATGACTTAACTTTGAAAATGCGACAGAAATAACTTCGAAAGAATAAAATGAATTGCTGAAAATTAAATGAAATTTAAAAGACTTGAAAATTTAAAGAACAATGAAATGTAAAGTTGCAGGAAATATAAATGGCTAAAAAAAGTAAAGATACTGAATTGTAAAAGTTCAAAAATAAATGTAAAGAGCAGTGCAAAAATGTAAATGAAAGCTTCAAAATGCAGAAATTAAATGTGATCCAAATGTAAATGAAGAAAAGTAAATAGAACTTAAAGAATAAATTGTGAGGAATTTAAAAGAAAGGTAAGAGTAAGAGCAGGAAAGGTGAGAGTAAGAGCAGGAAATGTAAATGAATTCAATTAAATCAAAATGTAAAGTTAAATGGCAAAAAGATAACAAATTGCATTAAACAGGGGTGAATACATATATGTCACTGGTAGAACTAGTAGCCATGATGATATTAGTGTTATAGATCTTGTGAATATATTTGTTTTCAAAGACAAAAAATGACTACAAGGTTCCTTATCTATAGTTTTTCACCTTAACAGTTGAAAAATCTTGTGTATAAACATGTACAATTGCCTAAGATTAATTATCTAAGATTTTGTCATTTGGCTCGATCTATGTGATTTCAATAATTGCTAATCACAGTCGAATGACATAATCTTCTCTAACATGCTTTACTCAAAATTTTCAATAGTTTCATCATTTCAACACTTAAAACATTTTTTTCACTTATTGTTCATTTATTCTTTATTTTCAAATTTCAAAATTGGCTTTCTTCGAACATTTAACATCTCGAACATAATACTACCTCTGGTCATTGTCCTAATTATAAGAAATGTAAAATGCATTAATTGCTATCTTCCTTTCATACTTTTATTCATTGGCATATTAACAATATAAATTACACTCATTGGTGGAGAAAATTATTTCTGGAATTATGAGTAGTTTCATTAAATATAACCACCACTTAAACTATTTAACTTTATTGGTTTTTTTGAAATAAAATTTAAATTTATTACATTATTAATTAAAATTAACTAACTTAACTATTTTTTATTGGTTTTGATGAATTAGTTATTTGTTGCTTATATAAGGGACCAGAGGTAAAAATTAAGAGTCCAAATAATCACTAATATTATTATCATTCAAAATTTAGCCGATCTCAAAAATATTGTTCTCAACACTTAGAAAATTTTCTAAGTGGTCACCAACAATGTGTTAGGAAATAATTCAAATTTCTAATTTCAAATCTTTAGGCTACTGTTTAGATTTAAAAACATTATTTTTATTTTTAGGAATTTGTTTCTTCTTTTAATATTATGATGCAAGTTGTATAAATAAAAGTTTTTGAGATGAGAAGAATTATCCAACCTATAGAGGAGGTTATATCCCTAAGAGAGATGGTGGTCATAAAAGGAGGATTTTATAAGTTTGTCCAGAAAACTTATAATGAAATGCAATCATATTTGTGAGAATAAATGAAATGTTTTCGTAAATATAGAAAAAGGTGCCGCATTGAATAAATTTCTCGTCTCCCCCAATGCAATGACATTATTACCAAATTTTGTCCATATTGGTGATTTAAGGGGAAGAATCTCCCGACGGCTTAGAGGCAAAGTCCTTTTTGGTGGCTGCGCATGAAGAAAGGTTGTTTTCAATATCAAAAGTACTTGGTCTCTCCAAAGTCGAACCGAGGATGCTTATTGGATTGGTTTAATCGCATAAATTCGATGAATTGAATGCTTCGCTTTTTCACACCATTGGATTAAATCCAAAACAAACTGAGGAAATTCGATATCTATTAGTTTAGTTCTCAAGTTTATATTCTTAACTGGACACTCGGTTACTCACAATTTTATTTATTACTCATAACAATCTGATATTCTACTTCTCACGGTCATATCATATATTTAAATTAATTTAAACCATGTATTATATTAAAGTGTATATTTTTTAAAAAATATAAGATTTAATTTTATAACTTTAAAATAATCATACACATAATGACTTGAAAGGAATAGGTCTCTTGTGGCATGGTTCGCTGAACATGGATGTGTGAGTGTGACCAGAGAACCGCAGTCACCTGTTTCTTAGATGCAGTATTATATATATTGTTGGTTTTTAATCAAAATTAGAGTTTTATTTGAGTAATCTACGTAATAAAAAATTTCATTAAATATCAATACATATTATTTAAATAAAACTCCAATTCTAATCCAAGAACAGTATCAACAGTATTTATGACACTACATCTAAGTTTTGTCCTTTCAATTAATCATGATTGTCGTTTTGTGTCTGGTAATTTTCTTTTCTTTTAATTATTTTTATGAAGAGTAAAATTGATCTTTAAAAGGTAAGAAATTTAAACTTTTTCAATAAATAAAATCAATTCAAAGCATAAGATTTATAAAGCTTTTTAAAAAAAACCACCTGATTCTATTTTATTATTTAAATAGAAAATCATTCTCTTAAATTCATTTCTAAATAATCAATTTCAAACACAAAAACTTAAATTATTTAAAAATTAAATTCTTTAATGTCAATTATTTAAAAAATTAATATTACAAACATTTAAATTAACGTACTTATAATCAAGTTGTAGTGTTGTATAGATCAAATTAAAGAATGACAAGAAAAAAGCAAAAGCAAAAGCAAAAGCAAAATCGAATCACTGCTTCTAATTGGTGTGTCTAGCTTTTTAACATGGATAATTGGTGACATAATCAGTGAAGTGATGAAAACAATCAGTGACATAATCAATGACGATTAATACATGCAGATCTGTTCCAGTTATTATACAAAAAACAGAAAGAAAAAAGGAGTGATTTTAACTAACTCAGCATCAGATATATAAATCGAGTAGCTAAAAATTTGGGTTGGTGTATTGTAAAAAGTGATTAATAGAAGGAATGGATCAATAAGAGATGGGGAAAATATATATTTTTTAATTTAAAAATTATATTTTGTTTTATTAAAAAATTATTATAATTTATTCTATTTAAATATAAAAGGTGTTTCTATCACGGATAAAGAAGTATATAAACAATTTTCTTATAGGTTTTTTTTTCTTTCCATAACTCTTCATTAATGTTATACAAGTTAATTTTAAACACTTATTATTAATTTTGAGATTTTAAAGAATAAAATAAAATTTGAACACTTTTGTTATTGGTTTTCTTTTTTATATAACTTTTATTGTTGGTTTTAAGATTTTACTAAACACGAGTTTCATATTAATTGTGAATGTTTTTGAATAATTTGATTCATCGAGTAAATAAGGATAAAGTAAATAATATAATTATTAATATTTTCATCAATTATTGAAATTAATTATTTTATTTTATATTATAAAATGAGTTGCTAAATTTAGAATAGTCGTATTCTTCTTGAAAATAGCAAAAACAATGGGACTGCCTCTAAGCTTATTGCTTGACGTTGAATAAACTAAAACTAAACCAAATTCAATCCCCTCCAAAAAGTAGACATGAATCTACTGTAACAGAATTCTAACATCACAAAAAGTAGACTTTAATTTACTGTAACAGAATTCTACTCGCTCCGAATAGTAGACTTACTCGCTCTGTCTATATCTATATATATCTATAATTTCAAACGTAGTATGTAGTACTCTAGCAGCATCAGGGCATTGCTACGAACTGATCAAATGGCGCAGAGTGTGCAAATTCCTTGTGTGAAACTCGGAACTCAGGGCCTTGAGGTATTCACTATATCCTATCTTATATGTTCACTTCAATTAATTTCTCTCATTTCTATTCATTATTTTGACAAGCATGTTCTCTATTTTCTCTCTTTTTTTTTTTTTTTGAATAGGTTTCAAAGTTGGGATTCGGCTGTATGGGCCTTTCTGGAGCCTATAATAATCCTCTTCCCGAAGAGGAAGGCATATCTATTATTAAGCATGCATTCAGCAAAGGAATCACATTTTTTGACACTGCTGATATTTATGGGGAGAACCATGCTAACGAAATTTTGGTCGGAAAGGTATACAACTGATATTAATTCATTGAAATAAGTTTCTATCAGAAAAATCTTTTTCTTTTCTTTTTCTAATGGATCAGTGGAATCACTTACTCATGAGGCTAGGGTCAAATTTTTTATTTAATTGACCAGGCTTTAAAGCAGCTACCAAGAGAAAAGATCCAACTAGCGACCAAATTTGGCATTACAAAGATTGACTCTTCTCAAATGCTTGTTAAGGGTACACCAGACTATGTGCGCTCATGCTGTGAAGCCAGCTTGAAACGTCTTGGTGTTGAATACATTGATCTCTATTATCAGCACAGAGTGGACTTATCTGTACCTATAGAAGAAACAGTTAAGCATTTCTTCCTCTGAGAAACCTATATATCAATGATGTTGATCATAGTACACATTATGTACCCGTGAAATTTTACTAATATGATGATATTAATCTGGCTTAATTATCTCACTATATGGTAGATATATTATTAATAAGTTTGTTAATTATTATAGGTGGGTGAACTTAAGAAACTGGTGGAAGAGGGGAAAGTGAGGTATATTGGGTTATCTGAAGCCAGTCCAGATACAATAAGGAGAGCACATGCAGTTCATCCCATCACTGCTGTTCAAATGGAGTGGTCCCTATGGACTCGTGACATTGAGGACGAGATAGTTCCTCTTTGCAGGTAAGTTCGACTTCCTCTCCAATAGGAATTAATACATCTCTCATAACTATTTCTTCCCTAATAATCTATTTGATCATGAAAAGGGGGTAAAATGAAATGAAATAAAATAAAATTAAAATGCACGTTACTTACTTTTGTTAAAAATTTCATTGATCCAGGGAGTTTGGCATTGGAATTGTACCATATAGCCCTCTTGGTCGAGGTTTCTTTGGTGGCAAAGGAGTTCTGGAAGCTGTGTCAACAGTTAGCTCACTGGTATATTAATAATGATCAATTCTTCATCTATAATTAAACGCTAAGCAAGAACTTGTTTCCCTTATTTTATAATTGCAACGTGTATATATGTTTGTCAAATTGCAAATACTACTTGTGTTGTGCGTTTGAACATAAGCAACGATATATAAAGGGTACCACCATCCATATCTTTTTCCACATCAAAATTAGAGTTGATTTATAAAGAAAATTCGAAAAGAAGAGATCCGGTTGTTTGATAAATATTTATTTCCCTTATCAGATGACACATCCACGCTTCCGAGCTGAGAACTTGGACAAGAACAAAAAATTGTATGACCAAATAGAAAGCCTTGCTACGAAACATCAGTGCACTCCTTCCCAGTTGGCATTAGCATGGGTGCTCCACCAAGGCAATGATGTTGTGCCTATTCCTGGTGAGTGACAAAATATATTTTCCTATTTTAAATATATAGAATGATAATTAAAATATCTTGACGTACTGACTACTCCAATTAATTAGAATACTTGGGTATATTGATTATGTTTAATTTTTTTCTTTCTCTCAGTCTGGATTATGTTTAATTTTTTATATAGATGAAAGGTAAAATTGACCATTTCACTAGAATTAACTCGTCTATTAGCCAAATATGGTCATATGAGAATGATCTTATTCCTGAAATTTTTAGATCGATTTATACATGTCTATTTTATTTTATGTTTAAATTTATATAATAATTAGAAGAATGGGGAACAAGAAAGATCTTTAGATTACATGGTCATAGAATTTCTTGTACAATGTCATTATTCAACTATTCTAAAAGCTTAAATTGTTGGGTGAAAACTCATAATTAGTGGTTATCTATGCATACTTCTTAATTAATTATTTGCCACAAATTGTTTGGATCGTTAGGAACTACTAAGGTTAAGAACCTGGATCAAAACATCGGTGCAGTATCATTGAAATTTGCAGAAAGTGACCTGAGAGAAATTTCTGAGGCAGTTCCCATTGATGACGTAGCAGGTACTCGACACTACTATGGAACGGCTAGTTTTTCTTGGACCATTGCTAATACACCTCCAAAAGATCCAAGGGTCTAAACTTGAAGCACTCGAAATCCTTTTCAATCGGACAATGCACTAATGCTTGTATTGAGCGCAAGTTAGTAGTTATTTGTTTGTCATCGTATGCAAAATCTATGGGCATTATTACTTGAATATGCGAGTTAAATTTAATAAAATCCAAGTCAATTATGGCCTCTCGATGATTGACTGATGGATATTTGGTTGGTTCATGTTTGTAGTAGTTTGCAGTACAAGTTTGTGATGTAACAAAAACAATGAATAATGTTATATAGACGTGAGGGCTTTGCTTCTTAATTATGTTTTTGGTATCCAAATGTGCACTCAAGTATTTCTTTTTTTTAATACGTTGTCTCAACTCTAATGTGCATGACCGTCTTTTGCGTATAAATCCTTTTGTACCTTCAAATTATATTTTGGTTTTGACTAATTTGGAGTCAAGTCAAACACACTAATTAGATAGATAATTTGTCTTTATATTTATTTTAATTTATAATGCTCCAAGTCTCCAACTTAATATTTCAATTATAAGAAAAATAAGTTTCTTATCACATAAATTAATTAATAAATATTAGTGTGTGACTTTGTTGATGTGTGATTTATTACTTGGGTTTAACAGTGAACATTTCTGATATACGTAATTTAAGAATTTTTCTTATTTTATGGTAAACTTTTATCACTCATTATTTTTCGCTTTTTTCTCATTTTGCCATGGTTACTATATGGATGAGCTCCAAAACTTCTCAAAATAATAACTATAAGTCTTATAGTACTGGAAGAATTATTATATAGTACAAGACCATTACATGTAGAAATCAAAATAATATGAAACTGATGCCAAAATTTTATAGGACAAAATTTTTTATGATTTTTGTGAAGACATGATAATTGATTATTGTGAACATCCAATTTTGTCTAGACAATTAACAATAAAAGTGCAAAAATGAGAAAAAAAAATCAAAAAAAAAGAAATCATAGAAAAAGAAAACAAGAAATCTCTTTGCCATTTACTTTAAATTGATCTAAAATAGAATCTAAAATACATTTTAGCTCTTTTATTTTGGATTTGATGTCAATTCTAAAAATTGTAAAGAGAGAGAGAGAGAAAACAAATAAAAAAAAAAATTAATTGAATTAATATAAAAATGAAAAATAATCATTCTCTCTCACATTCTTTTCCCATATTTTCAGTAACAAACACAATCATTTTCATTTTCTCTCACTTCACTAACTGTTCACCCACACATTCTCTCTCTCTCTGTCTCTCTCTATGTAAATAATCAATTATCACTTTGTGTAATCGATTATTTGTGGAGATAATCGATTACCAATTTGTGTAATCGATCACCAGCAGTACAGATACGAAAATCCAAGTTATTTTAAATATGAATCAATTTCTAATGGATTTTTGTTAATATGCAAATCACAAAATTAATTATGAATTTTTAGATTTATCAAAGTTACCAAATTACCTTATTTAAAACTCTATTATAAAAGAGTGGTTTTTAAACCAGCTACTATTTTATCAAATTGAGAGAAAAGAAACTAGAAATTATCAAATACTTTCTTAAGCTTTTCTTGTTAAATCAAGAGTCATAGTGCGCTTCAAGTTGTAATTATCTTCACTGTTTGAGAGTGAAACTTTGTCTTTGATTTTCTTGTTTTGTGAGAAAGGATAGTATTCCTATTGTGTTTATAGGGTGTGTCATCTTTAGGTTGTTTAGGGTATGGTATCCCTATGGTTTTTCTAAGATGTGTGATCCCTAAGGTAAATTGGAGTGATTTAGAGAGGCATCCTAGGATTGAGTTTTTAAGGTGAGTTTCCTTGAGTGCAAAATACCTATTGCTATAATACTTTGATTTGATAATGGAAAATTTTTTGTACCACTTAGAAATTGGATGTAGGTTGTAGTTGTAATGACCGAAATGGTAAAAATCTTTGTTGCACTCTTCTCTATTCTTAAGTTTTTAAATTTCAATATTTCTATTTGTTTTATCATGTTTCTTTGAATTGGATTTCCAACGTTCATCACTAATTAATTTGTTCTAAGGCTTTATCTACTTCTTTTAATATATATATAAATATCAAAAATTAGTTTTGAAAAATTGGTTTGCAATTTTTATTTTATTTTTGTTTAAGAAACTCAATTCACCCCTTGAGTTTTATTGACCATTTGGACTACAAGTGGTATCCAAATTTGACTCTTGGGTAAAACCTCAACAACTTCAAGAGGATAATGACCTCAAACAAGAGCTCAACCTTTTCAAGAGGATAATGACCTCAAACAATTATTTTACATAAGAGGGCGTATTTATAAATTGTGTTCCTTTTTTTAATGGTGAAGGATATATGTATTGGAAAGAGCATATAAATTTTTTTTATTGAATCAATTGATATAAATGTATGGATGCTGTTGAGAACGGTGATTTCCCACCCATATTGTTAATGGGGAAATAAAAGAAAAGCTTAAAAAGATTGAATTGCTGATGATAAGAGAAATGTCCAATATAATTTGGAAGTAAAAAAAATATTATTACTTCTAGACTTAGCTTTGATAAATTCTCGAGAATCTCAAATTGTAAAATTGCTACGAAAATATGAGATACCTTGCAACTCATCTAGAGATACTAGTAAGGCTAAAAAAAAAAAAACACATGACAATAATATAAATTCATCCAATGATTCAGAAGAAGAAGAAAACATGGCAAATCATGAGGATAATGAAGAGGTTAGTTACTCTGACTCTGATTTGTTACCTTCATATGATAAATTGCAAAATACTCTCAAATACTTCTTAATGAATTTGAAAAATCAACAAAAAAATATTTCTTATCAACAAAAAACCATCTCAAAATTAGAAAAAAAATTAAAACTAAAAAAGAAGTTGAGTAAAGTTTTAAATAAACATTTTAGAAATTATTTATGATTATCCTTCATGTAACACTTGTCCATAGGAAAAATATTTGCAATTTCTTAAATTGTTCTAACTACAAAAATTTAGAAAAGAAAATTTCTAAATTAAAAAGAAAATTGATTGAAATTCAAAGGTAGGTGTATATTGTACATGATATATCTTAAGTATCTTGAGTATCTTTTGCTATTATTTTTCATTTAAAATTAAAATTTATCTTAATAATTAGGACTAGTATTTAATGCTAACTTGTACGGATTATTAAGGTAGAAATTTAATTTCAATTAAAAATAATATACAAACAATTACTGCGTCCGTTTCTTTTTAAGTGTTACTTAAGGTTTTTATACACAAATAAGTAAATGTAATAAATTTTCTAGATTTTCATAAAATAGTTTTGAAGTTTTCTATTGTACTCTTTTTCAATTTTACTCTACAATAAATGCATATTAGTTATAAATGTGTTAATTAATTAAAAATTAGATGGAAAGTAAAGATATAATTGCCAAAAAATTAATTAATGTTATCTTTAATTTTAAAAATGACAGATAAATAAAAATAAAATTTTTTAAAGCACCAATAATTAAAAAGGAACAAAAAGAGTAAGATTTAAGATATTATATCTAAATTTTATTCTTATCGGTGATTTGAGGGAAAGAATCTCCCCACGTTTTTAGGCAAAGTTTTCTGTGATGTCTGCTCATGATTCATGAAGATGACAGTGGTTGCTGTCAATATTGAAAATGCATGGTCATTCCAAAGTCAAACTTGGAGGTATTTATTGGATTAGGTTAATATGAGAAATTCAATGAACTAAACTGAATTAAACCAAGTCAATTAAGTTGATTTGATTTTTTCTCACAATTGGGTTTAATTGAAATTAAACTAAATGAAATGGTGCATGTAGATTAATTGGTGTAAGCTTGTTGTATTTTAGTTAATAGTATCAAATTTGAGTCTTAAACATACAATTGTGTTAAATACTCAAGAGTTATTATAATTATTTTTATAATAAATTTATGTAATTTTTATGACAAATTTATATTTTTCATATTTTTTGAGTTAATATTTTAAAAGATCGACTAACTCGATTACTTAAACCGAATCAATTTTTTTTTTATCATATTGATTTGATTTTAATTTGTTAAAAAAATTGAAATCAAAATAAAATTAAACCAATTAATTTTAATTGAATCTAAATTTTTCTTATAAAATCAAATAATTTCACGAGGATCATGTTGGCCTATACATTATTTATGACTTTTAATTAGAGGATTTGAAAGAACATAAAATAGAAATTAATCATTGTTAAAGAAGAAAAGTAACGGAAAAAGAAAAAGATTTTTTTATTATTTTTTATTGTTTTCTGTATTTATTTTTGCTATTTCCTATACAATCTAAAATAAAAAATAAAAAATATTTTTTTAAAATCAAATGGTTCTAAGATATTTAAGCAACCCACTAAGATTGGCTTGGGGGAAAATTTTAGATAGTTTGCATGAGGTCTTAAATTCTATCCCCATTGCTACCATAGTAAAAAAAACGAAAAATATATATATGATTGTAAATGATTGTAAAAGAAAGAAAAAATTTGATGATGGTTGAATTCAATGAAGGGAGCAAACTTATTAGTACAATAAGTGGTATCAAAATATACTGCATCTCCAAAATAAGTATAATCCACAACCATTTTAACATCTGCCTAGAAAATGTTTGTTATTTGATTTGATTATCAACATCAAGTTGAATCTCATAAAAGAAGGAAAGATTCTCTATTTGCTTAGATTTAAAATAATGAAGTAATGTGTATGCATCCTCTTAGAATTCAAGTGATTGCTAATATCTTTAGAATTGAAACCAACATTCTCTCGCCCTCCAACTTGCCGACTCATAAACTCAAAAATTAATTTTTGACGTATACCAAATCAATTCGCCATTTTAACTTCAATGGCTTGAGCGACAAGAATCCTTTTTTGTGATGGTAATTTATGCTTGTTCTTGAGGGTTGTAAGCTCATGATTATGGTCTTTTACAAAAGATGTAACAATATATTTTCCACTTGACACTCAACCAATGACCATGTGTGCTAAACATCCGGTCTTGATATCTTTGTAGGTTATTTTTTCTTCATGATCTTTGATCTCCTTGAAGCCTTCTTTAAAACAAACAAATTTTCGAAATATTACAATCTCCTTATCTAACTTGCTTTTATTTCTCTGATCTATTCTAACGCTAAAACCAATGAAACCAGTACACACATTATAAAATCTATATGCATGATCTTTGATGTTGAACTCCATGCCAATGTATAGGATTATATCCTCCTGAGTCACTTCATGATCACTGCTATTCTTCTATTTAACTGTGAATAAGAAAATATATTAAATACAACAGATTTTAATTGAAGTGCCAAAATTTGTAAATACAACAGGTTGATGTAATTTATTTCCAACAAAACTCATTCAACTATAACAAGTTTTAAATGCTACACTTTTCATTCATGAACTGCAACTCACGATTCCATAAAAATATAGAGCAATCTAACATAAAAGATGTATATAAGAATTGCTCACGTGATTAGACAATCAACATTCAAATAAAAAAAGAATCACATTATAAGAGAAGAAAATCAATAATTTACACAAGAAATTATTAGTTGTCACTGCCATATAGAAGAGCAGCAAGGGAAAAAAAAAAAAAAGGAATTTTCAAACAACTTCAAAAAACGAAGGTAGGAAAATATGTACCATTATAATCCAAACTCACAACCATTAGTGCCTGTGAACACCCAATTTTATCCAGGTAATTAGAAAAATAATAAAAATAAATATAGAAGGAAAATGTGATAATAATAATATTGAGTCATTCTATTTTAAGCCCATACATGAAAAAAGATAAAAAGAAAAATAGAAATAAGGTTTGGGCTAGCAATTATGGCCCAGTGACAAAAAAAAAGTTTTGGACTGATGGGCCTTGGCCCAATTTAAAAAAAAATGAAAGAAAAAAAAATATATAAACAATAAAAAATTTTAGAAAAAACTTCTGAAACAAGTTATACTGTAACTTACAGTGCAAGCTATAATAGCTTGCAGAGCAAGTTTAAAAAATCAAAGTGTTTATAAATAGAGTATTAACACAAATTCCACATTTTTACACTCACTAACATTCATTTTCACGCTCTCATGTCACCTCCTCTCATACAATCACTTCGTTGGTTTCACTCACGTCACTACCTTGCAAAGGAGTGGCTCTCTCTCTCTCTGTGTGCTAGCAAGTTTCCTAGAGGTATATCTTCTCTCTTTCGTCACTATGTCTTTAACGTGCTTAGTATGTTCAGCTGTTCACCAATACAGTTTACTATGCATAATCTGATTCATGTCTCTTGAACATTATTGGTTCTTGAATACTTCTAATATGTATAGCACTTATATGTTTGTTTCCGTTCAGGATTTTTGATTTTTAATA
Organism: Spatholobus suberectus; assembly: GCA_004329165.1. Classification (NCBI taxonomy): domain Eukaryota; kingdom Viridiplantae; phylum Streptophyta; class Magnoliopsida; order Fabales; family Fabaceae; genus Spatholobus; species Spatholobus suberectus. The sequence goes on from CM014732.1 coordinate 4,325,897, forward strand.
TTGATTTGCAATTGGTTTTGATGTTGTTATCTTCTATCATCTATCTTAGTTCATGATTTTCTTCTCTGCACAATACGCATCCTGTTTATCTTCTCAATACAGTAGCTCATATTTCCATTGCATATCACAAATCCGCCATACAAAAACGTTCCAACATTTCTATTATTGTTTTCTTATTTCGCACTCGTCATATTCAAACATTATCTCCAGTCGCATATGCAAACATCACACATTAAATCCCAACAGAGTTCGATTTCCATGAATAAAATTAAAATAGAAGAATAATAGGAATAACTGGCAAACGTGAGCAATTCGCATCCCGAATCACAGTGAATACGGATCCCTCTCACGTCATTCTTTTGCAAGTCATGATGTTCTTTGCTATCGGAGTCTGTTTGTGGATGACGGTGCTGAAACACCGCATCTATTTTGCAACGTCTCTGTTTGAGTCGCAATATTGAGAAGGATTGGGACTCTTGCCGTCATACGCTGATAGGGGACTAAGCTTCGTCGCAAAATAGAACATTCACGTAGTCACTAGAGGAGTTGCCATTCAAGACAGCGCCTGCATCACAAACCGAATTTGCGGAAAAGGAAGCATGCGTCTGATGTGTGCCCTTCTGGAACATACCATCATGTGGGCTGGGTCACGTTTTTTGTTGGCTGGCAAGGTTAGGCTTAGCTCGATAATGGTCAGCAATCTGTTTGCATGTAATGGATCAATAAATTGGGATTCCTTAGATTCAGTTTTTTAAAAAAAAAACTAAAAACCGAAATTAAAAATAAAGAAAATTTAAATAGGAAATAAGGATGTCAACCATAGGTCTTATTGATTTCATCCGTCATTTCCTATTAATGGTTTCATTTTTTTTTAAGAAAAAGGGTGCACAAAAAACTTTTTTTTTCTTCGTTCAAAGCCAATATAAGGAATTTAATCTTCAATCTTGTTTTTTCATCTTTTTTTTTCGTTAATATAATCTAGGCTAATAAATTAGTGTTTTTCGAAATGTTATTTTGTGACTAACATAATCTTTTGTTTTTATTTTAAAACTTTTTTAAAAAAAATAATAAGAATAATAATAATAATAATAGTCAATTTAAAGGATCACCATTAAATCAGAAGTTTACGTTTATAATATTTTCATTTTCTATTTTAACAATAATTATGCTTAGCTCTTTTTAATAAATAATAAATGTAAAATAAATAATTAAACTTGATAATGGCTACTTAGGATGCACTTTCTATTTGGACATTATTAAAGTTTTAATATTAATGATAATCATTTAAGATGCACTTCTAAAAGGTATATTGATAATCACTTTAGATGCACTTCTAATTTGGTTATTGAATATGCCTTTACCATACTAAAAAATAAAATATATAATAATAAAAAAATCAACCAACAAAATGTTTTCTACACAAAGAACTATGTAAGTCTGATTCTTCATTGCACCTGAGGATACGTAGGAGCAGGGGCCCACCCCTGTCGATCTCAACAAAAATAAAAATATTTTCTTTTAAAAAATAAAGTGTTTTCTTCTTAATTAAAATTCTTTTCATAAATAAAAAATGATAAAAATGGTAAATAAAATAAATCCAAAGGGTAAAATAAATATTATTGAAGCTATCTATTTTGCACATTTAATTAGGGGTAACCGTCTTTATGACGGACGTCATAGGGTGCTAACACCTTCCCTACACGTAATCGACTCCCGAACCCATATATTTGGTTTCATAGACCACATTCTTTTAAAGGGTTTTGCCAAGATTTTCCTTAATAAACTTTGGTGGCGGCTTCTCTGATTTTAAATATTTTTCGCCGTCCGGTCGTGACCCCAGTTGCAACAATCCCCCTTTTTCTATACAATTTATTTTCAGCAAAACCCACTCAACTACAACAAGTTTTAAATGTTACACTGTCTATTCATGATCTACAAGTCATGATCATTATTTCATAAACATATCACTAAAGCAATATAATAGAAAAGACACATATAACAATTGCTCACACGATTAGACAAACAATAATCAATGACAAAAGACTGGTATTATAAGAGAAGAAAAACAATAATTTACACAGGAAATTATTATTTGTCAATGTCATATTGAAGAGCAGCAAAGTAAAAAGTGAGGAATTTTCAAACAACTTCAAATAATAAAAAAAAGAAAATATGTACCATTAGAATCCAAATTCATGGCTATTAGTATCCTTTTTTCTCTGACTGTGTTAGACATGTTTATGAGATTGAGTATTCTCTATGAGTTACATGAGATTAACTGAATCGATATTTTTTTCATGAAAACATAAAAGAGAAAAAGGATAAGCAAATTTTAGCAGGAGAGTTAAGATAGTTAACAGAGCATTATTTGTCTATTGAGTTACTAAATCTGATGCGGAAAAACAATCCAGTTGTCATGTTATGATTGTGTAACAATAAAAATAGTACCTATGAGATTTTGGGTAAGTTTTGTCCTTTTTTTATTTCGTGAAATTAAAAAATTAAAGTGATAATGCTTTTAAAATTCATGAATCAAATTAGGAGTTTTTTTTTTTTAGGTAATCATGTTATTGGTACAAAGTATCCATCAACTTCGTCATAACTAATCTTTACCAGAAAACCTAGTTGACCACCTTTAGTGTGGTTTCCCTTTCCAATTACATTTTTTACATTCATAAGGCTCAAACTTGAGACCTTGGTTAAAGGATCCGAGCTTAGTTTCACTCGGATCAACAACATGTTGGTATCAAATTAGGAGTTTGATTAAAAAAAAAAAGGCTAAATTATTATTTTGGTCCTTTATCTCTTTAGTAATAAATTCTATTTTTATCTTTTAAAAGTTTCATTTTGGTTCTTTATTTTTTGAATGCGGCTCAAAGTTGTCCTTTCGTCAATCTTAAACTAATGCCATTAATATTAAAATTAAGATAGTGACTATTTTTAACATAGTGGAGATTTTTAACCGCTACTATAATAATGTTATTTTATAAAATTTTTAAAATAAAGAATTATAACATAATGGCAGTTAAAAATTGCCCCTATAATAATTTAATTTTATGAAATTATAAAAACAATGAATTTTAACATAATGGCAGTTTTTAACTGCCACTAATAATTTTTTAAACCAATAAAACCAACCAACTAAATCTGATAAATGAGCCAAAGATTGAGTTCAGTACACAGTTGCAACAAATGAAAATGTACAATAAGAACAAAGATGATGTAAAAATTAGATCTTCATCTCCACTAGAGTGCAAAAGGCAAACCATAAATTGATAAAAAAAAAAAAAAAAGATGGTGAAAAAATTGAAGAAATTTTTGAAAATTCACAAAGCAAAAAAATCTAGAACTAGTGTAGACCTAGAGCTTGCCTAGAAATAAAGCAAAAAAAAACCCCTTCCGCCTCCTTTCACTTGCATTGCCTCTGTACCAACACCACCATTGCACTAAACTAAAACCCACAAGGGCTGGTTCCCCTGCTCCCCCCTCTGAGTGTCCTCGACCCCAACGAGGGGAGCGGGGAACACGAAGCATCTGATGCGAGAAGAGGGAGCGGTGTAGTTGTGCTCCTCGATCAAGATGTGTAAGTCTTCATTAGAGGCTAGAGAGATGAAGGTGCAACAGTTGATTGAAACGATGCGGGTATTGCCGCTAGCGTAGAAGAGAGAGTTGGTGCAGGGACAAGGGAGTATATGTCCACTATAGCTGACATCAGACGAACCTTGTATATGGGCGCTGCCTCCATTGCAGCTCACCGTGACGATGAGAGAGAAATAGGTTGGGAGGGAGAAAAGGGGGAAGACGAAGAGGGAAAAGAGAAGAACAAGAAAAAGAAAGATTATTTTGTGGTAGTTTTTAACGGCTATTATTTTCAAATTATTAACAATGTTAGATTAAGATTGATAAAAGGACAACTTTGAACCACATTTAAAAAATAAAGGACCAAAATAAATTTTCCTAAAGAGAAAAAGGACCAAAATAGTAATTTAGCCAAAAAAAAAAATGAGTCCTACTAATCAATACTCTTATGGTACTGGTTAGAAATTAATAAGTAAAAAGTTTTTAAATTGAAATTATATTGGAAATCACTGGAATGTACTGTTACACATTTTAATAAAAAAAATTTGACTTTTGATTTCTTAACCAACATTTTTCAAAAAATATTATGCATATTTATCATTATTTTTCTTTTTTTAATTTTTTGTGTTATGGTAAGCATCATGATTTTACATATAAGGTTTTGATAAGAATAATTTTAATTTTTCTTATTTTAGTTTTTATTTCTTTTTATTACTAATTAAAGAATATAAATATTTTTTATTTTTTGAAATATTAAATAGATTTATTATATTTAAAAGATAATAATTAAAAATTGTTTTAAATATAATTTGATAAAGTTAATTCGTCATAAATAATTTCTTCACAAATTAATAACCCATTAATTAGTATTTAATTAGTTCAATCACGATGTCCTTGCATATAAAAAACTGATTGTCTAAATAACAATTCAATTTTTTTTATTAAGAAAGATGTTTATATTTAATGTCTAGTTATATTTCAAACAAAATATTTCTTATGAAAAATATACATATAAATAATGAGAAAACAGGTCATGTACTGACAGTGTAAAGTAGTTTTACACTGTCATCTAATCACAAATCACCATCTATTGTAAGTTTGTTGACTTTTATAATAAATGTTTTAAAAGTCATATCAATGGTGATTTCTAATTAGTTGATAATATAAAATTTTTACATTGATAGTGCATGACCATTAAACTCATAAATAATTTTTTAATTTATAATTTATAATTTTCCTTTTTCTCTCATTTTTTCACCTTAATAAGTATTATTGTATTAGATTTTCAAAAAATTTAATTATTAAATTAGTTTCTTAAATATTTAAATTATTATCATATTATTTTTTAAAATTTTATGATCAAAATTTACTACTAAATTTGTTCTTCCAAGATGTAAATATCAACATATGAAATTTTGTGAGACTAAAATAATGATAAATTTTTGGAGGAATTAATGTGATAATAAATTAAGAGTTTAATATTTATTCATCAGTGTAAAAAATTTTACACTATCAACTAATCAAAAATTTTGTTAGGTGTAACTTTTAAGATAGTTATTATAAAAGTTAACAAACTTACCATTGGATAACATTGTAAAATTCTTTACATTATTGGTGCATAGACTATTTACTCATAAATTATTCTTTTATGAAATTAATTTAGAAAATAAAATCTTGAAAAGGATAAAATAATTAAAAGGCTAATTTAATTATCAAATTTTTAGGAAATTAATGTCCTAATGCTATCTTTGGATGACTAACTATGAATTATCTCGTTTTCTAAGATATAGAGGTCATTCGAAAATTTTCAAAAAATAATAAAAATAATAAAACAAATAGTTAATTGAAATAATTAGTAAAAATATTTTTTTTTTAAAAAGTGATTTCTATAAATTGATTTGTTTTTAAAAGGTTTTTATATATGCAAAAGCTTATTTGTGTTTAATTATAATTATAAAAAATATTTTTTAATTTTCTCTCTCTTATACTGCAATGCTTTTAGAGAAGCAACTCCAAATTACTTCTCACAAAAAGTAGTTTTCTACTCTCTTTTTTTTTTTTATTGTTAAAAAACAAGTTTACCCAAACACTTTAAAAATTTTAATAAGTGATTTTTTAAAAAAAACGTGATTCTTTTAGAATTTTTTTTTAAACAAATACACTCTTAATTTCACTTATTTATTTATCTACATTAGAAAAAGTGGAGTGTTAGCATTACACTTTCAAATGCATTCTTTCTAATATACTATTTGGAAATATATTACTAGCATTTCTCTTATAAAAATGAGTTAATCATAAATTATTATAATTAATAATATTTTATTAATATTATGATATTTATCTTAATAATGATACACTGATATTGTATTATATTAATTATTTCTTAGACAATTATTTTACAAATTATTAAATAACATTAAAAAATCAAAACTTATATCTTTTAAATATAATTAATCTATTCAATATTTCAAAAAATAAAAAGTATTTGATATTCTTTAATTTAGTAATAAAAATTAATATAAAACTATAATAAGAAAAATTAAATTATTCTTATCGAAGTCTTACTTAGATCAGTTATGCTTAGCTAATGAATACCAGTGCCATCTACTTTAATTATGCGTTTTGACTGGGTGGCGCGTCAAATTTGCAGCCAAAGAAAATTGATTGTCACGTGGCGAGCTCACTGGTAGCCCATTTAAATCGACGGTGCATATTTTCACAACTGGACACTCTGCAGTTTTTATCACTGGAGAGAATCCATGTCCAAGATGGACAGGCACTTACGTTGCTATTTAAAAGTCAAATAAGATTAATAGTACTATTTAACAAATAAACTGGGACAGAGAGAGAGAGAGAGAGAGAGAGAGAGCAAACAGTACGATTGAGCTGGTGGCACTCAAAGAGTTAGGTTCACCAACCACATACCACTAACGCATATTTGAAGACGAGCAGAAGAAAAAGAGGTAGTTGGAAAATTCGTAGAGGAACACAAAAATGGCAGATATCCCTCGAGTGAAGCTTGGAAGGCAGGGCCTGGAGGTTAGTTTTTATGTTGTTGGATTGATTTGAATATTTGATTTTGCTCGCAATAAATATCCTTCATTCAAATCATGGCTCTGAGTTGGTAGCTTCCTTGCCTTGTGCGAATCATTTTTGGTTGTAAGGTCTCCAAGTTGGGATTTGGGTGTATGGGCCTGACCGGAGTGTACAACGATCCTGTTCCCGAAGAGGTTGGCATCTCTTTGATCAAACACGCATTCAGCGAAGGGATCACCTTCTTTGATACTTCAGATGTTTATGGACCACATGCTAATGAAGTTTTGGTCGGAAAGGTTAACAACTTTAACATATCTGTCTCACTTTAACAAACAACAAATCGACAGTGTAATGTAACACAACATTTTGATTAACTCTCAGTCGCTGAGGGACTTGCCTCGAGATCAAATTCAGATTGCCACGAAGTTTGGGATTGTCAAAATTGAACCTGGTAATGTGATAGTCAACGGTTCCCCTGAATATGTTCGATCCTGTTGCGAGGGTAGCCTCCACCGCCTTGGTGTCAGCTACATTGATCTGTATTACCAGCACCGGGTTGACACCACTGTCCCCATTGAGGACACGGTGAGTGTGCCACCAAACATTTTGTTGTTATTTCTTGATTTGAGGACTATTTGGTGGCTCTGTTTTTGATATGCTGTTTGGTTTTCTTTGAATGACAGATGGGAGAGCTCAAAAAGCTGGTCCAAGAGGGAAAGATAAGGTACATAGGATTGTCGGAAGCTAGCGCTGACACAATTAGGAGGGCGCATGCTGTTCATCCTATTACTGCTGTGCAAATGGAGTGGTCCCTTTGGACTCGTGAAATCGAGCAAGATATTGTTCCAGTTTGCAGGTACTTCTCCAAGGTGTTGGTAATGTAAAATGTTGTTTCGTTGGAGAATTTGCTGACTTGTATCCTACTTCCCGGTCACAATTGAATTTATAAGCTATGAAGCACCGACACCTCTCTTATTCAAAGTATCGTGATATTGGACACGTTTCCGACACCGACACTCTCCTACACATGTCAGACACTTCTAATTAGGTGTCCAATTAAAAAAAATGTTTTTTGTTGTCTTAGACACTTAAGCCGACATTTCTACACACCTTGGACACTTGAGCTGATACTTCCATATGAATGGACACACACTACTATTATTAAAAAAATAATGTCTCTTGTCTTTTTTTTATGCTTGTTATCATAGAAAAAATATAGAAGGTAGGTTTAAAGAGGTGAATATATCATCAATTTGTATTTTTTGTTATGTTACTCATATTTCATTTTATTAGAGTCTTTCTCTTTTTGTATGTGTATGCAGTATCCCGATGTCTTATATTTTAGACATTAGTTGTGTCGGGATGTCTGTGTTTGGTGTCTATGTTAGAGTCCGTGCTTCATAGTTTATAAGTTTAGATTGCTTAAATTACAGCTCTACCTTACAAGTTTCAAAGTGGAACTCGTGGATTATCTATGATTATGGACAAATATGTATAAAGGTTTTAACTATTGTTTCAACAAAAAAGTAAAGGTTAAGTTGAGTTAGTTTTTGTTTTGACGGGGTTTCTGTTGTAAGGGTCACAAGCATTTCGTCAGGAAAGAGTTAGGCTCTTTTCCTTTTATTCAAAGAAAAACATAACTTTTTTGCATTTTCATAACTCTAGTTGGATTGCTCTTAAGTATCTTACAGGAAATCAAACATTTAAGGTATCTATTTCATTTATTGATGGTATCCATCCCCTTCTTTGTGGTCTGTCTCCTTTGCAATCTATTTATATTTTTTGAGACAAACTGAAAATGGTTCCTTGAATCATTGGGTTTATGGTTATACATCTCCAATGGTTTCAGAAATGGCAGCAACATACCATTGTTTTTTCTATGATATCTCTTTGGACAAGGGTCTTCTACAGTTTAACTGCACTGTGTACAGTTCATTATCCAGCCATTCAAATTATTATATTATAATCTTTGTTTTTAAATTATCATTGTATAAAAAAAATTTAATGATCAGGATCCAATTTCTTTCGAGTGAAAAAAGTTGTTTATTTTCCAGAGATACACTTTTGATCAAATAGTTTTACTTTCTTGAATTGGAACCTTTTTGATTTGTGTATACACGACCAAGTTATTTCTCCTTTCCTGACTTAGTACTTTTTAATGTCCTTCATGAATCTTCATTAAATGACTTTGGTGGCAACACTTACAGGGAACTCGGAATTGGATTAGTACCATACAGTCCCCTTGGCCGTGGATTTTTTGGTGGCAAGGCTGTCATAGAAAGTATACCTGCAAACAGTTTTCTGGTATGGACTTAATCCTTTCTTTCTGATGACAGTTGGCCTTGTTCATTGTTCACCAACATCTCTTTCCACTAGGCATTTCAACCAAGGTTACGAGAGGAGAACTTTGACAAGAACAAAATCTTATATTCTAGGATGGAAAAGTTGGCGGAGAAGTATGGATGTACATCTTCACAACTTGCTCTTGCATGGATTCTTCATCAAGGAGACGATGTGGTACCCATCCCTGGTGAGTGATTTTCCGTACCTGCATCAAATTTGTCGAGTTATGTGATGAGTATTATATGAAATTATTTGAAAATATATTATTTATAGAAATTTCTTCACATTCATCTGACTTGGATGGGTCTTTTACGAAAATAACTACTTTTTCATTTTTATTGAGTAAATCATCAAATTAGTCCTGAAATTACAATCACCGGTCATTTAGATCCTACATGTTAAGAATCCATCTATTCCATCCTTGACTTGACAATTATCAGTCATTTTTGTTTCCTGACTTTGGTACGCAACATTCGATTATTTCTTGACTTTGTTGTGTTTTAGTCAATTTGATCTGTAACACTAGGGATCAAATCTATTTATGCTTGTCAATTTTAGTGACCAAATTGACAATGGTTATCATATTCAGGAACTAAATTAAATTACGTTTAGCATTTTTATAATGTCCTTAGGGTATTAGTTAAGGAATCAAAAACAGAAAGTTTTTATTGAAAAGTGTAGTAGTGCACTCTTCCATAATTTCAAATACAACCCTTCCAATAAAAAATTTCTATTCATTGATTCCTTAACTAGTGGCTTAAGAACACTGGTTAACAATATCTTTTTTTATAATATCAAAGGCTATATTGAGTGGTGTTTATAATGTCAAATTGGGGCATGTTGAACATGAATCCTCCTCTCATATTGAATTCACGTTCAACGTGATCGAATGGGAATAGAAACACACTCATAAACTACCATTTCCCATGAGAAGACAGAAATCACCTCTCTCACTCGTTCTCCCTTCCTTTCCATTTTTCATCTTCTTCCACGTTGCCTCCCCATAATTGTTGTTGTTATCCATGGCCTTGCCATCTAGAGGAATTTGAATTTCCTGCCTGCTTTATCCCCTTGTTTACCCAGGCTGTATAATGTGTTTCGATCCTTTCCTTTATAGCGTTGCTTTCAAATAGGAATTTCTTTTTTGTTTTTTACATCGGTCAATAATTCACGAGTCCTCTGAACATATGCACGAGCCCCCTGATCATGGGCTCATACTAAATATCATGTCACCTTTTAATTATGTATTGTTTTTGCCAGTGAATTAACATTTCTGGAACCTCTCGTGTTGTAGGAACAACTAAGATAAAAAATCTTGATAGTAATATCGGTTCGTTTGAAGTGAAACTCAGCAAAGATGCTTTGAAGGAGATTACAGATGCTGTACCAATATCTGAGGTGGCAGGGGATCGAACTACTGATGCATTTGTTAGATGTTCATGGAAGTTTGCTAATACTCCACCAAAAGCATAACTAGATATACCATTATGCACCTTAGAGCTTAGATCTTTCTTTTTAATCTAGTTTCCAATCTCCTTGCATGCCTCCCAAATTTAATTGCATCTCAATAAAACTAGTTGTTATTGGTCCTATACGGATAACTCGTAAAACTTACTTATGTTGTATGCTTAATAATGCACATGTTATTAAATGATGAGACAGAGAGAGTGATCTGAAGCCAAAATATCCATCATAGTGCCGAATCATGGTTCAATCAATGTTTCACTGATTATTTTAGGGGAGTCATATTTCAAACTCATCAGAATTTTTCTGTTAACGAAGATTCGATAATACATTCTTTAACAAGTCTTTGTAACATATTTTTCTATTATTGGTTAAAATTTGTTGAAAGTCACAATTTAGGGGTTCTCACTATTTAATGAACTCTATTCATAATTTTGTAGTTTTTAATAAATTTTGACTAATATTAGATTAACTAATATTAGAGAATGTGTTAAAATGGAGAAATGATTAAGTAGTCCAAAACCATGAACTGTTTACAGTCCCAACTAATGTTTATGTAACATATTTAAATTTTACAATTTACGAAGACAAATTAATAACATTTGATTATATATTATGTGAAGATTAATGGAACCATGATGATTCATGACTATCTAAGTAATTTCTTATTAGAATGAGTATATTTTTTTTTTTTTTCTGAAAAAATTTAACTTGTCTTTATAACTGAATTTTCCCAAGAACGTCAGAACATTCCGGCATTTTTTTGTCAACGTATGCCAACTACTCTATTAAACGTTTGTATTTACTCCCTCCCCTTTTATTAGACTTTATTTTCTTGTCAAAACCTTTGTTATTCTCGAATTTCAAGGTCTAGTTAATTTTTTTTAATTATAACCTTATTTAATATTAATATTAGAGTTTAATTACTATGCACTGTCAATATAAAAAGTTTTACATTGTCAATTAATCAGAAATCACCATTAATATAACTTTTAAGGTAGTTATTATAAAAATCAACAAACTTATCATACATGATAATTTATGATTGGATAATGGTATAAATTACTTTACACTTTCAGTGCATAGCCTATTTTTTCTTAATATTAAGTGTCTTTTATTTTTTTTTATTCACCTCTTACCTTTCTCTTTTATCAATCATATTTCTCCTTCTTTCAATAAATGATGGTAATTTAGTTAATTAGGTAAATGCTAACTACTACTATCTCCTCTAGGATATTGATTAAGGAATTAAAAGTAGAAAACATTTATTAAAAGTTATTGTTAATATACTGTCATTTTTAATTCTAATGCTCTCTAGTGATTTGTAATATTTTTTATTTATTAATTCCTTAATAAGATCCTTTACGTTAAGGTAAAATAATATTTTACATTCATTAAAAAATTGTTAATAAGTATATATTAACCTTAAACAACAATAATCTTGAAATAGAGAAAGTATTTCAAAAAATAAATGTTAAATATTTTCATATATTTTTTATACAATAAATCATTCATTTTCCAATAAAAAAAATATATGCTTTTGTTCCTTAATCAATGCCATTTCAGAAACTAAATAACATTTACTTCAGAATTATTAATCTAAAACACAAACGTCATTATTTTTAAGTAATTAAAAACATTTAATAAAGTAGATTTTAATGTTCGTTAATTAATATCTTAGGACACCACTTAAGAACTAAAAAAGAAAATTACTACATGATTTAAAAGGACTATTTTATACACCCAAAAAATGAATAAATAAAACAAAATTCCACATAATAAACAAGTTTCTCACGCAGGGTAGTCAGGACTTAAAGGTACAAACACACACAGACACGCATTATCTCAGTTACATAATAAAACGATTTGGAGCGTATTTGACTTGCACTTGAACCACGTAAATGCTACTATTGGAAAGTGAGAGCGGAAGTTTAAACTGTAAACATACACACACTTGATCTCCTTTGGTTCTGTCACGTTTCACAGAAGTACTTTCTGATTCTTCCAAATTTAGCCTGTGTGAGCAGAGTGTAAGAAGCTTTATTATTATCGTTGTCTGGTCCCATAGGTCAAGATTGCCTGGCTGGCATTATTACATAGAAACAAGAGAAGCCCAGAAATTAATTTTTCCATTAAGTCAACATAAAATCATTGGTCCACCACACAACCAGCAAGAAGCATCGCTGGCTCCAACTCCAATATAGCTTCATCTTTGCTTAGTTCCGCGAGTTCTTCCTCCGGCAGCATCACCATCACCGTTCTCCCAAACCCTCCTTCTGAAGAAGGCATCACCATGATCAAACCTTCACCCTCCACATTCCCCACGCGACACGAAACATGAACCGGCTTCTCGTTATTGCCAAACATTGCAGCATATAGCAACGACTCATCTCCCTCAACCACCAAGTGTTCCATGCAAACACAAGTTAACTCAGCCCCATACACGCAATAATTCCCTTCCATGGTAGACCAGATTTCTTCCTCTGAAAGCCCTCCCAAGTGCCTATGCACTGCACTAACTGTGCCTCCTAATTGGCCACCCTCCATGTCTTCCACCTTCTGCGAGAGCGTTGAAAAACACAAGGCATTGCCGAAATACCCAATAGGGAGGGAAGCTTTTAAGAGACCCCTGAAGTCGGTGCAGATGGCGAGGGAGTGAGTTTGGTGGTCAGTTTTGGGAGGTTTCGAGCGAGCAATGCGAGTCCAAAACAGAGCCGCGAGGAAGTCAAATGGGGTGGCGTTGGGGCACGTGTCATGGGCTTTGGAGAGGCATTGCTTGATGGTTGAACACGAAAACTTGAACGTGGCTGTGGCCATGTTTCTTGGAGAGGCTGTTATGGCTGCATGGCGAGGAAGAGACTCTGCTTCCGCGTGATTTGGAAATGGAGCGACGAAAGGAGGGTGGGTAATGGGCAAGTGGCGGTGAAATTCCGCCCATGATTTGAAGAATGATGCTACGAAAGTTAGATCTGCCAGCATGTGACTACAACTTACTCCAATTGCAACACCTCCTCCTTGGAAGCTATTTATCTGCAACCCACCAGTCTATTAATCTATCTTATTCTATACCAAATCATCCATATCAACATAATGGTCTAAATCCACTTAAAAAAAAAAAAAAACTGATTTAAGATTTTCATCTAAAGCTACAATTTATTGCTGGAGTTGAATGATCGGAAGTAACAACATAGAGTTATACAAACTTAACATATATGACAATATGACAATTTGTAATTAAATGATACCATAAAAATTATTTATATTATTGGTGGATATAAATTAAATTTTTTATAATATGCTTTTACAATTTATTTTTAAATTCTTTCTATTGCATCATTCACCTAAACATTCTAGAGGAGTACTAACAATACATGCTCTAAACATTCATCTATAATATTGTAGTTTTTAATAAATTTTAATTAATAATAAAATATGTGTTAAATAAAAAGAGTATATTAAATAATATATTACTAACATTTCTCAATATCTTATCTAACAAATTTTTCTCTTCTTTTCTTATCTCTCTCATCACTAATAAGAAAAAAGGTTGTCTCTCTTCTTTCTTTCTATCTCACATGTAAAAAAGGTTATATAAAAGTGTTGTGAAGATAAATTTTGTCAACATGCATCGGGTAAATGCACAATCTATAATTGATTCAGGCACTTGATTGATGAGCAGACCCTTTATTGTCAGAAAAGAATGTGTAAATAGCAATGAAATTAAGCTAAATAAAATACTTAGCTACCGAGTATTATTGAGGTATAGAATATGTAAGCTGAATAAAATTCTTTACCACTTGATTGTAAATGATACCTGAATTCGAAAGGGCGACCATGTGGTAGGATCATCAGGCATATCATCCCAAGCAATCAGAAGCTTCTCCTCGGATCCCGAGGCAGATTCAAGCCATTCATCAAGGGTGGCATCCACGGTGGCCTTTATGACCCGAACGCCCGCATCATTACATTTTACTTCCCAGCCACCATCCACCACTCGAGCCAACCGACCCGTCACAGTAGGGTACAGAGTCAGAACCTCAGACAATGATTCCCTCAAGGGGTCCAAATCAAAGGACTCAAACCAGTTGTCCTCATTCTTGTAGTAGAATATAATGTGCAGAGTGTGGGAACCCATGGCACGGTCCAGCGCGGATAGTGTATGAGCCTTACCCGAACTAACGGGTTTGCTTGATACAACCGTTAGTTTTGAGTTCAGCGTTACCCTGGAATTGGACATGATTGTGCTTGGCTTTGCCTTTACCACCTACACCAGATTATGTGAGAGCAGTGACAGAGAGACAGAAAAACAAAAAACAATGTCAATGCATTGCTTTGGTGAAGGTAGCTAATGTTAGCATGCTATATATGTATATATACTTACAGCCGTAAACATAAAACAAATGGGAAGAATGAAGAGTGTTAATCTTAATTGGACAGTTGAGAATTAAAGAGGACGGTGTTGGTTGGTAGTTTATTTTTTTTTTGTTAATAGTTGGTAGTTTTATTAATGTCTGGGACATCATGTTTCTTAGATCTTCCTAGCTGCTACAGTAATGTCAAGCTTAATTATGTTCACACGTTTCACTTTTTTTTGGGTCACAAACTAGTAACTTTTTCCTGAATTGTAAGAAAAATTTAGGTTTAAGTAAATTTTAAAAGAGAAAATAAATTATATACTGACAATTTTATATTATCATTCAATTACAAACTACTGTGTATGATAATAAGTTTATTAAATTTTATAATAACTATCTTTAAAATTATACTAATGGTGATTTTTAATTAATTGACAGTATAAAACTTTTTACACTAATAATAATTAGCCATTAAACTCATTTTAAAAATAGAAATATATAAGAAATAAAAATATTATTATCGTAATTAAATGTTGGTAATATTAAATATCTTAATGAAAAAAAGAAACATGTCATTAAGGACATTCTTTTGAAGAATTGTTATTAATTAAGGATATTGGTTGAGAAATCAAGAGTAAATTTTTTTATATAAATGTATAAGATTTAATTTAATTAATGTTATTAATGCACTTATATTATGATTTTCAATAATTTATTTATTAATTAATTAATTCTTTAAAAATGTCTTTAGTACACTTATTTAACAGTATTCAAGAAGTAAATATAATAAAAGATATATTAATTGTCAATAATAAAAATTCTATTTTATTAGATAAAAATAATTAAAGATATAAGAGTTTTGAATTTAAAGAGAATATTATAAAAAAAAATTATTTGAACCAAGACAAGGCTAGGATTGTTCTATCTTAATTGGAACAGTTATGGAAATATTATATTATAATAATATTGTTATTGTATATTTTTCTTGAAACAATAAAAATTCTTGTTGTTTAAAACACTTCAAGATATAAAATATTTGTTTGTTAAAGAGAAAATTCTAAAGTTTCAAATTCAAATTAAGCACATTACTATAAATTGTATGTTGACAAATCCATTAAGCAATGACTTAACTTTTGAAACTTTTTAGAATTTTATAACTCATATAAGTGGTTTATAGATGTTTTAGGTTAGTTGGAGTTTTTGACTATATATTTGCATATTATTATTATTATCATCGTCATCATCATCATGACATATGTATTTGATAAGACCACTTTTGTTATTATATTTCTTATGACATCATCAAGGTGTTTGGATTATTTTGTTGGGATTGCATATTTGTCTTATTTAATTATGTTTCTTTTTATCTATCTTGTGTATAAAATATGAATTTATTGACAGGTATAATATTCATCCCTATCAAATATAATTTTCTACATTATTAATAGTTCATTATTTTTTTGGACATAATTGATATTTTATTATAATAATCTCTGGTGTCTAATAATTAAACTAATGTTATCCAATTGAAAGGTTGTTGGCATTGTCTACTTATTAGGTTAAATTTTATACTATTAAAATTAATTGTAAAAATTAAATTTATGATATTTTAATTAATGAATATTTGTTATTTGGATGTATGATATGTGAGGGAGCCTACAATGAGTTGAACTCTCACTTGGTGCCTAAACAAGAGGTCTATTCTCTCACTTAGTTGTTATAAAACTATTATTCTATTAGATAGTTTTGTGACACACAACATTATGCAAAATTATAGCCATCAAACAGAAAAGAACTCTCCCTTATTTCATTATTTGCATTTTTTGTGATTCTCTTCGTGGTAGAACTAAAAGGCATGAATTCAAACTCCTTTTCAAATATACAATTTGTGAACTTTTCGCAATTACTTTATATGTTATAAACATATATTTTGTAAAGTCTATCAGTTTTAGTTATAATTAGCAAGAAATGACTGAAATCTATTTAGTTGCTCATAAATATTCTTGAGAATATTTATATTTGTTACTTGAAAATTGAAGATTTTTACATTTAGTTTTAATCCAAAAATTTTAATTATTTATCACATTAAATAAGTTAATGAAGGTAACGTGATATTATTATCGCAATAAAACTTTTTTCCTAGCTCGAAAAAATTAGATTCCCACTTCCTCATAGGAATAATTTCGTGGAAAACATAGTTAAAAAATATTAACGAAAAACAATGTTTCCTGGAAATGTTATTTTTTAAATAATGAACTAAACATGAGAAACAAAAATTCTCTCAAATTTTTGAGAAACTAAAAACTTTCCTTATACAAAACACTCCTAAGTGACAAATTGATGGTGTTGTTATGCAAATTGTAACCTTTTCTGAACACGCAGCATGTCCTCCTTTACAAAGAAAATGTTGTTCTTGCACTATCATATTTGCATGTCGTCAGCTTAGCAATCTCCATGTTTGGATCGCCCATTAAAATTTCCAATCCTAAAGAGAGAGCCAAGCCAATGCATCACAACAGGCACCAACACACTACACTCGTATACCAAGCCAGAGCTATTGCTAGTTGCCACTATGATCCTTGTTTTATTTGCCCAAATATAATCACTCCACGAGAATGACATAGGGCGAACATTAAACCCAAAATAAAAAATAAAAAATACTACATCATTTTGAGACTTGTTAAATGACAATAAATTTCAAATTTGATTCAACATTAAACTTCATGATGCCTTGGTGTATGAGCGTAGTGTGTTGGTGTTCGTCGTGATACCTTAGCTTGGGTCTCTCTTTAAGATTGGAAATTTTAATAAGCAATCCAAACATAGAGATTGCTAAGCTGATGACATACAAATATGATAATGCAAGCACAACATTTTCATGTTAAATAACTACTATTTAGGACGAAGTATAGGGTGGACCACCTTGATAGGTGGTCCACGATGGACCATGACTTTTAGCCGTTAGATTAATCTCATTTTTATAGGGTTTATCTTACATCTTTCGCACTAGATTATCCTTCCCCTAACTCTGCTTAGAAACCTTGTCGTTGATTATTGTTTCCCGCTGCCGGAGGTAGTGCGCCTGAGACTGTAGATCCAACTTGCAGCGAGGGCTCCCTCACACTCACAGGCCAATACACCTTTCGTAACTTTGTCCTTCCTCCAATGCCTGAAATTCGTCGTCATCCTCGTCAAGGCTGAAGCCTCCATCGACCACACCATCACTGCCCTCTTCTCCCACCTTAAGCTTGGTGACTGCATCATCAACGGTGACAACGAATGGTACAAAAACATGAAACGCCGCATGGCCCACGTCATAGAGAAAAGGCATCTTTTACCTTGGTATTGGTGTCTCCTGTGGCGAAGACAATGCACACCATGACCCTTTTTTCTTTTTTTTTTGTTCGGGTTTTTATTAATTATTTTTGCTATCTGCTATCTTATCTCTTGCTATGTAGTTGGCTGATGCGCTATTTTTCCATTTTTTGTTTTCCCGTTTGTTTGTTGATTTTAATCATTGACTTTTTTGAGCTTAAACTATGTTGTTATGGTTTCATTGTGGTCTTTTGATGCTGGTATTGATTTGTTAGTATTGCATTTCGCTCCTCATGCTTATTACCTTTTTTGAGTTGAGTTTCTTGAAACTAAACTCTTGTCAAAGTTGGATTGCCGTATTGATTTGCCCCTTTTGTTTACTATAGTTGTTTGGTGTGGAGGGTGCACTATTGCTAAAAATCACCTCCGACAATGAGAAACGGTGGTTGGTGATAAGGGTTACTAGAGAGACAATTGAGGGAAGAATAATTTGATGTGGAAGATGTAAGGTAAATCGTATGCAAATAAAATTAATGTAGCAGTTAAAAGTTATGGTCCACCTTGGTCATTGTTTAGTTACTTGAAAAAAAAAAAGCTTATAATAATTTATTTGATATTTTTATATTAAACAAATTTTAAAATAATTCAAACTTATTTTTTACAAAAAACAAAATTGAGTCGTTAGTATAAAAGTGAAATATATTGTGAAAATTATCGTTATAATATATAATATATAATGTAATATTTCGCTCAAACAAATATTTGGTATTTTATATATATAAACAAATTTATTATTTGTTATTAAATATTTAGTTTTAGAAAATATGTCTTTAAAATATAGTCCTTATTTACTTATAATAATAGTCCTGGTTTCGTTTTCTTCCCGGAGCACTTTATTATATTAAGGGGATTAATCAAAAGTCAATGTTACGAAATATAGTCAATTGTATTTATAATCAAATTTTCAATTTATTGTCATATAAATAAGGGTGGGATAAAGTTATTTCAAAAATAACTTAACAAATTTTACCAAAAAATAAAATAACTTAACAAAAAAAAAGTTTTTCCAAAAATAACTCCAAAATTACTCCACTTAATTATTTTTTATATATATTAAATGAGAAAACAGGTCATGTACTAAGCTTTACACTGTCATTTAATTACAAACTACCATTTATTATAAATTTGTTAACTTTTGTAATAAATATTTTAAAAGTCATATCAATAATAATTTCTGATTGGTTGATAGTATGAAACTTTTTATACTGACAGTACATGACTATTAAAGTCATATTAAATTTCAACACTCAACATATAAATATTTTCATATTATAACAATGATTATGCACAGTAAGAGCTATTAATCATAATTATTTATACCCTTAAAATTAAAAAAGAATAAAATATGATAAATTATACTTTATTTATTTTATTAAAGATTTAATTTCTCTAATCTAGAAGAAAAAATATATAATTGTAGTCCTCATTAAGGAATTAGTTCCATGGTGTAGTTGAGGTTGTGCAGAGAGAAAGAAGATGGTGGCGCGCAGGTTTCAGGTGGTCCACAATGACTCTGACTTTGATCTCCATTACGACACAGACGACGGCTTCGAAGTGCGCCTCTTTCTCTTCTCCATAATCCATCCTCCTCACAACTCAATTTCACTATCTAATTCGTTCATTCCTCCACTGTTGCAGGTTTTTCAATTCCAGCTCTACTCCCTCACTTCCATTCCGCCTCATCAGCAAAAGGTTCCAATTCCCTTTCTTAATTCCCCAATTCCTCTCCTAAACTTTCATATACTCATTCCTAAACTTCGATTCTTTTCTTCAATTGCATAGATTTACGGAGCCAAACAAGATACTCCAGTCGTCACTGACTCTGATCTCATCGCCATTTCTGACAAACTAAGACTCGTCTCGGTCAACGACTCCGAACCCGAACCCGCGCCTAGCACTGCCGATTTGTTGAAATCCGATGAGGAATTGGCCAGACGCTTGCAGGTTTCGCCTATTCTGTGTTCACTATCGTCGATTTTGGAAATGAGAAACATTTCTATATGTATTTCTGGTTTCAACTTTTTTTTATTTTATTTTCCGTTTGTGTGTGTATGCATACACTACAGGCAGAGGAGGAAGCGCTTATGTTTCAGCAGTATGTGGCGAGCCAAAACTCTTCTCACGAATTTGAGAATAGAGTACTGCCCTACGTTAGTCAAGTCTCCATGGTATTTTTCAGCTTATTGACTTAGAAATAATTTTGTCTCTGTTTTGAATGAGTAGAGCAAGATGTTTGGTTCATGAAGTTGCATAGCATGTGAAGACGAGAATTAGTTTACAGTGAAGTAGATAAAGTCTAAGAAACACGTTTCCGTGTTGTCCTTATGAATATTATTATATATCGCAATTGATTCCAACATTCCATGTGTTGATTTGTTTTGATATATTGTAGTATGAGGATGCAACGCGCCAGGAGGCTGCTCGGAAGTCCGTTCCTGTGGAAGAGCTCGAGGAGAAAGCTTTGGTCTCTTTGGCCAAGGTAAGAGCATTTATACTTCTCTTTCAAGAGAACATCTTAATTCGTATGTAATTTCATTTTCGAGGATGTCAATATTGTGTTAAGTGTTAACTAGAACCAACTCTTTTACTGTAACTCTCTGTACAACTATTGTAGAAATTCTTTCACGTTGGAATTGTCTTTTTCTTCATTTTACAAGCACCGTGTGTGGATTGCGATGCCGTTGCCGTTTCATCAGCACGGCCTTTCGTATTATGCTTTTGTTGTTTTGTAATCAGTAAGCATGATAAACATTTTCCAGGAGGGGAAATTCAAGTCATCGAAAACAGAACAAGATCATACTTTCCTGCTGCAGCTGCTTTTCTGGTTCAAACAATCCTTCAGGTTTAAACTGGTTATTACATTAGTTATTCTGCTTTTAATTAATGCCAAATGAACCAAACGTTTCAATGGTCCATAACTCCATAAGGACAAAACAGAGTAGATCATAGATCTCATGCTTCATAAAATTGCTGCCGTATTTGTGATTTAAGTCAAATATGATTCATGCAATGTTTGTGACTGAGTTATATTTTTTTTTTGTCACCATGAAAGACATCACTTAACCTGCATATATGTTCTCTTTTGCCAAATGCATCTGATTCTTTTCTTCTTCTTTCTTTCTTGTTTCTGTCTAATAGATGGGTGAATTCACCATCTTGTCATGATTGTGGCAACGTAACTGTAGGTCAGGGCATGATTGCTCCACTTCCTTTAGAGATTCGCTATGGAGCTTCTAGGGTTGAACTCTACGGGTATGACCATTGAATGTATGCTTTAATGTGAAATTACTCTGTTTTCCTTGTACTTGTACTGAGATCAGGAAAATGGCTCTGCTAATTAGTAATTACCATAATTGATATATATCTTAATTTTCTTATGACATCATGCATTTGAACTAATTGTAAACCTTCTTTAAGCTATAGTTAATCAACTGATCTGTCTGCATCTGCAACATATTTTTACTATAACCAACTTAATAGTTTCTTTAAATTTGAAAGTATCCTATTTTTCAAGATCAAAAAAATGTTTCCTGTTTGATTGTATTTAGAACAGGTCTTTGCTAGCAAATCCTATTTTTATATGAGTGGAACTATTCCTCCATTACATATTACATATATATTTACTGTTAGGACTTAGGAGATCTGGTGATAACAAAATAATTTTGTTATTGTTACTTGGATTCTGTCCTTTTGTTTATAAAGCATTTTTTAAGCTTTCTGATCATGTTCACTAATTTTTAGCTTCTATTTTTTTGCCTGACTTTCTTATTTTTCCCAATATTCACATTTATCTTTTCACAACCCAGCTGCACTGTTTGCCCCAAAAAAACTCGCTTTCCTCGGTACAATGATCCAATAAAGGTATTCAACTCATGTCAAATTGTTAAATTTTATACTTGGGCAACTGCTAATCCAACTACTATGCCAATCACATTTATGTTGGATACTGATACTCCCTCCTCATTAAATTTGCAGCTTGTGGAAACAAGAGAGGGCCGCTGTGGGGAATGGGCCAATTGCTTTACACTCTATTGTCGAGCCTTTGGCTATGAGTCACGTCTGGTTTGTAACTGGATGCAAATTCTGTCTTTTCAATATGCTGGTCTTTCTTAGTTTTTATGTTGCAATTGAGTAGATAATGCATTGGTTTTTGTATCATTAATTGCTAGGATGTATGGTGTAGACCTGGTTTTGAATCTTTGAGCTACTTATTTTGTGGCATGGCACATGATGATTCTGATATTACAAATGCAGTGCCAAATGTCTTGTGTCAAACATCTACGTGGCAAAATCTTGTGTTTTGGTAACTGATGTAATTTTAGTTTTACTTACATGAAATATGTGTTCAGTTCACATATACAGAGAAAAAACAAAGTCATGCTTGATATTCTAAATTAAATTGTTATCTGTAAGGAAAAGATAGCCATGGTATAGACTTGTAAGTCTAAATTCAATTCTTGAATTTAGCTTGCTTTCTTATCAGGAATACTTTGCCCTTTACACTATTTTGGTGCTGGTGTTCATTTATTTCCATGGAATGATTGAGCCATTTTTCACTAACTAGGGAAAACGGGTATTGAGTATTGATGTCCTTACAGTTTCGCCAGTGAATTTATCTATAGTAAAATTGAAGTCTGTTAAAGTTTTCTTTGCATATATTTTCAACCTAGGGTATACATGTGCTTGTTTATCTTGTGAGGAATGGGTTCCTGTCACTGATTTTGGTTGATCTCCAGATCTTGGACTTTACGGATCATGTTTGGACAGAGTGCTTCTCTCAATTTTTGGGAAGGTAAAATTGACCCAAAAGTTGCTGGTTATCATAATCTGCTCTTAAAACTATTTCTGGTCGGACGTATTTGTTTCTGAAGATCTACGATTTTACAGATGGATGCATCTTGACCCATGTGAAGGAATCTATGACAAGCCTTTATTATATGAAAAAGGGTATTATTCATTTATGCAGTACTTTCACTTTACCGTTTTCATTACGATCATCCATCTAATTGACAGTGAGAAAGTAGTTGTTCTTGTCCTCATTAGGAGTTTCCATCTTGCTTTCATGTTTCCTCTTTTTTTTTTTAAATCTGTGGCATAGGTGGGGGAAAAAATTAAATTATGTGGTAGCCATAGCAAAAGATGGAGTTTATGATGTCACCAAACGATACACAAGGAAGTGGCATGAGGTAGGTTTTACAATTTATGATCTTTCTTTCCTTTTGTTCTCTTTATATGAAAGCTTTTTTTTTTTTTTCACATGCATAAGGATCCTGATTTGCTGATAATTTATGACAAATTTTTGTATCTTTTTCAAAATTGAGGTCCTATCTCGACGTACCATGCTTACGGAGCCTTCTTTGTCATCTGTACTCTCTAATATAACAAAACAAAGTCGAAGAGGATTTTCATCTCAACTACTTGCAATTATTGAAGCCCGTGATATAGAAGAAAACAAAGAACTTGAGAGGAGTTTACATGCTGAAGATGACGAGTCACTCTCATTACCTGGAAGAAGAAGTGGGAATGAGGAATGGCGCAAATCCAGATTAGAATTTGGTTCTGATAAGCTATGTTCTTCTGCTTGCCCAGTTCGCTTTTGCATAGATGAGCACGTGACAAGGATTTATAATGCATTCTGTCCTGTCCTTTATCAATTTGTTGGGGAAGAACTAACAAAGTCTGAAGCTGTTGACGTACTCAGGATTACTAAAGGAATTCTCTTGGATCTTCGCAATACCCCCTATAAAACAAGAAGGACCTCCATTGATTCAGTTCTAAATAACCCAAAAATTAAGAAATTGTTGCCATCTTTTGATGACTTACTTGTTGCTCTTTCAGTGGAGAAAAAGGTGAATACAGATGGGAGAGTTGAAATTTGTTTGGTTGGTGACCCTGTAGCAACTTCTTTAGCATTGCCCGTTGCACTAGATGCTCTGGATGACTTGATTTACAATCTTAACAAGTGTGAAAACTATGGGAAAGATATGTTTCTGTTGCCACTTCTAAAGTTAAATAGAATACACTCCGGTTCAGCCATTGCAAGTTCAGAAGAGTTGCCTTTTGGGATTGTGAGTTTGTATATAGCTGACTATTTTATATGTCTACTACTTGTGCCTTATAGCATCCATAAAGTTGTACCTGTCCTGTTTTATAACATTTCAGATAACATCAGCATTTGATGGAACTCGAATTTCTAAATGGGAAGAGCCAAATGGAGCAAAAGGTATAGTTAACCAATTAAATAACTTACAACATCAGATTGTGATTCAAGCTTAAACATAGTTCTATAGAATTTATTAAGGTGTTGCTTTGTTTCACCAACAAATGGAAAAGCATGATTTCCACTCTCCCATTAGAAAAGAACAAGTTTCCATATGTCACCTACCATATGGTTATACTGTATGCTAATATCCATTCCTAATAAATAGTATACATTGAAGAAATTTTATTAATTGTGGAGGATTTTTCTTCCAACTACATCAAACCATCTTATCATATGTTGACTACTTGGCTTGTTATTTTTCTTTGCAAGTATTTTGTCTTAGTCCTTCAATCTTCTCATTGATATTTTCCTAACATCAATCATATTTTATAGGTTAAATTACTAAGTAGATCCCTGAACTATTTGGACATTTTCAGTAGGTTCCTAAACTGAAAAAAAATTAATTGGATCCTTGATCATGTAATTTTATTTTTTTTCAATTGAGTCTCTAGGGTTTTTAAAACTGTCATAAATTGTCATTTTTGACGGTTTCAAGCCACCATAAGCTAACTCTAGGGACCTATTTTTTTAGTTTAGGGACCCAATTAAAAAAAAATTAGTTTAGGGACCTACTTGAAAATTCTCAAATAGTTCAGGGACCTACCTAGTAATTTAACCTATTTTATAAATAGATTGTAAACCACCCACTTACAATTTATAGTTTTAAGCTACTAATGGTCAAATGTTAGTAAATTGACTTTGGCTATTTAGTTTCTCTGCACTGTTATGTAATTCCATGTTAAATCTCTCATTCTTAGGAGTTTTGCTTTGTTTGCATTCCGTCTTCAAGACATAAATTTTAAGATTAATGAAAAAGAATTCATAATTATGAAAAGTGTTAGGCACTGAAACTAAAGGCTATTTAGGAGAAATAAGGGGCTGAGAAGGGATGTGAGGGAGGAAGCAATGAAAAAATATTTAGTGGGCCCAAATTGACTAAGAGGACCTTAAGCATAATAGAATAGACATGCTGAATGTTTATAGGGGGTCATGAGAGGAGGAGGAGGAGAATTTTGGGTAAAGTTGGTGGCCATTTGGCCTGGGTAGAGATTGCAATGGTATGTTTCTTTTTTTTTTTTTCATCTTTCTGTTGCTGAATATTTGTTTTCCAGAGGACTTTCCTCTATTCTAAGGAGCTATTCTAAGGAGCTATTCTCCCTTTTTGTTGGATAAATAATGTTCAGAGATTTTCATTCCCTATCAAAATGCTACTGCCAGTTTAAATGCTAGTGGCAAAAGTATAATTTTGTTTGATTGCTACTATCCACCCCATTTTAAAGGTGCGGACACTGCTCTCTTGATGCGGATATCAAAAAATTGTTATATATTTGATTGTAGGTTGTTGGATCGTGTATAGAACATTTGATAACAAGAAGTTTGAGCTTGTAGCATATGAGTTGATGTCAGCCAATGATGCACCAGAAAGGGATCCAATGGACTGGTACGAACTTTGGGATATATGCTGAATTACTCTTGATTCTTTTCACTGTTATTATTATTATTAATTATTAATTAATAACTAGTTGAGTTACTCTGCCTTACCTTGTAGCGTTATCTAATCCTAATAAGCTTCATAGCTCTAAAT
The DNA here is from genome assembly GCA_004329165.1 of Spatholobus suberectus. Taxonomy (NCBI): domain Eukaryota; kingdom Viridiplantae; phylum Streptophyta; class Magnoliopsida; order Fabales; family Fabaceae; genus Spatholobus; species Spatholobus suberectus. Next base: position 4,351,896 of record CM014732.1, read on the forward strand.
TAAAGTAATGTAACTGCTTCCCCCTCTGCATATGATTAACCTTGAAATTTTAGTTTAAATTTAATTTGTAGTCAATTTAAAACTTACTTGATTGTAGTAACCTTATTTTTACTTTCAAAAAAGGCTTTCAAATGTTTTTTAAATAGGTGGCACAATATAGTTTATTAATAGTATAAAACTTATGCTGTCATTTTATCAAAATCAAATCCTTAAAAATAACATGGAAGCCAAGCCAAGCCAAGCAAGGTGTGTCATATGTGTCTATGTCCTTTTGCTCTGTCTGTTAGCAACCATATGCATATGCCGTTAAAAGTCTCTCCTTTTTTTCCCTGGGTAACTGGTATGTTCGTTGACTAGCTCCTTTTTTCCTAAAAAGGTTCTGGTAGATAACCTTTCTTTGTTTGGTATTTAGTTGTCATACATAAGCTTAACTTAATAAAGCATGTGCTGTGCATTCATGATCTTGCGGCATGTTACCTTCTCAGGATTCTTGAAGGGAGCAGTGATGAGGGGATCAGCTGGCAAGTTTTGGACAAGCAAACCTCTCAGTTCTTTGAAGACCGTTTCCAGCGTAGAACATACACAATCAGTTCTGCAAGTTTTCCATGTAATGTTTTCAGGTAATTTACCTTAACACAGTGGAGAAACTTGAGCAAAAGATTTGGTAGTGGTGATGATAGATAACCTAGGTGAATCTATTTCTTAAATATTTTTATATTAAAACAATTATTATGTTTTATACTTTATGGAACAAAAATAATTTATATGCTTATCTTTTAAACCCATTATAATTATAATATATACTTCTCTAGATAGCTCCCCAAGTCTAAGATAACAAGGCTAAAGGTGATGATTAATTTCATTGTTTATAAATTATGTTTTTAATAAACATGAAAATGACCTTCAAATATTCAAAAGGATAAATAAAAAATTAGGCATTTCTATTATCAAAATTACCATATACCCAATCAAATTCTAATGAATATAGTCTAAAGTGAGATGACAAGTAAGACTAGAAAAGTACATGTATTGACTGCATTTATGTGGGTTAATTCATGGTCTGGATTATGATTGTTTCTTAATTGGCATCCGCTGAATCTGTTTCATATTCTTAATTCTTTCCAAATCACAAAAATTATGTCTTTGCAGGTTTAGGTTTCTGGCAGTCAGTGATATTCAGTCTACTTCCCGGCTGCAAATCGGTAGCATTGACCTTTATGCGAAATCTATATAGGTAAATTGGGAGCTTAGTTGAGCAAAGTATTTTATGTCTATATTTATTCTCAATATAAGAAATGAAGATTAAATTTGTCTATACCGTAAAAGGTAGCCCATCACCATGTATGAGTATCATCTAAGATTCTAGATGAGGCAAACTATAGCTTGCTGGCTTGGGTGTATAGTTAAACGCCATACATCACAGTAATAATATTTATACTGGTCAATGTTTTCAATATAATTAAAAATGCTATGTAGGACCGCTTAGATTTTAAATTATTTCATTGGCTTGCCTTATATTGCTAGGGGTTTACTTTTTTTTTTGGCAGCCTATGGTACTTCTACCTCCTATACAATTCAATTGTTCTGAAATATCTTTTGAAGCATTTGGATTTTGCGGGGTAGTATTCTATGGATTTGTTTTTCCTGCAAGTTATATGAAGGCATTTGATTGATCTTTGTTGGTTATCTATCATGCCTGCTATAATACCTACTCTACAATGGGATGATTTTAATGCATAAACCGATATGACTTTCATTCGTATTTGAACAGTAGTTTCCTAAAAAAAATACGTGCACCTCCTATGAAAAATGAAAAGACTTCTGGGACGGATTTTGTTCTGAATGTATTGGGGATTTAACTGTTGCACCAAATTTCACTTTTTGCACACTAGTATCTGATGTATACTTTTTATAGGTTTCAGGAACAAATAATTCAGCAAATTTGTAGGCTTGTGCTAAAAAGTGTGTATGAGTTCGAAAGAGATGTGATGAAATGAATACCTTGGTCTTGATAGCAATGGTAAAGAATATAACGACTTGTTTAAGTAAAAGGAATATAAGGCAAAAGCCTCTTATCCGCATCCCTCTCCAGATTGAAACTATCATCTATGTAACCCTGTTAACTAAGCAAACGCACTAGGATAACACACCTACATAGGTGGACCAATCTTAATCTTGATGAAAAGATAAACAAATTATTACATTATTTAAAAATTTAAAAAGCCATGGCCCGGCCCAATATAGCAAAATAAGCAGCCGTGCCCTCAATTATTTGCAGCCCACCCAACGTATTGGGCATTTGGAACGTACGCGCACAAGCAGTTCTTGGGCCACGTTTGCTTTGTCAAGAACAAACTGAAAGTCACATAGGTGCCCTTCTTGAATATTGTTACTCCGCTTGAAATCAGACCATCCACCTCCCAAAAAATGACGACGATGGCCGTAATCAGTGGTAATGATCGCCACCGGCCATAATTTGTCATTCTCATCTCTGAGACTTATCTTTGGAATCAGCTTGATATTCATTTTACTCAGCACTCTTCTAGGAACTTCCTGCAACCCACCAACACCAATTATGTCATCCAATCTAAGTCACTAGTCTATTTTATAACAAACCAAATTGAGCAATTATACATCCTACATGATCCCAAGGTATGATGTATTGAAAAACAACAGTGGAGACACCATATCCGTGTTAGATACATGTTCAGCAAATTATGATGTGTTTATTTATTTATTTTAATAATTATATATTCAAAAACAAACAAAAAATGATTTTATTTAGAGTGTATTTGGTACGCTTTTAAGTCAGCTTCAACTTATTTGACTAGCCTAAAAACTCATTTTGAGCAATTAAACCTGTTTGATAAATGAGATTATTTTAGTAGCTTGTAGCATTTGAGTAGTGTTTTTTTTTGAAGTGCTATATAAACATTTGAGCTCATAAGCTCTTAACTTTACTTTTTTTTTTTCATTTTATTCTTATTATCTTAATTCTTTCTTTTATGTTCTCTTTATATTTATCAGTTAGTTTAACAGCTAATTTTACAAGAATTCAATCAGATAACTTTTTAACTTTCAGTTAATTTTTCTGCTAGTTTCATCAAAGACACGCTTAATGTTATTTGTACAACATTCTTGTAATATGTTTTACACCATCTCCATAACTAATATGGAAAAGTAATTTCTTCTCATAAAATGCACTATTCTGAAAATTACAACTCAGTGGCCAATTACTCAAACAAGCACTTACACATTTAAATCAGACCAAAGTAACTACTTAAATTGTATAATATACGTAAGAATAAAATAACTAACCACTTTTTTCAGTCTCCAGGGGGCATTAAAATATATCTGAAAATGAGGATCCTGCAATGGAACCAAGTTTGTCAGACCAGCTTTCTTCTCATGGTGGTTATCATTTTCTTCATGAACTCTTTCTGATTTGCACCGAGCTGCATCTGCGGATTGGCATGGACCTATAAGCATTAAGCACGTAGAGTTGCGTTTAGCTTTAGGATAACAATAAGAAGAGGCAATACAAATACTTAAACACCTGACCCTCTAACACTGATTTCTCATTTATTTTGAGACTTGACGGTGAGTGTTTCCGTTTACGACCGCACTGGGTTTTATTACAACGCGAATCAGAATCTTCATCCAAAATCACAATGGGAACAATTTTTCCACAACTTGCAGGTGCAGGTGCAGCCACTTTCCTGCATCCAGTTTTCGAAAATATCTTCACATTAAATGTAGACCAGCCATCATACTGAAAAACCAAGAAGTCCCCTTCTTCTAAATCTTTCTCCCTGGCAAATTGCTGCCACCCATTTTTCAAAACCAAGCGACCCTCGATTCTCTCCAAGTAAACATCCCAAGATTTTCCATCGTGATCTACAAGAGTGACCTTGCATGGTGTGGTTCCATTGAAGAACTTGGTGAAAGATGTAGGTATTTGCTGAAAAAGGAACAAGTCCCCGGTGAGTGTCACTGTCAATTATACACAATCGACATTTGCTAAGCATAAAAAATCACAAACAAAATAAGACAAGCGTTAAATCCTATTGAAGAGAATAAAGTTGTTTTAAATTGAGGTTAACAGTCACTCTTGCATTAAAAATTAAAATGCACAATACACTTAATGAACGAGACTCTTATTTAGATATTATTATTTTTTCTCTTCTCCTATTTGAAGTTACATTTTACACACTATTTTATAACTAGCAAAAAAAAAAATTTCTCACACAATCATCTCAAATTATCTCATTTTATCTTTATTTATATATTTAATTTCTTTAACTATCTATCTCTTTTAATCTATTATCTTTTATTTTTATCTTTAAATTAAATTTCAATATTTTTTTAAAAATATTATCAATAATTAAAAATAATCTCATATCACAATTTAAATTATTCATTGTAAATCTAAAATATAGTTTATATATTTAAAAATATTTATTTATTATAAATTTTATTTATAATATAACTTATATATTCAAAAAGCATTTATTTATTATAAATTTTATATATTTATTAGTTATATAAAATAAGCATTTATCATATGCATTGCATAAGCTAAAATAATAATAAATATATATATTTGAATATATAAATTATATTATAATTAAAATTTATAATGATTACATATTTTTGAATATATAACTTATATTTTAAATTTACAAGTTATTTATAACCATTGATAATTTTTAAAAAATATATTAAAAAATAATTAAGAAATAAAGATAAAAATAATAAATTAAAAGAGATAAAAGGTTAAAAAAAATCATTAAAAACACTCTTGTAGAATAAAAAACTCTTAAAAACACTCTCATTAAAGGATGGTTCCTAGAAATATTATCATTCAAGATAGTTTATAGAGAGGATTATAAATTTTAATTAGATAAAGGAGGGTAATTTGAGATGATTAAGAAAGAAATTTTCAGTTGATTGTTAAAGTAATATGTAAAATGCACTTCAAAGAAGAAAAAATAAAAAATATTGAGAATATCTAATTGAGAGAATAGTGAAAGTAAGACTTTCATTCTTCAAATTGTGTATTCTAATTTATAATATAAGAATAAATAAAATATCATGTTTTAAGAGACCAATTATCAAACAACAAAAGGAATAAAACTCTATTTCTCTCATCAAATCTAGAAAAAAAAATTGCAATAAAAGTTATGGGTGTTCATACTTCATAGGTTGGATCGGTTTGGATTTATAGTAAAATCAAATTTGAACTAATTTAATTGATTTAGTTTGAATTATCAGATTCATCGAGTGACTTCAATCCGATCCGATGAACACCTTGTTGAAAGCAGCATAATACAATTACAGACGAGTATTTGTACGTTGTATCAGATAAAATAAATACCTTTTTTCTGTGATTCTTCGACGCCAGAGAAAGATGGAATGCATAAATAACAAAAGATTGTGCAAGAATTCAAAGCAAGAGACAGAGATAAGAATATACCAACTGGGAAGAACCTGTCTGGAGCAGGAAAACTTTGAAGAATTCTTGTAAGGTTTTATCGCCAGAACAGGGCAGTGCGCTCTCCATGTGTCTGTATGACTATGACTTGCAAGTATGCGAGAGAGTGGAGCAGCAGGAACCAGGCCTCAAATATTTATTAACATTGATTTATGAACATTGATAAACACAATCTATAATAATCTTGCTTTTCTTAGAAGATTGCGATAGGATTATAATATGCTATCAAGAAGTATTTAAATTATTTCAATAATAAAGATTTTAAAATATTTTTAAGGTATTAAATATTTTTAGATAAATGAGATACTAAAGGCCTATTTGGTGGGAAGATAAAATAAGATATAATATAAGAATTAGATAAGAGTATGATAAGATAAGAATACAATAAACTCTTATATTATTCAGTGCACACTAAATAATTTCTTAGATAATATATGTATTATTTTATTTTACGCTTGAGGTCGATTGGATAATATATATATATATACACACACACACACACAATCTTTATCGTATTACATAAAATGCATTGGACTAGCAGGATAGGATAAATAGGAAGATAAAGTAATTATATTATATTAATGCACTAAAGAAGTGAATAACTTATTAGAACATGATGAACCTAACTACCAAATATGCTGTAAAAGTTTTTTAAGTTTTAACTCAATGTATACTTTTTGGGTGCAGAATTCTTTAATTTATGATTACAAAAAAGAAAATTAATTACTTATTAAGATTTGAATCATTTAGAAAAAAAAAAAAGTATTATGTTTTGGATTTTGCTAACTAGTGTCCTAAAGACATTAGTACAGATATTATTAAAAATCACATTTAAGATGCACTGAAAATCAGGATGAAATACATTAATAATATTTTTTTAATAAAAAAATTTTACTAGTAATTTTTTAACCAATTCTTTTGTGTATTTGTTATCATTTGTCTTATATTTTTAATTTTTTAACTAATATCTTATACTTTATTTATTTGTTGTAATTGAATGATCCCTTTTTTAAAATTTTTATATTTATTCCTATATTATAAATCTGAATTCTTATATTAAATGAGGGCATTTTTAAGAGTAACTCTTCAACGACAATATTTTTATGAATTTTTCGTAAATTAAACATTTTACAGATTTCTTATCACTTTATTTGAGTCACATGTTTTATCATAATTTCATATATTAAACACTTAATTTATTTTTTAAAATTTGTATTCTTTTTCAATTATACTTCTTAATTTTAATTTCAAATTTAATTTAATTTAAAAACTAGTCTAATTCTCTGCAAAAATAAAAAATTGTCCAAAAAATTTCTTTCTCAACTATCTCAAATCACTTTTCTTTTATCCCTATCTATATGTTTAATTTTCTTAACAGTTTATCTCTTTCAATCTATCATTTTCTTATTTATTTTTATATTAAATTTTAATATTTTTAAAAAAATTATCAATAGTAAAAAAAATCTTGTATTACAACATAAATTGTTCATCATAAATTTAAAATATAATTTACATATTCAAAAATATTTTTTTATTACTAATTTTAATTATAATATAATTTTTATATTTAAAATATTCATTTATTATAAATTTTAATTATATGAAAATAAACATTTTTTTTATGTATTGCATAGACTAAAATACTAATTAATCTTATACATATCATAATATTGTTATTTCTTTAGGAATATGATATTTTATAAGGACAAAACTGATATACATTTGTTATCTTTTGTTTGTGTTGTTCTTTAATCAGAATTAATGTTTCCTCTCGACAATTTGCATAATTCTTTAATGCAAACTTTTATTACATGTATTACTAAGGTGAAACTCAAATTCTAATTAAAAAAAAATACAAATAACACTTAAAGAACTATATTTAAGTTTTCTCCATTTCATAATTTGTCACACAAAGTTTGAAGTTAAAATTTGAGGTGACATTTTTCGTTATTTTTTCTAATTTTAATTTATACTACCTACATTTATGTATTTATTTACTGAAGCCTTTACTTGTCAAAAGGATAAATTAATTGAATAGGAATACTAATGAAAGTATGTGAACAGTCAATTAAATCAGTAAATTAATCACTCACAAACAGGGATCTCAATGAGGCAGGATGAGGCAGGTACATGTAATAATTATTTCATATCTGTTTGTATTTATACAGGTACTTGTTAAGTGAGTATCTATGAATTTTATATATCTTCGGAGTTATCTGTAAATATTTGTTAAAATATAAAATTTTAAATAAAAAGTAAAAATAAAATAAAATAAAAATAAACACTTTTAAAACATATATTTATACTAAAATTAAATAATTTTAAAATATATATCTATACTAAAAATAAATTAAAATAATTTACTTATATACAATTAAAGATATTTAAATAATTATAAAGTGTGGGTTCCCGCAAGTAAAGATGCCTTACTATCCATTTCAACTCCATTAATAAACAAATATCTATTTAGTTATTCATTTAATATCTATAGTAAGTGTCATCCACATGTACGAGCTTTTTTCCTTCTTTTTTTTTGACGTCTCTACTCCCAAACAGAGTACACGAAAATTAGTTAATTGGAGGGAACAACCAGAAACACTAATCTACTCGCTACTATGGGGAAGCCCGCAATAAATAAATAGTGTTGGATATCACGATTATTTTTGGCTTTCAGCTAGAAATACTCCGAGCTAAACAAAAAAAATCCTGGACTTATCGCAAATCCTTCCTGAACTCATTAATCATATGTTTAGAAGAATTAAAAGAAAATTTAAAATGTATTATCATTTGGTTAAAGATATAGTTCAAAAAATCAAATTTTTTCAAAATGTTCTTTTAATTTCAATTTTTTTTTCATCTAAATAACAAAATATCACAATTTACAACTCAACTTATCGTGGCATGAGTTTAGATTTTAAAATAGAATTTAATTAGTATTTTAATGTATGCATTGTACAAAATAAATATTTATTTTATATAACTTAAATTTATAATAAATAAATACTTCTAAATATATAAATTATATTATAATTAAAATTTATAATAAATAAATATTTTTGAATATATAGATTATATTTTAAATTTTTAATAAACAATTCTTGTAATACAATATTAATTTTTAATTATTGATAAAAAAATTTAAAAATATTAAATTTAATTTAGAACTAAAAATATTGAAAATGATATATTGAAAGAGATAAGATGTTAAAAAATTTCTAAAAACGCTCTAATTGAAGAATGACAACTAAAAATACTCTCGTTGAATAATAGTAGCAAAAAACGCTTTCGTTCAAAATAACTGTTCTTATTTAATATATAGAATAGATTTAAATACATTGACAATATAATAATTTTTTATACTATCATTTAATCATAAATTATTATATATAATAAGATTATTAACTTTTTTTTTAATAAATACCTTAAAAGTTATATCTAATATATTTTTAATTTGTCAAGAGTATAAAAATATTTATATTTACCAATTAAACTCTTAAAGCATATATATATATACTTGCTCAAAAAAAAGTTATTAAATTTGAATCAAATTCTTAACTTAAATATTTTATTGATAATTTTGTATTATATTTCGAAATATAAGAAATAGTACAGATGTATAATATATTTAATATATAAGAAATGGTACAGATGTATAATGTATTTATTTTAAAATAGAAATATCATGAATAATATACAAATGTTGTTATACTAATTAAGGAAAATATTTTAAGATATACATTTTTATATTAAAAAATTATCAGAAATATAAAAGCTTTTAATCAACCAATATATTGGTATAAAAAATTTTATACTTACAATCAATTAAAAATTATCTTTAATATGACTTTGAAAATAATTATTATAAAAATTGACAAACTTAATATATGGTGTGCCTCTCATTATAAATTTATAATTAAAAACATAGATGTATGTATAAGTTCGATTTGAATTATATTAGTTTTTAAAATCAAATACAAAATTTAATCTAAATTAATAAAAGATTATTATTTTTATTTTGATTTTCAATTTTAGATCAATTATTTCAACTTTTATTGAATTAAATCAGTTTATAAACACTCTTAAATAGATTGTTATTCATTCAATATAATAAAATACGAGTAATTAATAGAGGAGTTTTTTTTTTTTTAATTAAAATTGATTTTATTTTATTTTTTCGTTTGAGGATAGATAAAGGGAGAAAAGCAGAAAATAGGTAGGTGAATAAATGGGGAGGTTGGAAAAGGAATATCCATCCAATCCAACTTTGTTGATAGCAAACAAAAACAAAACCAAGCCAAGCAGAAACGAAAAGAAAAGAGATAGAGTAATAAAAAAGGGCCAAACAAACAAACCTGGGTGAGTGTGGCTCTCCCAAGCGTAGAAAGGAGATAGATAAGTGAAAAACTTCTTCTTCCGTTAGTTGTTCTTACAATCACAAACCTGTTCCTGTTGTTGTAGTAGCAGTTGAGTGTCAATGGCCTCCTTATCCCTCTCCTCGCCCCCATCTCTCTCCTCCGCGCACCACAACGCCTCCACGCGCCTTATCCTACGCACCCCCACCTCCCTTAAACTGCGCACCAAGCCCCACTCCCTCCCCGCCGTCCGCGCCATCACCCTCACCCAGGACGACCTCAAGAAGCTCGCCGCCGACAGGGCGGTGGAGTCCGTGAAGAGCGGCATGGTCCTCGGCCTCGGCACCGGTTCCACCGCCGCCTTCGTCGTCGCCAAGCTCGGCGCCCTCCTGGCCTCCGGCGAACTCACCGACATCGTCGGCGTCCCCACCTCGAAGCGCACGGAGGAGCAGGCCCGCTCCCTCGGCATCCCCCTCTCCGTCCTCGACGACAACCCCCGCCTCGATCTCGCCATCGACGGCGCCGACGAGGTCGACCCCGACCTCAACCTCGTCAAAGGCCGCGGCGGCGCCCTCCTCCGCGAGAAGATGGTCGAGGCCGCCTCCGACAAGTTCGTCGTCGTCGTCGACGACACCAAGCTCGTCGACGGCCTCGGCGGCAGCGGCCTCGCCATGCCGGTGGAGGTCGTTCAGTTCTGTTGGAAGTACAATCTCGTTAGGTTACAGGAACTCTTCAAGGAAGAAGGATGCGATGCGAAATTGAGATTGGACGAGAGTGGGAAACCCTACGTCACCGATAATTCCAATTACATCGTCGATTTGTACTTCAAGACTCCGATTAGGGATGCATTGGCCGCGGGCGCTGAAATTTCCGCTCTCGAAGGCGTCGTCGAGCATGGCTTGTTCCTGAACATGGCCACCTCCGTCATCATTGCTGGCAAATCTGGTATTGAAGTCAAGAACAAGTGAGAGAGACGCTTCGTGTATTATTTTGTTTTCGGAGGAATAATAACAATTATTGCGTTATCTTGATTGCACCAATTTCTATGGTCTATATATACTGCTTATGATATCGTAATGCAATTATGCACAATAGTCATCATCTTCGCCGGTGATTTGAACGTTAGCTTATTATACGATTCATTAAACTTATTTTTACACAAAAGGGAAAAAATGGGGATGGAGAAAAAACTGAGTTAATTTTGATATAAATCAAACAATTAGAAATCACGTAATTGTTACGACAATCTATAATTAGATGATGCGTAAAAGTGCTTTTTTAAGTGTTAATATTTTGTGGGCACAAGGAGTGTGTTGATTTGCGATTTAGTTCAGAGTTTGAAAAGATTTTTCGGTTACGAAAGGCAGAAGCAAGAAATTCATTGTGGTTGAGAAGTAGGAAGCAAGTCCAATCTCATCTTGACCGTCGGTAGTTGAATTTGTGACTTTAATTCCAAGCGTCGAACAATCAGATCCAAGAGTGCCTAAGCAATCAAATGTCCTAAACAAATCTATTTGATCACCATTCAAACTCCGCATTGTCTTATATATACATGTGAGTATGTGACCAAATAAAAATTTCTTAGAAGTTAAAAATATGGGATTGTGGCTGCTGGGATTCGAGCCCAGGTCTCCACGGCCACAACGTGGAATTCTTACCACTAAACTACAGCCACATTTGTTGTTGGTTTCGTACATTTATATTAACAAGAAAACGTGAAGATGTTGAGAAGGTTAAAATAATTGGGGTTGCATGTGCGTATGTTATGTTCTCGCTGCAGACACCATCTACACAATACGCCCAATGACAAGCTATAATGTATTTCGTTCATTTTTTTTCTTCACAAAATAATGGTTAGAACAAAAATCCCTGTAATCAAAGCTCTCATTAGTTATAATGAGCATATGAGCAGTATAATCACGATGTACAAGTAGTACTATGGTGTATTTTAACTAGCGTTACTCATGATCTATGATGCATGGATACTTCAAAATTGACGACATACTTGTATTAGATACCGATACGCTTTTAATATGGTTGCCTTTCTGACAAAACTTGATTTTCTTATCTTCAAAGCTCTTAATGTATATTTTTTTTCCTTGCTTTTGTGTCAAAACTTGATTTTCTTATCTTCAAAGCTCTTAATGTATACTTTCCTTGTATAATGATGGGATTATTATCATAACTTGAATATAAATTTTTTATTTAAATTTGATTGTGATAATTCTTTTTTAATAAAATTTTAAAGAGATTAAAGACTAACAATAATATCGTGCTGATATTAAACCAATATAAATATAAGCTATATTAAGAAAAATGAAAAAATAAGAAAAATGAATTAATAAAATTGAATATAAATAAATATAATGAAATAGAATATAAGAATAAATGCAATTCATTATTCAACATAATAATAATAAGCGTGTGTGTGTCTAAATTATTTGTAAAAATAAATTATTTTAATAATGATTTGTTTTATGAGTGATTATATGAAATAAATTTTATATTTGAATATATTAGGTGGAAATTTTTAAGATAATTTATTTCATTTGAATTTTTAGTCTAGACTATAGTATCTTTTACGAAAGATAATCCTACTTGAGTTGAGAACATTTATAGAATGACAGGACTAGTTCTCCTAGCATGATTTTTTTTTTTTCTTCTAACGAGTGGTTTGTTTATATAGTACATGATTTATTCCCTTTAAGGTAGAGGGTTTGAGCATTGTGTATGTTGTTTGAATTGTATAAAGAATTGCTTTTTCATGGTAATTTTTTTTTAAAAAGTTAGAAATTATTTATAGTAGTTGGTTTTGTATTTTTTCGATCAAAGTTGGGAGGTTAGTCCTAAAGCTTGAAGGTGGTTAGCCTAAATAATGATCTATCATTCTTTGTTGCGACACAGGTCTCCATACTGGGAAATGTTATTAACTTGGAGAGTTGTGTTAGGGATGAATTGGCAGAGATCTCAATTATGTGTCGAATCACTTTTACAACCTATCCCACGATTCTAGGTGTAATTAATCTCCCATATAGGCATGAGCTCAACTTGTGATGGACTTAAGCTTGGGTCAAGTCCTCAACCTAAGATTTAGGAGGTACAAATAAACATACTGATAGAGGTCCAACCAGCCAACCGAAAAAATCTTTGTGTGACATTGGAGGTCCCTATGACTAGGTCGAAAGCTAAGATGATGAAGCAAGCTTTGCAAGGCCTAATTATGAACATCAAGGGAAGTTCAGAACAAAGTGAATTAAAGGTTGCACCAAAGTGGGTCACTTTTCTACAAGTTGATGATGATTGGAACCCAACTCACATGATTCATGGACAAATTTTAATTAGTGGGTTAATTAGTTTTGGGTTGAATAGTCACTTAAGCCCATTTTCTTATTTTCTATGTAATTTTCGCACTTATTTTATGTGTAATAAGTTCATATGTCTTTTAATATTTTCTAGGTCTGATTTTAGTGTTTTTAGGCTTCTTAAACCATTATGATGGTTAGTGGGACTTAAGGAATCATTGTGTTGGTTAGTGGGAAGTAATTTCTAGTGGGAAATAAAAGCTTAGTAGGAAGTTTAGTAAGAAGTTATTACTAGTGGGAATGTAATGCCTAGTGGAAATGTCAATGAAAAACCACTTCTTATACTTTAAGGGTTGCCTAACTAAGCCTATAAATAAGAACCTCTTGTAAGCAACCAAGGTAGAATTTGAAGATTAATGAAATTTAAGTGTTTCTCCATTGTGAGAGCTTCCCCTTTGTTATTGGGTTAAGAACTTTATGATGTTAGTTCTATTGGCAAGTCGCGGTTAGTGTCAAGCTTTCTCTTCATAACTTTGGTTATAGCGGCAAGTCGCGGTTATGGTCAAGTTCCTCTTAGTTTCCTTTACCTATGTCAAGATGATCTTAGGTAAGATCACATCATATACCTTTGCTCAACATATTCCTTATTTGGCTCACATTAGACCTAAAATCGATCTAAGAGCTTATTCAACCTGTATTGGACCTAAAATTGGCCCAAGACCTAAAATTGACATCTAAAAATCCAAGCCAATCCATGTATTTAAAATAATTAATTGTTGAGGATAAAAATAGAAAAATAAAAGTTAGTTATAAGCGGATAATGTTTTATTATAAATTGCAAATTTATGCTTATCTTAAAACATTTATTTGCTTTGTTAAAAAAAATCTATATTTTAAACACGTACGAATAGTAGTATCAACAGCTTTTCCCTTCCCCAGCTTGTTTCTCTTTACAAAAACACAAAAGCATTGCCAAACACATAATTCTTAAAACATTTAAAAAATTAAGACATTATAGAGAATATAATTATTAAGTGTCATTTTATTAATTAAAAAAAAAACTCTCGCGTAATTTACACGAAGGAAATTTGCCACGCAAAAGACCATATACAAATTTTTTATTCCACTGCCCCAAGTTTCAAACAATAGCAGAAGGAAAAGTAAACAAAAGACTCCGTATTTTTTATTTTAAGAACAAATTTCTTACAGTCTCGCCGTTAAGTTTTGAGAAATATTATTTATACAACAATTTATATAACAATATTTTTTTGAGTTTACCTATTTCCTACACATTATTTATTACATCTCATAATGGTAGAGAGAGATAGACACAAAAAGTGTTGTACAAATTATTATATGAATTATTATATATGTAACATATCTCTTAAGTTTTCTAATAAAATGATAACACGTAAATAATTTCTTAAAATTCTGCAACACATATTTAATGAAAAATATGTATTATTGAAAAGGACATTCACATGTTGAATGTTGAACTGGATGACAAAGATATTAAAAACTCGATCTAATTTTTTTTATTGATATGGATGTCAGAATTAGTCGACAAAGAGGATACAGAGAACCGGGGGTAAAAAAATGTACAACAGCATACTAATTAGATAACCAATCGAGTCGTGATTTTTTACTCTCTTTTTTTCTGATGTCTTTCTTTTCTTCATCCAAGTTGGATTAACTAAATATTAATTCTATTTCTTTTAGTCAGTGGAAGTGAAAGGCTCTTTAAATCTTTTAATTTCAGACTAGCTAACGCTGCATATTCTTGACTAAATCAGAGCCAAACCCAAAAGAGTACAACAGCGTAGAGATGAATTCGAAGTCAACACACATACTTAAGTAGTTTGTGTTAATTTATTTATCTTCAATATTAACTTCTAGATGGTAGTGGATGTTGAGTTGAAGTAAATAATTAAATACCATGGTTTATCAACTTCTCTAATTCATCTTCTACCCCAAGAGGAAAAATTAGTGTATGGTTCAAGACCACTACGGTTCAAGACCACTACAGTTTTATAGTCTTGGTCAATTTCCATGTGACATGTAACCAAATTTTTTAATTTATACAAAAAAAAAGTCAATAAAACTTAGTTATGTGTTACATAAAGATTGACTAAGACCACAGATAAGTAATAACCTCAGATCATACAATAATTTTTCTATAAATAAACATTGATAGAATAAAAAATTTCTATCATATTAATTGATTTTCTTAAGATCTTTGTACCCTTGACACTTGCGTGCAAGCCATGCATGTCCCTTTAATCCCGGATTAAGCCTCAAAGGAGCCAAAAAAGGTTATAAAACCGTGACGTTTCTACCTTCTTATTTCTATAGAGAGGCACCGTCATTGAATATTTGAATGTACTCCTCTAACCAGCTAGTAGATCCTGATTAAAAAAGAAAGAAAGAAAATATTTTAATTTTCACAGCATGGTCCCCTAAATATTACTGAAGTCAGAAAAATTTACAGCTCTTGACGATCAGGCTGAGGCAATGTTGAAGTGGAATGCTTCCCGAATTATACTTAGGAAGCTCCACGAGGGTGGCAAGTGGCTTTAACAGAGAAAGCTTTGCAGGCCAAAGCCAGCAATGAATTGTTAAATAGCAGCACAAGAACCCAAAAAGAGTCATGGTGAACAAGTAGAACAGTAGAAGAGTGCAGTTTATATAATGCACGTGTAACAAGATTAAAAGTAACATATGAACAAGAAGACTAGACCCCTTATGTGTATCTAATTCTGTTTCTGGTTGTGGGTATTTCAGGCAATAGGAAGCACTGTGACTTGTTCAGTTGCCAGTCCCATTAACAGGTGTTTTGGAAGGTGAGGAACAGAAAACAAGAAATGGGGAAGGCCAGCAAATGGATCACAAACTTCCTTCTAGGGAAAAAAGATGAGAAAGTCAAGAAGATCGATGCATTCTGCCCTGAGGATAAGAGTGCCAACATGGGGAGTCAGATTGCGAGTCCCAAAGTGAAGCGCAGATGGAGCTTTGGAAAACTAACAGGTGGAAGAATAACAGGCAAGGTAGCAGCAGGGCATAAATTTTCCAGATCTTTTGACTCAGGTGACTCTGCGAAACTGCAAATACAAGCCTTGCTGGAAAGCAAGACTCCAAAGCGCCTTCCAATACCACTGGCAAAGGCTTCTAAAGATAAAAACAAAGCTGCTACAAAGATTCAGGCTGGTTTTCGCTCATATTTGGTATAAATTTCTTGTCAAATATTTTATGGCACATCTAGCTAGGCTTCTCCTTTGATAAGCAGAATCTTGTATCCTTACAATTCAATACTTTTTCGTACATCATAGCCCTGGCCTCAAAACATTGGACTAGGTTTGATGAACACGCTACATGTAAATTTTCAGGCAAGGCGAGCATTGCATGCTTTAAAGGGATTAGTCAAGTTACAGGCACTAGTGAGGGGTCACCTTGTAAGGAAACAAACAACTGCTACACTGCGTGGCATGCATGCGTTGATGGCCATACAAGTTAGAGCCCGAATTCACAGAATTCAGATGGCAAAGGAAGCAAACCTCCTCGGAAAACAGCCTCCGCAACATAGCGAAGTTCCACACTTCAGAGATCTCATAACAGAAGAAAATAAAGTAAGATTCAGACACTGCAAAATATCTCAATGTTATCTCATCTGAAGATTGACATAATATGATTATTCAACTTATAAAACCATCATATTCAATTTAGAAGTAAATCCTATTAAAAACTCACCTATTAAAGCTTTTGGCTAATTTTCAGTTACATGTTCTGTTATGCTGCATTCTAGATAATACCTATAATATGGCTATTATGTATAGGATTCAAAGGATATGAGTGTGGAAGAAATGTTGGAGGTTTTGAAAAGCAGAAGTGGCCCTCTAGATGGTTCACATGCTAAGAGCAGAGAGCGTGATTCCATGACATACTATTCGAAGCATCTGCCGGTTGTTTCTAAACGAGAAAATCAATACAAGAACACTCTAATCATAGAACCAAACAGCCCAGGAAACTACCGGGCCATGTCTGAATTTAACCCAACGACAATGACCTTATCAACTTCTCAGCGCCATTCAGTGCCTCACCGCCAATCATGGTCCCCAAATTACATGAACAAGACAGAATCTTCAATGGCTAAAGCAAGATCGCAGAGTGAACCCAAACAACGACCCAAACGGGCAATGAGGCACAAAGGCAAGTCTGTGGAATCCCCATTGAATGGTCCAAGACAAGATCTTCTCTCAAACTCGTTACGCTTCGATCCTGGAAGCCTGGACCATTGGGTTATCGATCTTCATGGGTCAATGAAGGACCACAGGCGCGATTCCTTTGGCAGCAGTTCGGTTACTACTGATTCCTATTATTGAATTCTCCTGCTGAGTTACAGAACAAACTAGTAATTCAATTTTAAGTCATATTACAATAAAATGCTTTGTAGCCCTTTAGAGTTTGAGCAACGCAATTTCATCACCCATCTAGCTGTACTTCGCAGCTAAAGTTGGTGTATAGTAGGATGCCAGATGGATAACTCAATCATTAATGAAAGGTAAAACTTAGATGTAATTTGAAAGTGCTTTTGATTTTATTCTCTAATCAAAATTGGAACTTTACTTCGTAACTATACTGACATTTAATACAAACCTTTATTATGTAAATTATCAAAATAAAACTCTAATTTTGATTGAAAAATAATATTAAAATCACTTAAAGAATTGCATCTAAGTTTTGTCTTTTATGAAAACGCAATTCGGCAGCTGTGAAGTGAAATAAAAATTCAGAAAATGTTTCTAAATTTATCATTTTAATTAATTACTCTGATTAGATAGGTAATGTTATGAAGTCATGAAAAGAACTACCGTCTTTCTCATTCATCAGGTTGAAAGGGAGTTATCATTGTTCAGTAAGTGAAAGAAGTGGGTAAATGAAAAAACGTTGTACCTATAAAAATCAGCTGTCTAAATGTAGGTGTGAGAAGAAACACCGAACTCTACAAACATGATGACTATATGAGAAATTACAGCAGTTTAGGTGGATTGTTCCCGGTTGAAAGTGTTCTCTTTGAAACTCTTGCTCAACCAAATAGCAGTTTCCCTTGGGGAAGCTTTACCTGGCCCAAACGGTTTTAATAAAACTGATAGTTCTCCATACCTTTCCTGCTGTAGTAATCTTGCACTAAATTCAAGCAACCCTTCTAAGGCCTCAGCCCTTTGTTGGAATGACGAAGTATCAAACTGGCGGCGGCGCAAGTCTGAGGAGTTGTGGCTTGATGCTTCAGCAGTTGCATTTTGATCAGATGAGTCACTTTTGTTCTCATTGTTTTCCTTGAACATGCTGCGCTTGATTCCCTGCCAAGCATCTGTACAACCTGGCCTAACATTGGCTGTGTCACATACCTTGATCGTGCATTTGTCTATTAAAGTTGAATCAACACAACAAGGAGGGGAGGCCGAGGATCCCTGTGCCGAGTTTTGTGAAGATCTATTGATGGGAAACAATTGATCTTCATATGATGCTAATGGGAATTCTGCTATCCTATCAATACGGGGAGAGTTAACTGAAATATTGGGTGAATTTACATGGTCAAGTAAACCAATACTGGGCCTGCGAGGAGGCTGCTGAATGACACAAGTTCTTGGCAATGGCAATGATTCTCTGCGAGTTGTGCGGACAGGTTGTTTTGTATTGTGTGAAACAGGAAGCTGCAACCATGGACTTCAGAAAGTCAGACATCTAAAATTCTTAATTGAACAATACGATTGTCGATTACACATGCAAGAGTAGTTCATTGTAAAACAACCCACTTAACAGAGGTCACATGCTTTAGTTCATGATATACCATGCGGCAAACATTAAAACACGATTGATTCCAGCTTGTCTTACCGTCTTATGATTCTTTGAGGGTACCACTGATTTCTTGGGGGTGGCAGAAGCTTTTGATGCAGTTAGTCTAGGAGTCTTAGCATTACTAGAATTTCTGGAAACAGCTGGCTTATGGAGTGACTTCACATCGTGGTTGTCTCCAACACAAAGTTCGGTAAATTTTTTATTTAAATTATCAGGAGTACAATCTATCTCTAGCGTAGAGCACAGAGAATCTTGCTCTGCTCCTGATACACTAGGATTTAAAGTCCGATCATTGCTAAAAGAATGCCACTTATACCCAGAGAGGGAAACAGGATCATCTTCTGACTTCAAAAATCTAGTTTTCTTCATGTAATTGGATTCTGGCCAATGACCTGGCAATGTACTTCGCCTTGGGCTATTGATTTTCAGATGGACCTTAAGAACATAAGGTTGAAGATGTTGGTGCCCAAGTAGCTCTGCAGCCTGCATGCAGAAGTACATGAAAGAAAATAAGCAAGAAAGCATGGTTACAGAAGATCCCTTCACAACCAATGTCATTTCATAATCTGTCTCCAAACTTGAAACACAAAGCATTGTTTTAAAAGCCAGATAGTTCATTGAATTGACAACGGGTTCATTGGTTTAACAAAGCATAGTCGAACCAGTGATAATTAAGTGTATATTTTTAATATTTATATCATATTATATAATAAATTAATATAAAATCTTTTTAGCATAAAATGATCAAATTACATGTCCTACAAGACAAAAAAATTATTAATAATCTATATGCTGACCTCGTGTGAGACTAAATAATAACAATCTATATCTGGACGTCATGTGTGAGCATTTATTTTGCTAAAAACATAATTCTTTTAATTAAATATCAGCTGGTTTTAGATCAATTTGACTAGTTCTGTGACCATTTGGTCTTTTAGGTTGAATGAACTGGACACCTGACCAGTTTTTTTTCCAATTTCTGTCACTAAATCTATCCAAACAATTAAATCTGACTCTGATAATGTAGAATCACTTATTACAAAGTTTATTAAATTTCAGCAGACCGATTTAAAATATTACAAATGTTTAAGCGCTTCTTTACTCATTAATATACCTATTTATTTGCCCATGTTAGTTACAAGTTTATTATTGATTTAATGAAGAAATTAGAACTATTCTTTTGCATAAGGATGGAGAATAGGTAAAATTCTAGTCAATATCTAAAAGAAAATTTCTCATTAACATTTGATGTGGAATCCATCATCAACCCAACCCATCTCCAAAATGATACACGGTACTATATGCTGCACCATTATATTGCATTGAATTATTCCAGGTCAGAGGAGAATTTTATACATACACTAGGCCTAAGCTCTGGATTTTTCCGCAGCATGCTTTTAACAAGACCTCGACTGCCAAAAGTGAAATAAAAAATCGTTAGAACAATCGTACAGTTCATAATATAACTAATTGATTGCTATAAATTTACAAGAAACCTCACTCTCAATGAGCTTTGCCTTGCCTAAAGCTGTTAGTTAGGACAATTTTAGGCATTAGGTCAACAAAAATTCCAAATTTAACAGCACTAAGACATGACAATGCAATTAATAACTAACAATATTAGCCAAAGTAACTACGTGACAAAAGAACAAGGACTTACAATGCACCAGAATATTTAGTTGGCAATGGAGCCACTATGGACTTGTTAATCTTGTTAATCAGGGCTTGTATATCCTGCTTGAAAAAATTGAAAGACAATTATATATAATTTAATAAAAAGCAATGTTTGCCAAAAATATATAAAAGCAGTAAATGCGAGTAGTTTTCAAGCCTGAGAGCTAGTATATGTAATTATATATAGCCATGCAGCTGATAATCAATTAAGAAAATTGTAACCAAAAAAAAAAAAAAGAGAGACATAAGTTCAAAATATATCAAATCAGACAGTAATTTTTTAGGATTTGAATGTATTGGTCGGTCCATAGAACACAAAAACGTGTTCAAATTAGATAATGTAATGGGATTTGGCTCCTTTAAAGTGGAGAGTCAAGAGTGTATTTTAGAGAATAAAGTGCAGAATTATAACCATTGATATGGAGTAGATTTTAACAATTTAATAGTTATGATGTCATGCATAACAAAATATACAGTTGATAAAATCTACTCAGCTGATTTAAGTCAATTATTATAACCCCACAATTTATCCCATATTATAGAGTGCACCCCTCACTTTAGAAGAAGCAAATTCAACGTGATAATAGTCAAATTGATATGCAGATATTGGTATCTGATTGATAACAGAAAGTTGGTAATATGACAGCAGCAATGAGAGTATTAAATCTGTTCCAAGAAGATGAAGATGAAGATGAGATACAAACAAAGAAACCTTCTGATTATAGAAGAAAACTTACAAATGCTTTGAATGCAGGCTTAAGCGAGGTCATTTCATATATACAACATCCTGAACAACCAATTTCAGAGATCATGAATACACAATCAAGTAGATAATAAAAATAACATATCAAGGAAAAATAACCATAATATATGAGTACTTACCCAAGGACCAAATATCTGATTTAGAGCCATAAGGTATATCAGCAAGGAGCTCAGGGCACATGTAGCTAGGAGTTCCCACAACCTAAATTACAAGACAATATTGATGATGACCATAAAAAGTTACAATCAGGAAGGTAAGGTCAGTTCTTCGATTAAATATTTCTTACAGAGGAAGTTAGATCATCTGAAGTCAACATTTTGGCAAGTCCAAAATCACCTGATTCATCATGATCACTTGTAAGCAAAAATTTAACCACCTATGCTTTATTTAAAGGAACAACAGAATAACTTACCAAGACGTATGTCATGATCTTTTGTCAAGAATATATTTGAACACTGATAGAATCACGTAATTTTCATTAATATATGGCTTGAAGGAATTTAGATGGAAATAGGAATGCTGTCACTAAGCACAAAGAAGATTCTGTAGCTAACCTTGACATCACGATGAAGAATATGGTTCACGTGCAAGTAATCAAGTGCCATAAGAAGTTGAACAAGCCACTTACACAGTTTCTGCAAACAGGCGACCATTTTAGATTTTAAATGTCTAAATATAAATATTATCTCATTTATGGAAAGATGCATATTCTTGTCCGAAGGAAAAGAGACATAAAATTTATAATTTCTGTAAGGAAAAAAAAAATTCAGACATAACCTCCTCAGGAAACATAACACCACTAGCTTTCTTTATAGCTTCCGCCCTATGTTTCATCAATGGTATATTTAAAACAATATTAACAACGCAATTTATTAAAATAACCAGGTGAAAGAATACATAATCATGAATTGTAAGCTAGTAAAAATCTGAGAAAAGAGACTTACATGTCTCCACCCTCACAATAACCTATAATAATGCACACATAGCAACCCTGAGAAGGAAGATAGGTTAATATGTCATCCATCAACAATCAGCAATAAAGAAAAACTATAATAATAAAAGGAAATAGCTGAAGTAATTATCCAAACAAGAGAATAAACTGAAATCTTAACTGGTAACAAAATTATATTACTTAGTCTTTTAGTCAACATTACTGTACATATTCATTCAAGATACAAACTAACCCATCAATGGTACACCAATTTATTATTACTAAGGCAAATGAAACCAAATGAAATAACATATTAGTGTCAGCATCGCATAAGACCAAGTCCAAGAGTTAAAACTTCTTGAAATATTTTATAATGCAAATGTAGAGAGATTTAATAGCAATCATCCCATAGAAGCTTAATGGGCCAAGCACCTAGCAGAAGCCATTCTTGACTTCTTGTAATTAACTGAGGAGGTGAAGAGAAGTAGAAGTCAAGAACCACGGACCTTTTCTACCCATGAATCTTTATACTCCACAATAAATGGATTTCTCAATTTGGAAAGGAGCTCCATCTAAACAGATCAAAAGAAAGAAAGAAATGAATAATATACCGAATCATATCCACATATATTTCACATCAAATGTTTTGAGTCAACAGAGGTTGTTAAGTTTACAGTCTAATTCATATTGAGGTTTGAAACTTTTTTCAGCCTGTTAGAAAAAGAAATTCCTCTAGAGCGCACACACACAAAAAAAAGCGCAGCAGGAAGGCAGTAACCATGTAGCAGAACACAAGCACGGAAAGGGAGATTTTAGAAAACAACACAAGATGTTTAGTTAGTCCATTTTTTGAAATGCAATTAAGCACAAACCTCCTGGTGTGCAGACCTACGAGAGCGCTCAGTTTGGCGGGCAAGGCGAATCTTCTTAAGCACATATCTATATAATTCACAAGAAAATGTAGAAAAACACAGATGAATAAATATAGACGCTGAAAGTGGAAAAAGAAGGTAACATAAGTTCGATTCTCACTTTTTCTTCTCATGCTTATGCTTCACAAGAAGGGCAGAACCAAAAGCACCTTTTCCAATTTGCTCAAGTATTTCATATTGCTCCATGTCATCAATTAGCAAGATATTTCCCTCTCCTGGATACAGAGGACAAGCATGTTCGATTCTTTCAAAAAAAAATTCCAAAGGAAAAAGGGCAAATACTAAACCATAAGTCAAATTTCAAAGTGAAGTAGACAATTACTGAAATGTAGTGATACATCAGAAGGAATTCAACTAAAATGTCAGCTTGCTCAAAAAGCACATATGTAAAACTTTGTCTCTTTGTCTCTTTCTCATTGTACATATACAATGAGGATACAGCATTGTAATAATGTGCACAATAGCGACAAGCAAGTATCGATTACATTAACTTACGTACAAAGGTTGAAGAAACTGGTATGGTAAAACTTAGCGAGAAACCTAGAGAAATAGAAATTGCAGATGCTTCTCTCCTAAATTTTTTTGTAAACAATATAACATTGACGAACTCTGCAGAGCAAGAAAAGCGGTTACAGACCAAGAATTTCGCGCAGCGAAGTACATAGGAAAGAGTAAAATGAAAGTAAACGCCGAAAACGCAAAAGCAGAAAATGGAGAGAAATCCAAAAATGCGAAAAGCCTGAGAAAAGGAAATAAAACATTTGAGGTAAAAAAAAAAAAAAAGGCAAAGTGTACCTGAGTCGGGGTAAGAAGAAGTAGAGCGGATAGAAGGGATTCAAAAGGTAGAGGGAAGAGACGAATCTGAGAATGCGAGCTTCGACATTGGCAGAGGAAGTGCAAAACGACACCGTTGTTGGAGAAGCAGCTGCAGCAGCAGAGGAAGCTGCAGAAGCACTTTCGCCATTGTGGTTGGAAGATAGAAAATGACAATTTACATTGCAATTTATCAAAGGAAGCGGGATAATTGGTTACTGCGTCGTGCGAGAGAGCTTAAGTTCATGAGAGTAAGGGAAAATGATGGAAAGGTCAACATTAGAGTGATTAATTAATAATTAATAATTAATGCGCTCCAGATCTCTCGTGTAATTAAAGCTGATTCGTATATGAAAGAAATTAAAAATCTATGTCCAGATTTTTTTTTCACTAGCTATTAATACATTTTCAAAAATGATTGAAGTTCTAATGAAGGAATTACCTATTCTGAATTAAGGCGGAGATTATATGATTCTATGTAATAATCAAGCGATGGATGCTGGCTAAACATGGTTTGGATCTTTGGTGTTCAATACGTGTATTTGATGTTACTCCTAATTTTATTAGTAATGTCTTATTAGCGGACATCACTTGTCCTAATT
Source organism: Spatholobus suberectus (assembly GCA_004329165.1). NCBI lineage: Eukaryota > Viridiplantae > Streptophyta > Magnoliopsida > Fabales > Fabaceae > Spatholobus > Spatholobus suberectus. The sequence goes on from CM014732.1 coordinate 4,376,612, forward strand.
TTCTTTGAGATTTCTAGATTTTAATAAAGCTTTTCATTTAAAAAAAAATTAATATAAAACAGTAGGTGCTAAATATTCAGAAGGATACCTGTAGTCTTTAAACCGTTTATTAGTGAATAAAATATGTGACAGTTTGTGATTGAATTACATTGTATGTTAGTGTATATATTATTTCTTTATATATATATAAACAAATTCAAGACTTTTAATAAATATGAATTTTAAATTCTAATATATCCGTAAGAAAGATTCTTTTAATAAACTAGGGGGAAAAAACGTACACACTAGAGCCTAAGGAAAACTAGTCGCAGACCTCTCTTTAAATTAATTTATTTCTAAGCTCTCCCCAAGTGGTGTCGTCATAGTCAAATTATTATATATTACAGACTATTGTAAATGTAGGCTCCGTAGCTTTAATTAAAAAAAAAATGTTATCGTTTCACGGTAGAAACCTGAACAAAAACAAAACAATTATTCTAAATTAAATTAAATATATCTAACTAATAATCATGGAATTTGATTGTCTAATCTCCACATATATGGTGGGAAGTGGACAGGGGAAATCATAGTGGGACACGCACCGGTGTTCTCCGCCTGCTTCTCCTTGTACCAACTCAATTCTTAACTACCTCTTCTCAATTACCCACCTTATCATCCGGCGCAATGCGCATAACTTAATGGCAATTTATTTTGACACTGTTCTCTAAATAAATTAAAATTAAATTTGTCAAACATCAGATTTAGAGTTACCACTTGCCACTGCCGTGACTGCCGACTTAAAGTTCATTATCATTACACATTTACACTGCATGCTTTCTTGATTGGATTGGAATTTGTAAATAACCGAATATTACTCGAAGTAAAAGTATTGTTCCATCTTATTATTTAATGTATGTTTAGTTTAGCTTGAAAATTTAAATTTTTTAGAGACGTTTCTTCAAATATTTTCAAAAACTAAGGCAAAATAAACAATATATTAAAACTTAAAATAAATAGTATATACACCACCAGTATAAAGAAATTTTATACTCTTATCTAATTATAAACCATTATGTATGGTGTACTATCCGGATCTGGCGGATCGGCCGTCTGGGCCGAACAGACCAAGGATGGTCGACTGAGCACACCTCGAACCAACATAAATCAGGTAAATAGGAAACGAGTTTAATAATGGAAACTAGGCAACAAATCCTTGGGATGAGGATGAAGATATTTCGTGATATAGGTAACAAATATCCAATAATAAAGAGGACACAGGTGCACACTTTCAGACCCTAATCTGAATCTTTAACCAAAAAACCCTAAGAAAACTTGCTTATCCTAGGGCCTCTCCTGACTTGAGCGTCGGAGTGTCTTTGCAAGTACCCCCCCAACTCTGTGTGAGGCTGGTTTAGAAGTGGGAAAAGAGGAGTACAACAATGGCAATCGGAGTTTGAGGAGGAGCAACTTTTCAGTAAGAACATATGGTAAATGGTAAATTTTTTACCATAACTATTTTCAAAATCATCTCAATAATTGTTTTTTATTAATTGACAATACAAGTTTTTTTAAACCAACAATGTATAAAAATTAAATTCTAAAACTTATATGTTTCAGGTCAAAATAATTAGGTCCAATCTAGTATGTAATATTGTGTTTGGATTGATGGTAAAAAATCATGGTGAAAGTAAAATTATGGTGAAATTAACACAAAAATAACTATTTATTGATTCAAAAAAATCATGGTGAGTGCAATTTACCATGTTACCAATCATGTACTAAAATGAAGTTTAGGAACGATTTAAATGATTAGTGTCATTTTAAGATAATCAAGGACTCACTTGAGACTCATAATACCTATTTACATGATATTTCCTGCACCCAAATTAAAAAAAAATAGTACTTATTCACACCTTTGTTCCAATGATTCTAGAATATTCAATGGTTAAATGAACTTGTGTGCTCTATTAGGATTACATCATAGTTGTATTTGAATATCACTCAATGTTGCTAAGTATATGGCTATATGCATTTACTAGATACTATTTCTCCGCTAATTCATCTACTAATTTAGGCATGTCTTTACAAGTGTTCTATACCTTTGCCATTGCTTTGAATAAACACCTTGTTCACCAACACGTTCGATTTACAGATCGAACTAGGCTTGGAAATCCTTAGAAATTTGCCTAGATGGCTAGATCAATATCATAATTTTTATAAAGTTTACTATACTTATTTTGTATATATATTTTTTTCTTTTCTAAAAATGCAAGGAACAAGAAAAAAAAACTTTTTATCCATATAAAAACCTTATTTTATATTTATAATATTTTTATCGCTTAATTAAATTTAGTCTCATCTATTTTGTATTCTTGCACAAACATTTATATATATATATATATATATATATATATATATATATATATATACACACACACACACTATAATTTTCATATAATATAAGTATAAAAAAATTATTTATAAAAATTAACAAACTCATCATACATAATAATTTATGATTAAATAACAGTATAAAAAAATATTTACGCTATCAATACTCTCTCTCTCTCTCTCTCTCTCTCTCTCTCTCTCTCTATATATATATATATATATATATATATATTATAACATATTTTTTATTTAAAATGTAAGCGCTAAATATGGTTCTCTTGATAAAAACTTGAATCATAATTTATCATTTAATACGGATAACTTCTTTTATTAGATTTAACTTTCATTAATTGGGCAAATGTAGTTTAAATATTAAAAAACTAAATCAAGTGTAACTTATTTTCGTAGATATATAAGTAGTAATTCATATTATATAAGTTTTTTTTTTCTGTTTTTTTTTTCTTTCATAGGGAAAGGAGACTGGAAGACCGGCCAGGACGAGGCGGGGTGGGGATATATAGGATGTTTGCAAAATGTTTATCTTACCTTGTCCTAAATATAGTTAATAAAATTAAAATGTAAAAGTTTAAAAATTAGAAGAAAGTCATTATAACTAATTAATAAAAATATAGATATAAAATTATGTATGTGAGATTTATTATTCTTCAATCTATAAAGTATACCGTTCAAAGTTAATGAAGTAAATGGCATGATAAATTACTTTTTAATTCCATAGATACCTCATGGTTAACCTTAGCTCATAGTAAAATGGAAAACATATTGCTATTACAAGTTAGCTAGGGACATATAGGAGGTCTTAATTAATACATACATACATATATATATATATATATATATAATGCAAAACCAAATTAAGAATGTATTATTAGGATAACTTAGAGCATAATTCGAATCTATCCTCAAAATGTACCAAGTTTAATTTCAAATTTTAAACCCGTCAAAATCAACATCAAACTAAGCTGGGTTAACGAGTAAGGTTAGGTCATGCTCACCCCTAGATGCGGTTATGGCCAAGCTAAGTGAGCAAAATGAGAAATCCCAAAAGAGTTGAGAGGTGGAAGAACAAAATTAACTACTTTTAAACCATATTGGTGCCCTAAAGTTGACTGTAGAAGGCGAATTTTCAAGAGAAGCTTTGAAGGGCTTTTGAATGTTTTTGGAAGAAATACAGGATAAACAAATACCAGTCACTTTTTGAGTACCCACTATCAAGTATCAAGCATATATGCATTTAAGCATGCATTTTTTTTGGGCAGACTTTGCTCTTTCAAAATAAAAGGCACAAAAAGTAAGGAATTGTAATTGTTTATTAAAAAATTATAATTAAACTTTTAATTATATCACAATGTGTTGTATATTTATATGTATTTTATCATAATTAAAATAAATTTTTTTAATTAATTGTTTTTATTTTACACTTCATTTTCTAAAATATTTTATTCACTTTAAAGAACTCAATTGTTATATTAGTGTTATCATAGTCTAAATTTAAATAATTACAATGCAATTTTTTAAGGTCAAAAGTATTCCTAAATGATAAACGCAGTTTTGATACATGCATGGTATATATGTTTTTAAATTGAAACAAAATTTAATATTATAAATTTTAAAAAATAAGAAAATATTTTAAAATTATCAAGAAAATGCAATTAATTAACACAAAATATCAAAATAATATGGAAATTGTAAAAATATAATAATTTAAATTGAAAATTTTTAAAAATTTAGGACTAATATTATTAATTTCAAGAAAAACAATTTATAAAATTAAGTTATTCTTAAAGGAATATATTTTAATGTAAACCCGTTCATCTATTTCTAATAAAAATTTTAACTAAGAATTATGTTTAAAAAATGATTTTAGTACTTATTTTAACAAATTGAAATTAAATTTTCTATAAAATTCTAGAATATACATTATAAAATTATGTTTTTAAATTTAAACCAGCTCACCCTTTATATATACGGCTACCTTTATGCAACATCCCAGTTAACCCAACTTTTATGGGGTATGTACCGAGCACGGTAATATACTATACTATAAACATATGCCAAGCAAGCAGGAGACGTAGAATGGAAAGTAGAAACACTTTGGAACCTTGTAAAAATAAATAAACAAACAAAATCTAAAGACGGTGGGATTTGTGGGACAGCAATCTACGCGGCTAAGGAGGGAATCTGAGTGAACGTGTTTCCCATAATCAGTCATATATCATATATTGAGAACACTTTTTTACGTAGTTTTTTGAACACTTTTTTTTTTACTGATTGAAATTTTTTAAAAATTATAAAAGTTTATGGGTCTCACATCTTATTTAATAATTCTCTTTCATAATTTTGTAAATTTCAATAAATTTTAACTAATAATAAAGTTAATATTAAAGAAGTGTATTAGAAAACATGTTGATATCACTCCTCATCATATATTATTATTATGATGATGGCTATGTTTGATTAAAGTTAAAAAATATTTTTACAAATTTTAATGTAAATTTACAAATTTTAATATTCAAACACGCACTAAAATGAATACCCATAACCCATTCCTACTCACCAGTCAACTTCCCCACCTCTACACCGCACGAGAAAGCGACATTGCACCCTGAAACGGAAAATTTGGGCAGCTCTACTCTACTCTACATGGGTAAAGCTTGAATAATTCACCCTAGCACAATCAGACATAATTGACAAATGTTCTACAAGGATTCTTGCGATGGCATTTGTGCATCCAGACATCAACTTGTTTTTTTTTTCGTCTTGCATACCTTATATTGGATTGAACCAAGATGAATGTTTCATATTTTTCTTTTTCTTTTTTTCAGAAGTGATACTAACCCTAACAAAATTATGCTATCATATTTCATCAATTAATTTCATTTAAACGTATGATTTTTTTAAATATGAATAAACATTAACTATAAAACTATATATTCGGTAATATTTAATTTATTTAAAATTTAAAATCAACAATGAACAAAACAATATTACATAATTAAATGGTTAGATTTGTCCAATTTATTATATGTAAAATGATGTTAGGCTAAATGAGTGTAAGACTAACATGGAATACGTGGATTTCTTTCTCTACATTCAAATATTCTCATTTTTTTTGTTTCCTCCCATATTTATTTTTTCCTTCAATTTTTGGTTAAAAATGTTTATTTAAAAGGATTTCTTATTCTGAGTTTGATAAATTGCCTAGTCAATCTATGCGCAGGTATCACAAAATATTCAACTCAAGAGTTTGTTTTTGGTACATAAGTTCAACTTCAAACTTGACAACATGGACTTACGGTGGGCCTGTCGGAGATAAATATAATTATGGGCCGAGTAAATGGATACGGCCCAAGATCTACTTCGGGTGGGCTAGGCTGGCCTACTACTCTGTCATTTCACTCATATGAATGCTATTTGACCAAAATATCATATGCCTTAATTACGTTGACCTTTGTGCTTAAAAGTCAAATAATGGAGAGTCTCAATTAGTAAGGGAAAGGTACCACGCAGGCACGTGTAAGCGCTTACTACTGTACGTGAGCGTTTGCATACAGAAGTGAGAAGAGAAGAGATACATGGCGCAGAGCAGCACATGGCCATGATGTACGTGGCAGTATGTGACAGTGAAAAATGAATGGGTGTGTTAAGTGTGGGGCCAGAAGGAGCCTGATATGATATGAGATATACTTTGCTACTGCAAAAAGGAAAAGACAATATGGGACCCTCTCAACAGAAATATTATTTGAATATTCGTCACAGTTTATCGTGTGTACTGTGTAGGTTCTTCCAGCTCACCCTTTTTTGGAAAATAATTTAACTATTAGGAGGTGTTTGGTAAGAAAAAATATTTAAGTTTGTTTTGAAATTTTAAGTTGTGAATATTAAATTTTTATGTTTGGTACGATATTTTTTAAAATTATTCTTAAGAATCTAACATTTTTAAAAATCAATTTTTAATAGAGTTATTCACTAAAAAAATTTCATAGAAAAAGGTCAAAATTAAAGGTTTGTTTACTTGTGTTTTTATTTTATGTTTTTATTTTTTAATTACAAAATTGTCATCTTATTTTTAATCTATTTTTTTTCAAAGATTTTTACAAAAAACAAAAAAAAACGAAAAAAAAAGTTGTATTCAGTGTTTCCAGTACAAATCTTTGAAAACAGAAAATAAATTGAAAACAATGTGACAATTTTGTAATTAAAAAGTGAAAACAAAAAATAAAAACACAAATAAACAGACCTCAAGATTTTTATGAAGAGAAAAAGTTTTTTTAATAATTATGTATCTTATTCTCAAGAATATTTTAGATATACTAATCATATTTATGACATTATCAAGAAACATGATTCATATAAAGTATAATTTCTAAGAAACATGATTCTCAAAGATAAAAAAAAATTTCATATACCAAATGATCCCTTATAAAAAGGTTATTATAATATTTAAATGAAAAATTAATAATGTAAATTTTAATAATTTATAATTTATTATATATATATATTATATTTTAATTATTATTTTTAATTAATTATTATATTTTATTTTTTCAATACTAATATTCACTTTAAAGAAATCAAATTATATATATACAAAAGTATGCCTATCAATTTTATGTATCACATTTTCACTCAAAAATTACTAATTACTTATTAGAATAATGCATGCAAAATAACCAAAGAAAAAAGAAACAAAACTATAGACTATCGGTATGAAAATTTATTTAGTAAAATTTTTTAAAATAAAATTTTAATTTTTTTTCTCTTAAATAATAATGTTTTTCTTTACTCGTCCATACACTCTTCTCTTAATTAATTGAAAGGATATTTTTTATAAAAATTTATTCATACTAAATAATATATGCTTGTTTAAGAAAATTTATATTTTAAGAAATAACTTTCTAAAAACCTACTTATAAAATAAACTGAAAAGTATTTTTTGGTTCAAACTAAACTAAATAGAAGCTATAATTAACTATGAGAAAAAAGAGTTTATAGGCCCAGAAAAATGTTTTGCAGCATTGGTTCACTTATTTAAATAACAGAAAACTAAAGAAGCTTATATACATATTATCAACCATTCTCGTTCATTAACAAATAAAATGTTCTGCTGTATTATTAACTAATATTTTCTCTATCTTTTTATTAATAAATTATAAGGGCAATTGGTTACTATTTTTATACGTCAATATCGATAGATAGTATGAGTTTAATGAATTTTATTTAAAAATATTTTTACATAACATTTTAAAAAATATTTATACGCCAAAATTACATACTATAAATTGATCAATTCAGTTGTTTTCATATGGAAGAGCTATTTATATATATTGGGTTGAATAAAATAATTTATAAATAAAATATAAGTTGTTTTCATAACCAAACTTCTTCATAAGTACTTATAGAGAAAGATAATAAAAATAAGAATAAAATAAGTTTTTCTATAACCTAAAATTAACTATGCATAAGTTTAAATTAGTTTTTAGAAAAACTAATATGAAAGAGTTTCTACAAATTAGCTTATGTATAAGCTAATTTTAGCTTTTAAGAAAAATTATTTTTTTTCTTCTATTTTTTTTTTCTATAAATACTTATACAAAAGTTTATCCAAAAAGACTCTAATCTCGTACTTAAAAAAGGGCATGGGAATAGCCGGGCAAGAAAAAAAAATATATAATATATAAGATAATTTCTCCTTTGTTTCGGACAAATGAATTATGACACCTACGGTCCACGCTAAAAGTCAATTTATTATTTATTTGGTAAAGTAATTTTAATTTTATAGTAATTTTTTTATAAAATTTTTAATTAGCCATTATTTCAATTTCCACAACATTGTCTACATGCATTTATATTGTTTTTTGTTTCTTTATATTGGTATTGTTCACTCAAGTCTCCTAGTTAAAACTAATTGAAATTCCTGACCTAGCCAGAACAATCAACTAGAGCAAGCTATTTAAATGTATTTAGAAGAATTTATTTATAATTTATTTTCAAATTTTATATTATAACATAATAAGTATTTGTATAAGTCTTTAGAAAAATTTATAAAATTAGGTTATGATATGTCTTTACTTAAATTATTTTTAGTTAATTTCAATAAGTTTTGGAGAATAATTTATGAAAACAACTTATATTATAAATATGAAAATAATTTTAGACTTAAATATATTTTTAATCCTTGTAATATACCTATTTTATTGTTGTAGTCCTTATAAATTTTTTCTTATGATTTTGGTTTCTATAAAATTTTATTTTACCATTTTAATCACTATTACTATTCACCAATGACATGACAATCATCTACTGGAGAATAGACCTAATGTTTCTTAAATAATAAGAACTAAAATGAATCTTCTAATATAAGAAGGACTATATCAAAAGTTTACAATTTTATAAGGACTAAAAAAATACCATTAAGGATTAAAACCGTAAAATAAAATTTTATAAGGATCAAAATTATAAGAAAAGTTTTATAAGAACTAAAAACATAAAATGGTATTTTATAGGAACTAGAAATATATTTAAACCATAATTTAATCATATTTTCTCTTCAATTATAAAAATAAATTATGATGAACATTTATATGACAAACACCTATTTAATACTTAATTAAGTTATTTATCCAACACGCCTATAGAGGTCTTAGACTTCCTCTTGGGTTAGCTTAAATGGGGTCCAAAGACTCTTAATTAGGCGGTTTTTAAGGTTGTACATCTATAAATTATCGTTTCATTTTATTATTGTCTAGGATTGAGATGTGTCTGTGTTAATCTTTATTCCCGATCGAACAATACACAACCCTTGCCTTAATGTCCAACTTGTGAGATTTCAACAAACAAACCCAGAGCTTGGAGCTATACTTATAAGATTTTTAACTTAAATATGGCCAGACCATACGTGCTTGTAATCATTGTGCATGTACTATCATATAAAGGATTCAAATTAGTTAGAATTGCATGATTCTATAAATTCAAAACATAAACATAAAGTACAAGTTATAGATTTTATTTTCATTACATTAATTTTTTGTCTATATATATTTTTATCAAGTGTTATAGAAGTAACTCTTTTATCATTCTTACATTGATAAGCATTTATATCCTATTTGAATTAATGATGATTGAAAGCTTAAAGGTTTATTTTAACCTTCCAAGTCCCTACATATGAAAAAATTAGGAATAATTATAAAAATATTCAAAACCCCAATAATTAGAGTATGTTTGTGAACAAAGAAATAAAAACAATTGGTGGAGCTCCAAAATTAAAGTATAAACTGAAGAGGACGAAATACGTAAGGTTAACAACTCAATATCCATTCAATTAAAATGGATAAATTACTAGGTAATTATGGACCACCATAGGTTCTTAGTCCCGGTCAATATATACGTGACACAAATTCAAGCTTTGTAATTTATAAGAAAAAATTAATAATATTCAATTATATATCATATGAAAATTAGTTAAAACGATAATAGTCTCGGACCACTTAATAATTTCTGTACCAAACAAGCTTCTCACAAGAACCTAGCAATAATGATTGTGGATTAAGCAGAAGTCGTTGTTCAACAATGAACGAGGATGATTTTGACGCTATGAACCAATTGACAAATTGATCAATCAAAATATATTGTAGCATTTGGAAGTGGGGTTTTGATGAATTGACAAGATATAACCTATGAATTATGTTTCATATTTGATGTATTTTTTTTAAAAGAGAATTATACATAAAATTAAACAATTATACAATTTGGTTTTATTAATAGAATAAAAAATAAAAAAATAAAACAAATAATTAATCCCTATATTATAAATTTGAGTTAAAAACATTTTTAAGAATTATATAGTCTCATTTCATAATAAAATCATATAATTTCTCCTGTATTGAATATTTAATTTTATTTTTCATTTAAAATGTTTATTCCTTTTGAATGTTATTTCTTAAATTTAATTAAACTAAATCATAAATCTTACACTTTATTAAATTGAAGATATTTTAACTTTTTAGATAAACTGAATTTTTAATATTATTGTAATCTTAATTGATCCTAGTTTGAATTTCATTTTTAAATTTTGATATATCATATCAATAAAGGTGATGTGTTGTAATTTTAATAATCTTTTTATATTTTCCCTCAATTTTAAAAGTCTTATCTTTTTAATTTAGAAAAAAATAGGTTATGCATTAACAGTGTAAAGTAGTTTTACACTATCATCCAATTATAATCCACCATATATGGTAAGTTTGTTGACTTTAATAATAATCATCCTAAAAGTCACACTAAAATTTATTTTCGATTAGTTGATAGTGTAAAATTTTTTACACTGATAATACATAGTAATTAAACTCTTTAATTTATTCTTATAATGAAAATGTTACAATTAAATATTTTATTTTACATGTTTGAATGAAGAAATATAGAAACGCAGAAAAATGGAGAGTAAATATTGTATTTTATATAACTTTATTATTTGATTTTATATTATTAGCTGAAATGATCATATATTCCAATTATTCTTTGTTCTTTTTCAAAATGTCTTATAATGTTCTATATTTAAATAAAAAATTAAAGGTCTCCCTCTTCTAGTATTCTCCTCCAAACATACGCCATGCCCAACTGCAAAAATAAAATTGGGGATTTTTTAATTAAAACAAAACAAAATCAATATCTGTGTTTGTATAATTATTGCATAAATCAACTCCATATCCTTAAGCATGCTATTGATTGATCATGATGCAAGCTAGCTATAATTTATAACTTTTTTTAAAATTAAATCCCGTCCCAGTAGATTTTAAAATGACCAAGAGTTTTATTATTTGAACATTAAATTCTGAATATCATATTTGTAAAATACTTTTAAGATATATATATATATATATATATATATATATATATATATATATATATATATATATATATATAGTTTATAACTTTTTTTTTTCAATTAAATCCCGTCCCAGTAGATTTTAAAATGACCAAGAGTTTTATTATTTGAACATTAAATTCTGAATATCATATTTGTAAAATACTTTTAAGATATATATATATATATATATATATATATATATATATATATATATATATATATATATATATATATATATATATATATCTTAAAAGTATTTTACAAAAACTAAAGATAATAACTATTTCATCAAAATTGTTGTACAAAAAAAACATATTATTTTCCTGAAGAATGTCTCATCCACCCCTCTTTTCCCTGGGACAGTGTGTTCCCAATTAATGGACATTAGCCTATATATGTATGAAAACATCAATCACATAAAAAAAATCTATATATATGTAAATTCACTAAATTGAACTGGCATTATAAAGTCATCCACAGAACACAAATATTGTTCTAATTCTTCAAGCTGTCGGTGCTCACCACCAAAATCAAAATATACATATTCAATTAATTTATACTATACTATATGGAAAAAAGTCCTCTCCCACCACCAAAAACAAAAGAAACGGAAAATAGTGAAACTTATTACGCCGTAGAAAATGGGCAAATTAATGAATTATAAACTAATCACAATCCAAAGGAGGTATTACTTGATTTCAAAGTTTTCTCACCTGCATGATCAACATGCATACTGAGCTACACCACCAGACCCCACTTGAGAAGACTCATCAGCTTGGACTCGATCATCTGGTGGCACTTGGCCGGAATTCGCGGTCGGATTCAAGCAGTTCCCTTCCCTTTCAGATTGTGGCTCAATTTTTCCCTGACCGTACAAACAGCTCAGTTGATGGAAATAGGGACAAGTCCTAGAGTTAAGGGACCTTTTCTTATTAACATCCTTCGTTTTTCTGAAGTACTTGTTTATGTTCTCCCACTTCTCTTTGCATCTCTTCGCACTCCTCTTGTATCCCAGCTCTGACATCCCTTGCGAGATTCTCTCCCACAGAGGACCCTTGTTTCCCTCCTTCTCTTCATTGTTGTTGTTGTTACTCAGATTTGTGCACCTCAGGTTTATCAGCGCTAACACTTCATCTCTTGGCCATCTTCTCCCAACATCCTCTTTCGAATTCTCACTGGTGACCGTAGGGGTTGTTGACGTGGCCTTATATGTCGAAACTGAATTTGACTCTAATGGAGCAATAACATTATTATGACTATTGAGTGAAGAACTAGGGTTGTGGGGAGCTGGGGAGGAATTGGAGGAAGAAGGAACTTGCAATAGTAATGAGTCACTTGTGCTAGGGTTTTCTGCTCCCAACGTAGTTTGATCATGACTTAGAATCATTTTAGAAGAAGGTGTTGGATCAAGATTGTTGTCTTCACGGGAAGGATTATTAGGGTTTTGGGGGTGCAATGGGGAAGGAGAAGGAGAAGTAGTGCGTGGACAATTTGGAATATTTGAGCCATTTGTTTTGTAGTAGTTGGCATTTTGGCTTGCAGGGGATGATGAAGTTGTTGTTGTTGTTGCACATTTCTTCAAGAATTCAATTATGGTGGCATGTCTATCCCCGGCAATAGCTTGCTCTTGTGCCACGATCTCAAGCTCCTTGTTCATCCTATCCATCTCTTGCTTCTTCCACGCTTCCTCTCTCGCGAACTTCTCTTGGTCCCTCTTCACCATGTCCTCGAGGAGCTTGTTGTGTATCTCTTCTTGCTGAGCCATCATGTTGTTCACAACACTCTCGCAAAAGCCCTTGAACATTTCAAACCTGTCGCGCCGCTTCCTCTTGCGCTCCTTTGACTTTTCCACCACTACCTTGTCACTTCCATCACGTTGTTTGGTCGCTGTTGCTTCCATGTCTCTGGAATTTTCTTCCAACGCGTGATGGTGGCCCATGTTGTCTCCTCCTGGGTGGTGGGTCTTTTCACTCCTCACAACCCCATTACCAGCATCAGCATCACCACCGGGATCAGGGTTTTGATCACCGTGACAAAGCTCCTCCAGCTCGCTGAGGAACCGGTAATTGTTCTTGCCGTAGTTCATGTTGTCGAAATATCTACTCTCATCTTCGAACTTCTCCTTGCACTTCTCAGCACTCTTCTTAAACCCAAGCTCTGCTAGCCTCCTGCACACATCATAAATACAAAAGTCCAAAACCAACCACATAAGCATTTTATTTTTTATTTGCATCACACACAAGTACGTACTGTCCCCAACACTTCAAACTAATGGGTTAAGTTCCTTCAACTTAAATTTCATCCCCGGCCGGCTCAGCCTTATATCTTTCTCTCGGGGTTTGTGTCTTAATTGCTGTGTCAGCGTGCGAGCTAAAGTACTATGGCTCGTTGGTACACGTGTGCGTTAATTTATCCACCACATGAAGGTTAACATATATGATAATTAATCGAATATAGTCTATATCTAGCTCATTAATTAATCTCCCTAGATGATCGATCTCAATTTAATTAATTCACTAACTTGCTCAAAGGAATGAGTTAGTTAAAACAGAAAAGTGGGGTTTAATTGAAAGCATGTATATGATTAAGTGTGATGTAGTTAGTACCTTGAGACATGGTCCCATGTGAACTCTGGGAACCAATTTTCCATGCTAGATCTGATTCTGAAAAGTGCAAGCACTTCATCGTTGGTCCAGGAATCGGTTAACTCTGGTAGCTGTCTTTGATCTCTTTCAATCTCAACGTTGTTGATGGTATTTGGTTCCTTGTCTTGTTCATGTTTGTGGGTGGGAGAAGGGGGGTGCAATGGGTGCAAGAGATTGGTTTGGAGTGGCAAGTGGGGATGAGAAGGGTTATAGGGATCAAAGGGAAGGAAGGTAGTTGGGGTTGGAGAGGCATGGAGAGGGAAAGACAAGTGGAGAGGAAGAGTGGTCCTTGGTGCTATGAATTGGTGGAACTGGTCTGGTGCTCCATCGAACATGTTTGTGTGTGTTGTGTTGGAGTGCTATCTATCTGCTTTACCTCTTCCTTTCTCCTTGGTGCTCACTGTAAATCAGCAGAATGCTACAAGCAACTTTTCAAAACGCTAACTTAACTTCTCTCTCTCTCCCTCGCGTTTATCAAGGAGATTGTCCTTGTATGAAAAGGAAAAGATAGCCCCCAACACCCTTTTAGGAGAAAGTGAACTCACCGGCCACCCCCTAAACGATAATATTTTAGGCAATATAATATTGTGTGACCTTGGACAAGTCAATCCAACCATGTTCCTATTGAAGGCATATTCAATTCATTTCAAACTTGTCCAACCCTTTTTCTCTTTTCAAACAAAATCCAAACTCATCTTTATCATCCATTACAACACACACACCCCCTATCAAGAATATTTTAGTTAGCTTAGTCTCTCACAAAATCAAGTTGTGATCAACAGGGATTCTATAACGCAAATTGTGATTCACGAGGGATCCTAAGTATTTGCTTAATTTATCCGTAACCCAAAATTTGAACTTGGGTAGAATGCAAATTTTTCAAACAAAGTATGAATAGTTCAATTAATTATTTGAAAATTCTCAATTCTGTTGTTAAATTAGTACACAAGTTAAATTATTTAAAGACATAGTGTCATGTTGCATGTACCTTATTTTATATTTATATATATGTGATATGATATGATCTGGGGGTTGACGTAGACGCGCGAGGGGAGCGAGAGTGTGGTTAGAAGAAGGGTTGGGTAGAAGAAAAAAAAAAGTGTGGGTGGCATGGAGTAGCTGACGGTGATGATGGTGTAATTAACGGCATAGGGATGGCAGGACACGTGAAAACAAGCAGAGGGTGGGGCCAATAATTTAAGGATGGGAATCTTCACTTGGTACAAAGGAATACAGTGCTGTCGTACAGGAACAGCAGCCAGCACGTGCAAGCGCTTGCTGTGTAGTGGACGCTTGCACACAGTCACAGAACACAGAGCAAAGCCAAGAGCACATGGGATGGGAGCTAATTGTGTACAAGGATAAATGTTTGTTTTGCATGGTTTTTGATCATGTAACACCTAGGAAATTATAAACAACTGATTTTGATATGAAGAAGGAGAAATTAATGTTAATTGACACTATGTAAGTTATGTGGGCGAGAATCGATGTAAAAATAGCAGTATGTGATTATTTATTTATTTATTTATTTTTGATAAATAGCAGTATGTGATTTAAATACACTGAAATGAGAAAATTAAATGAAACATGAACAGATGTCCGTTTGAGACAGTGTCTGCCCGCAGAAGAGTGGGGGCCTAAAGAAGCCTCATGTGGGACCCCTCTTCTCACATAAACATTGCACCATATGCATCTCGTGTGTTGTCACTATATATTGAATAGTTCGTGTACAAGTTCTAAGTTACTAGCTCGCAATTAACCTAAGCCTAAGCCATCAACATTAGACTAGTTAAGAATTTAGTCCCGTTTGTTTTATTGTTGAAAAATTAACTTTCACATTTTTAATACAAAACACACAATTTAATATAAATTTGTGTCTGAAATTAATTTAAACACAGATCTATCTCTACTACACTTAACAGTTTAAAATTAATTTGATCAAAAATCAATTACACAAATCTGTTTCCTTTATTTGGTGATTGGTTACGTTTGGAAGGTGATGAAATTAGTGAAAACTTGAAAATTTATTGGTTTGATGCTATTGGACCGGTAGTTTATGTGGAACTGTGGAACCGTGCAGTCACTATGCCTCTAGTTTTGGGAATCGGCAGTTCGTGCAGATGAAAATGGGTGTTGTTCTTTGCTTTGGAGGCTGTCCTTAAGAAGAGAGACATACTGTGTATGATGGATGATTTTTCTGTTAACGGGCCTTGAGTAAAGGAAGTGTTGTGTTATGTATAGGGGTTTTGCAAGTCAGAATTGCTCGTGTGATTATCTGTTGCTGTGAGCTTGTATCTCAAGTCCTGTAGTGTGATTTGCCGGGTCTGTTAAAAGGGCATTGCTTATTGATTCCGGTTTTGTGGAGGTTGTAAACGGGTTTGCTCTTCTTGAGTTTTATACTTGATGCTTCGGTAAAATTTATTATCACCAGCGTATGTGTTGACGGTGGGAATTATTTCGATCTCGTGGAGTTTTGATTTGAATTATAGATTCAAAGTCTTGATATGATTTTCTATTTTTGATTCTAATAAATAAAATATTTATGGGATTTTTAAAATCAAAGATCTAGTAGTTTGTTTTTACTTTTTTGTCAAATTAACCGTGTTTTAACTTTCAATTAAAAGGTATAAAGTTGAGTCAAAATCTTAATTCAGTATTTTGATTAAGATTTTGATACACAAGTAAGTCTTAGAATTGGATATATTAAAATCGAATTTAATTATAATCTTAACTTTGTGACCTTGAACTAATATGCAAATTCACACATAAAGCATTTGATTTCACTTTACACTGAATGTAAATCAAATTATAGCAAATTCGATATCAGGGACCTCAGGGTTATGAAGTATAACCTGAATAAGTTTCTAGAGAAATTTTATTTAATTGAACTCTTGAAAATGTAAAGCTATTTTGAGAGCAAAGCAATTAATTTGGATGAAATTAAAAAAACTTCAAATGAAAATGCATAAACTTGAAATAAAAAAGCCTGCATGTAAATGTACAAGTTAGATGTAAAAGCAATTCGAAATTTAAAGTACTAGAATTGTAAAGAACTAGTTTGAAACTCGTGCGATGCACGGTATTTTCAATATTAATTTTAATTTCATTTTTAATTATAGAAAATATTAAAAAGATTAATATGCAATAATATAAACAATCTTACATAAGATAAAAAAATGTAAAATATAAAAAAAGTGTATAAATTATATTATATTATAATTTTTTGAATACTTTTTATATACAATATTTTTTTGTCGTTGAACAACTTTGATTTTCTTCATTATGATTAAAATTTATAAATAGTAAAAAAAATTCATGTGTTTAAATTTAAAACTATTCTTAAAATACATATCTTTTAATAAAACATTATATCTGAATTATTGTTTTCATATTATCTACACAATTGAACATTATATTTTAAGTATTGTTATTATATTATCTATTTAATGGTTTCTAATTGTAATGAAAGTGAATTGTGACATATTATACTTAGGATACAACATTGGAATAAAACCCTTTTTTGAGCAACCTTGTTATTTAAAGAACCTATTTGTGAGCAACAAAGATTCTACTCTTTAAATTTTACATGAGTATAAAATATAAAGAAACAACAATATAGAAATTCCACTCCTTAAGTTTAAGAGGTGGCCAAATCATTTGAAGAACCCATTTATGAGAAGCAAAGGTTATATTATTTAAATTTCACATGAGTATAAAATATAAAGAAAAAGTAGTATAGAACTTCTACTCTTTAAGTTTAAGAGGTGGCTAAATAAGAGGTTAACAATAGTGATTACTTTTTCATGTTGTTTATATTTGAGTTTTCCATTAAATGGTCTTTTGTCTTTGAAAGCTTATGTCGGGGTGTAGAAATTGGGAGCTAATGGTATAAGTTTCGTATTACTTCAAGAGAAAATAGAACACAAAATAAAATGTAGAAAGGAGGTAGAATATCAAATTGTAAAAAATGTAGAAAAAGTACCACTTGATATGGTTAGAATATCAAATTAGCACTCAAGCAGCTCTATGTACAATAAAAGCAAGAAGGAAAGGAGGAAATAGATAAAACAATAAAAGCAAGTTCTGAGAAGCAGAACCAAGAGAATAATAGTAGAAAGGAGCCAACCATGCATGTATAGATAAAACATTAAAAGAAAAAATGAGTAGGATCATATCTTCGCAATAGAGACAATTTCAATGTTCCTTCTTTTTGGGTACACTAATTAATAAACAATAAAAGACAGTATCAGAAAAAGAAAAATACCTTGGGAAACACCTTAATGTCATTTGCCAAACTCCAATGTCTGATAAATGAAGGAAAAATTATCACAAAAGAATAGATAAAATATCAAGTTCAGTTTGAAACAAAAACCATTAAGTTACAAAGGAAAAAAGATCCAGCAAATTTGCTCACCTTTATTCCTACAAATCACTAAAAATTGAGAAAGGATAACCTTACTTGGAAAACAAAGATGAAAAGAAGTCGTACTTAGCGAGCTTCAAAACATTTTTGCCCAGAAAACTTTTCTCAAAAGAAAAGAGGAAAAGAAGCAGGAAAAGAAAGAAAGAAAAAAAGAAATAATATTTCGAGACTCATCGAAAATAGCAGTCGCTACCATCTTACATCTTCACCATAGAACTGCAACCATCCAAACACCATCGTCAACTCATGCGATTCGATCATCTACTCAACATCAAAGATTAAGAGAGAAAGAAGGGGTAACGTTTTTTATATTTAGAAGGAGAGAGTGAGATAAATTCTCAAAACAAAAAAGAGGCAATAAAAGAAAAGTAAAGCTGCCTTCACAAAAACTACAGCAAACATCGCTGATATTCAACTGTAAATGGTGCTGACATTTGGTGAATTTTTTCTTCGGCACGTGGGTCATATGCTGTTTACACGGTATCAACACATGGGATAAGAAAGGAAGAGGAAGGGCTTTCACAATAAGCCTTTCCGAAGACCTAATTACAGAAGCAACAGACGGGATAAACGACAAAATACAACACATCCTTTATCATGTGCAACACAAACACCTAGTCAACAAAAAGAATTTGGCCGGTCAAAGAATACCTAATTTAAAAAATGCAAACAACAAAAATTACACAATCACAATAACAAAATTACATGTAATTAATATAATAAACATTATTTAATATAACTATTATAAATTATAAATTATAAATTATTGCATAACAATAAACATAAAAACACATCACTAACAAAACTTATTCATTAATAACATATCTATATAACTAATATAATTTAACATAACTTTTACATAACAATAAAAATTAAACAAATTTAAGAACAAATCTAAAATATATGATATACCTCGTTTAAAATTAACTAAAAATTTTAACAAAGCCAAAACTTATAAAGCAACCACATAAAGGGATTTACATAAAATTAACGAATGAATACTACATAACAATATAAATTAAACAAAACTAAGAACAAAACATATTTATTAAATAACATAATTAGTATGCATACAACCGCATGTTTTTTACTAAAAAACATTACAAACAATAAATGATATAAGTTATTATAGAACAAAAAATTAAACAAAACAAACAACAAAACATATTCACTATAATTTCAAAATACATCATATACCTTTTTCAAGAATTTATTTTAAAAAATAAAGCCAGCCAAAATTATAAACAAAACAATGCAAAATTATTATATTAAGAAGACAATTGTATATTTTTTACTTAAGTTATATTTTTAAATTTTTTGGCAAACAATTAATGAAAGAGAACATATTCATTAAATAACATATTCATAATGTCAAATATATCATATACCTCTTCATTAAATTAATTAAAAAATAAAAACCAAAAGTTATACAACACAAAGGAATACAAAATTATTATGAATACTTGAAAGAGAACATATTTATAATCTCAAAATGCATCATATAACTTCTTTTAAAATTATTTCTAAAAAAAATAAAGCAAAAAGTTATTATTATAAACACAAATGAATACGAAATTATTATTATTAGGAAGACAATCGCTTATTTTTAACTTAAATTATATTTTTTAAACTTTTCTCACAAACAATTTCTCAATTACAAATACTTTTTCAATTGAAGAATACATTGTCGAGTGTATCAAAAAAAAGTCAATACAAAACTTATAATAAAAAGAATACTGAAAAGTGAAGCCTTGGAAAAGAATGGCATAAATGGATTCACAAAAATATGGCCACGAACAGTAAAAGCAAACCCTTTGATGTATAACTATGGATGGATGGATGCCATTGAAATAAAATAACAATATTTCTTATGAATAATGAATTTTGTCTTGTAGCGGACCTTGGATTGTAGAAGTTACAGATGCAGAAATTTAAATTATTTTGAAAGGTAAATGTATAGTAAAAAGTAAATTTGCAACAAATTGTATATAACTTGAATTTTAAAGGAAGAAACAAGAAGAGAATGCATTTTTCTTCTTTTTAAAATCCTCAAATTCTCATTTTTTTATCCAAATATTTGGCAATTTGTAATGAATTTGGGATATAAAATAATGCATAAATCATTAGTAGTATAAATTTCATCATTCTTATGACTCATATTAAGATAATTACCAAAATTTTCCTATTTAATTATTGCTATAGATAATGAATGTAAGTTGATTGATTAAATCATTTTGGCTTTATTGTAATTTGTGCTACCCAAGTTTCATCATTTTGTGAATTTTGTTACCGTATTTTTTTCTCTCGCATTTTGCTATCCTCTTTTTGAAATCTTGCGAATTTTTCTCAATTTTGCGAATTTTTATTTAATTAATAATTGATTATTGGGTAAAATTTGCAATATTTCAAAAATAGAGTGACAAAATGCAAGAAAAGAAACCAAAGTGGCAAAATTTGCAAAATGATGAAACTTGGATGACACAAAGTGTAATTAAGCCAATCATTTTTAGTATAAATCTTGCAAACAAAAGTAATGTACGTATTTACCAATTTTTAATATTTGTTGTTGAAAAAATGGTAAAATTACTAAATATTTTAGATGGGAAAGTAAATAATTATAAAATCATCTCTTGACATGAGCAAAACATCTTTTATAATATATAATAAATATACTAATATAAATGACAATAACCTATTTAATAATGTTATTAATAAACTCTGAAATATTAATAACTGTAAGAACAAAATATTATAGATATTACAAATCCACGCGTCAAACTGGTACAAAATATAATTAATTAAAATTTCTATTTCAACCTAAGTTTCTGCAAGTTAATTAAATAAAATATTAAAAAAATAATATTTTTAGACTTTAATACACAAATAAATGAAAATATATATGGGCCAACGGACAACCTTGACTAGCATTTTACATAAATTGATCTAATAAATTACCAATCTCAAGGATTTATTTATTTTAAAGTTGTGCAAAATTTATTTTAATAAAATTGATTTTGAGCTGTTAAATATAATTAAGATGAGTGTTTATTGCTTAACTTAATTTTAACCACAATTTTATACTGAGTTGGCTTCTACAGTGGACAAGGTAACTAAATGATCTATTGTGGACCACTATTACTCTATTAGGAATAGCTAATCATAGGTTTTAGGGTTTTTTTTTATTTGTCAATGACGATTTTACCCTTACTTAAACTCCACACTAACTAAGCCTTCAGCAGTGTTTCAAGCTCAAGCTGTTGCTCACCGTTGACGATAAGAAACGATAATGAAAACAAAGAAGAAGAAGAAGAACAGAACAATAAAATACATCAACATTTCAGAACCAGTATCACAAAAAAAAATGAATGTTCACAAAATTTTTTTTGCAAAACCATTACAAGGCTATACATTTTAGAACCAGTTTCCCCCCAAAATAATTGCATATTCACACACACAAAAAAAAAGAATCGATCCCTGCATCACTTCATGTCGTCGATGCACATCATTGAACACCAGCTTCGTGTCGTTGATGCACGTCCTCAAAAACCGCGAATGTGGGAGACCCAATTGCATGTGTCGTCGATGCATGAACTCAAAAACTGCCTTCCTTGAAACACCAGTTTGCACTTCTCGTCGTCTACGTCGTTCTTACCTATCCCTTTTTGTTTGAAGATTTGTGTAACATTGTGACACTAGGAAAAGGTTGGGCTGGGTATTATTTGAGCTTCAACAAGTAACAAAGAAGTGATTTTGAATATGCCTAGTCAACGTTGGATTTTGATTCCGTTATCACCTTTGTTGGAGCCAGCTGAGGAAAGATCCACGAGGTTAGCGCCATCGTTTGCTTGGTTGTCATGGGCCTTCCCTAAGATTGCTCCTCGATCTTAAGTCCCGATTTGAGATCTACAGCACCATCTCTCACATCTGCATCGACTACGACACCGTCTACCACATCACCTACCAGAGCAAGGACTCCGCCAATGCCACTATAGCTATCGGCATCGACCCCTCCTTCGAAATCATCGTTAACTCCAAAAAGGTGCTTCCTTCTCCTCTTTTTTCACTTAGGGTTTCAAAACTCCCATTTTGATGAGGGTGAGGAGGAACGAAAAAGACTGCTCATTTTGATGAGCTCACACCACCCATGAGGTAGCGAGGGAGACCAATTTCGACAGAGATGGTGACCCACTACGGCAACTGTAACATCCCGGGCGCTGACGAGGGCGGGGAGTGATCGCTGGTACAAAAGAGATGAGGCACGGACAATGAGCGGCTCCTGGCAGGCTTCTAGCGGGAGGGGTACATGAATGAATCAAATACACACCCGAACGAGAGGGATCCAGAGGTTGTGCAGGTATGGGACTGTACAGTTGAGGATAGCTTAAAGGAATTAATAAGTGCTACCTATACCATCAAGATGCATCTACTTTTCGGTAGCCTATCACTTAAGAACTCTATAGTTAAGCGTGCTTGACTTGGAGCGATTTAGGGATGGGTGACCTCTTGGGAAGTTTCTCGGGAAACGTGTGAGTGAGGACAAAGCACGCTGAAAAGTCTTGTGTTGGTTTGTGGGGACAGTCACAGATCCTGCAAGCGGCCGGGCGTTACAAAGTGGTATCAGAGCAGTTCTGTCCTGTCAAAGCCTGGAGTATGGCCTTGACCATTCTTGTGCTGTGTGTTCATTCATTCACTGTTGATAAAACAGGAATGAAAGATGAATTATTTGTTCTTATATTCGTTTTGGACGTCCAACTTTGTTGCGGAAAGTGGTCTGCGCACGCAATTGAAGACTTTGCTAAGAATATACCAAATGTTAGCTGTTGGGTTTAGTAAAAGTGATTAGTGCATATCTAGTTAGGTTCTGGCTAGGAAAGACTTGGTACTTAAGAGCGTCCATTGTGACCCACCTCTCTTTCCTGGGAATTTATCTGGTGTACTATTTCACATATTATTTTTACTCACATAACATATGGTTTTATTCAAAGCAAGGAACTAAGACATTGATTCTCTTTTTCAGACAATGGCCGAAAGACCACATCAAGATGCTACTCAACAAATACTTGAAAGAATGACTGCTGTCCTTGAAAATATGAATCAACGACGAGACAATGAACCTACAGAATATCGAGGTCTTACAGCTTTTCGCAAAAACAACCCTCCAACATTCAAAGGCGGATTCAATCCTGATGGTGCTCAAAACTGGATTGCGGAGATTGAGAAAATCTTTACTGCCATGGAATGCATTAATGCACACAAAGTGAATTATGCCACCTTTATGTTGTTTGAAGAGGCAGAATATTGGTGGAAGTACGCTAAGCAGCAAGAAGAAATTAGAGGAAGACAAATCACTTGGGAAGTTTTTCGTTTAAAGTTTCTGGGGAAGTATTTTCCAGAAGACTTAAGACGAAGAAAAGAAATAGAATTCCTTAAGTTGAAGCAGCATAATATGTGTGTTGGGGAATATGCTGCTAAATTTGATGAATTGTCAAAATATTGCCCCTATTTTCAATATGGAGTTGATGAAAGGTCACGGTGCTCCAAATTTGAGAGTGGATTAAGGCTTGACATCAAGCAGGCAGTAGGGTATCTTGAGATAGCCCAATTTCCTACCTTGGTGAATCGTTGTAGAATCTATGAAGATGATATGAAAGCTAGGCAGACCCAGTGGAAAAGTGGAGGACCACTAAGAAATAAGAGACAGAATTTTCTAGAGCAAAGGAAACTATACAATGCCCCACCTAGACCAAATGGCGGAACATCCAGCCAAAGGACTATTGCTGTTGGGAGTTTCAATACTCCTATTCGATGCTACCGTTGTGGAGGATATCACCATCAAAGGGATTGTAAAAAGTCATCGATTACCTGCTTCAATTGTGGAGAGAAAGGCCACTATAGCAGGATATGTACAAAGCCCAAGAAAGAACAGAACAATGACAATAATGGAAAGGCTCCAGCTGGTAGACCTCGAACCAATGGTAGAGTCTTTACCATGAGCGGAACTGAAGCGGTCATATCTGATGGCCTTATTCAGGGTAAGTGCATCATAAACGATAATCTCTTAAATGTACTATATGACTCAGACCAACTCATTCATTTATTTCTAATGATTGTGTGAAGCATTTGAATTTTCCTGTTTCACTTTTACCTTATGACCTTGTTGTTTCTACCCCTACCAATATCCCCGTTGTTACTTCTCGTGTATGTTTAAACTGTCCAGTTATTATAGAAGGTAGAACTTTTTCTATAAATTTGATCTGTTTACCTTTAACTAAATTAGATCTAGTATTAGGAATGGACTGGTTATCTTTCAACCATGTTCTTCTTAACTGTCATGAAAAAGCCTTAGTCTTCGAATCAAAATTCGAGACTTCTGTGGGATTTGAGATGGTCACTGCCAACCATATAGATGCTCCTAAAAACAAGGAAGCTCAAATGTATGTGATTATATCTTCTTTAAAACCTAAGGGAGATTTAAAAATTAACAATCTACCTATCGTTTGCGATTTCCATGACATTTTTCCCGAAGATATTCCTGGTTTACCTCCTGAAAGAGAAATAGAATTCAGCATAGACTTAGTACTAGGATCAAGACCCGTATCTATAGCACCTTACAGAATGTCCCTTCTAGAGCTAGCAGAATTGAAAAAACAAATAAAGGAACTCTTAGAAAAACAATTCATTAGACCTAGTATTTCTCCTTGGGGTGCTCCAGTGTTGTTGGTCAAGAAGAAAGATGGAAGCATGAGATTGTGTGTTGATTATCGCCAACTCAATAAGATCACTATCAAGAACAAGTACCCATTACCTAGAATAGATGATCTTATGGACCAATTGAGAGGAGCGACGGTATTTTCAAAGATTGACTTGAAATCTGGCTATCATCAAATTAGAGTCAAGACTGAGGATATACCAAAGACAGCCTTTAGGACAAGATATGGACATTATGAGTATTTGGTAATGCCTTTTGGCGTAACTAATGCTCCTGCAATCTTTA
The DNA here is from genome assembly GCA_004329165.1 of Spatholobus suberectus. Lineage (NCBI taxonomy): Eukaryota > Viridiplantae > Streptophyta > Magnoliopsida > Fabales > Fabaceae > Spatholobus > Spatholobus suberectus. The sequence continues at coordinate 4,401,928 of CM014732.1, forward strand.
TGGACTACATGAATCGGATATTCCATGAATATTTGGACAAATTCGTGATAGTCTTTATAGATGATATTTTGGTTTACTCCAAAAATCACCAAGAACATGAGGAACACTTAAGGATAGTACTGCAAATATTGCAGGAAAGGCAGTTGTATGCCAAATTCTCAAAGTGTGAATTATGGTTAGAACAAGTAAGTTTTCTAGGACATGTAATTACAAAAGAAGGAATTTCAGTAGACCCTACCAAGGTGGAAGCAGTGTTGCGTTGGGAACAACCCACAACAATAACAGAAATACGGAGTTTCTTAGGATTAGCAGGGTACTATCGAAAATTCATTGAAGGATTTTCGAAGCTAGCTTTGCCTCTAACTAAGTTAACCCGTAAAGGACAACCTTTTGTTTGGATAGAGGATTGTGAGACTAGTTTCCAAAAGTTGAAAAATAAGTTAACCACTGCGCCTATATTGATTTTGCCCAATCCTACTGGAAAGTTTGAAGTATATTGTGATGCATCTGGGCAAGGATTAGGATGTGTATTGATGCAAGAAGGGAGAGTGGTAGCTTATGCTTCAAGGCAATTAAAACCACATGAGGTTAATTACCCAACTCATGATTTAGAACTGGCTGCAATAGTTTTTGTCTTGAAGATTTGGAGGCACTATCTTTATGGTGCTAGGTTTGAAGTGTTTAGTGACCATAAAAGTCTGAAGTATTTGTTTGACCAAAAGGAGTTGAATATGAGACAACGTAGATGGATGGAATTCCTGAAGGATTACGACTTTGAATTGCATTACCACCCTGGTAAAGCAAACGTTGTAGCAGACGCTCTAAGTCGAAAATCCTTACATATCTCAATGATGATGGTCAAGGAGATGGAAATGATAGAGGATTTTAGAGATTTAGGTTTAGCTATGGAGATAAAACCAAGAAGTATTAGTTTTGGAATGCTTCAAATAAGCAATGAGTTTTTAGAACAAATACGGGAAGCCCAGAATACTGATCAATATCTCCAAGAAAGGTTAGAAGCAAGGACTGAAGGAAAGGAATTGGAGTTTGATCAAGATTCAAATGGAGTCATTCGATTCCAAGGTAGAATCTGTGTGCCAGAAAGTAGAGAGTTAAGAAAAATGATTTTGGAAGAAGCTCACAAGAGTAAACTAAGTATTCATCCAGGTTCTACCAAAATGTACCAAGATTTGAAAAAGTTGTTTTGGTGGTCGGGAATGAAGAAGACTGTAGTAGAGTTTGTTATGTCTTGTTTAGTCTGTCAAAAGGCTAAAATAGAGCACCAAAAAGCCTCTGGAGAATTACTACCTTTAGACATTCCCAAATGGAAATGGGATAGTATAGCAATGGATTTTGTAACAAACTTCCCTAGAACAAACTCTGGCTGTGATGCTATATGGGTGATTGTGGATAGACTAACCAAGTCTGCTCATTTCTTACCCATCAATATTAGGTTTTCTCTAGAAAAGTTAACCCAGTTGTATATCAGAGAAATCATTAGATTGCATGGAGTGCCTTTTAGTATAATCTCTGATAGGGACCCTCGTTTCACTTCTAGATTTTGGGAGAGTTTGCAACAAGCCCTAGGGACTAAGCTAAGACTAAGCTCAGCTTATCATCCTCAAACTGATGGACAGTCTGAAAGGACTTCCAATCCTTAGAAGATTTGCTTAGAGCTTGTATCTTAGAATGGAAAGGTAGCTGGGATCAGTTTTTACCACTGATCGAGTTTACCTATAACAATAGTTTTCATTCTAGCATTGGAATGGCTCCCTACGAGGCTTTGTACGGGAGAAAATGTAGGACTCCACTTTGTTGGTATGAGACTGGGGAATCTCTGATAGTTGGACCTGAAATGTTACAAGAAACCACAGAGAAAGTTAAACTAATTCGGGAAAAGATGAAAATATCACAAGATAGGCAGAAAAGTTATTTTGATAAAAGGAGAAGACCCCTTGAGTTTCAAGAAGGAGATCATGTATTTTTGAAAGTTACGCCTGTAACTGGGGTTGGCAGAGCCCTAAAATCCCGAAAACTTTCTCCTAAATTTATTGGTCCTTACCAAATCCTTAGAAGGATTGGTCTTGTTACATATCAAATAGCCTTACCACCCAATCTTTCTAATCTTCATAATGTCTTTCATGTTTCCCAACTACGTAAATATATCCATGACCCTTCACATATCATTGAGCCTGATATAGTACAAATAAGAGAAAATCTTACTTATGACGTATCCCCGATTAGAATAAAGGATCGGAGGATAAAACAGCTTAGAGGTAAAGAAATACCTCTGGTGAAGGTTGTGTGGAGTCAAATTGATGATGGAAATGCAACTTGGGAAGTAGAGAGCAAGATGCAAGAACAATATCCTCATCTCTTTACTGGTAAGAGAATTTCGGGGACGAAATTCCTAAAAGGAGGGGAGTAATGTAACACCCCTACTTTTGTATATTAAATTATTCTGTATGTTTAAAAATTGTTTTTAAGTCATCAATGTATTTAGAACAATTAATAATAATTTTAGAAATTTTTCTAGAATTTATTGAGATAATTTTTGTAAAATGACAAAAATATCCCTGGTTGACTGTTGGAACCAATCGGAGACTTTTTGACCTCAAAATATTTTGAAAATTTTATATTAAGTATCTCTCATTATAAAAACTTTATTTTGAGAAAAAAGTAGTGAAAAATATAATAATCCTATTTTAATTCTTTTACTGTTTTTTTATATACAATTCTGAAAAATCGGAAATGAATTTTAAAATTCTGACTCCCGCCATTTTTCTCAAAATTTCAAGAGCTATTTAATCATGATTTTTAATAATTTTTCCGAGCCGGAGCTTGGAGAAATTAGAAAATGACAATTTTATCCCTATTTCTCAACATTAAGAACTGACATGAGGAAAAGATTCAATTGACATTAAAATGTCAATTTGAGCTTGGAATTATGTCATATATATTAAAATATAATTTTGGGAATTTTTGGGAATTTTCTGGAATTTCTGTGTAAAATGACCAAAATGCCCTTGCGTGTCTAATAAGCCAGCTAGTACTGGTTTGACATTCAAAAAGGGTGAAAATATTAATTTTAGTTTAATTATAGGTAAAATATTTAATTTTAGAATTTTGATACAAATTTTGGTATTTATTGAATTAAAATGGATTTTCTATGAATTTTCTAGCTTAAAAATATAAAATAAAAACATATAATTTGAAACAAATTAATAAAAATTAAAATTTATTATTAGAAATTTATTTTTGATGAAAATTAATGTATTTATCCAGTTTTGCATTAAAATACATTATTTTGATATTAAAAGCTAAATTTTTCAAGTTTAGCGTTTTTGTCGGTACCGGTTAATTCACCTACAGATAAAATTTGACACATGGAGGCTTGGGACAGCTGGTGGAGCACGTCCCCAACCCTAAAATAGGTGATTCACCACCTATTTGAGATATGTGTCCCTAAATTGGATTAAAAATAAATAAAAATTAGATTTATGACATAATGGATGATGTAAATATTTGGACACCTAACCCCCTTCCTTCTTCTATAAATAGGCCTCAAAGTTTTCAGATTTTCACTCATCCTTTCCTCTCCCAAGCTAGAGAGCTTCTCTTTCTAAAGTTTTCTCTCTCTAAAATATTTTTTATCTAGTTTTTATGTTAAAATTTTGCTAGTTTTCAACTAGTAGAATTTCTCCTCTTAGAAGCTTTGCACCAACAATTCCATCCTCTTCATCAACTATCTTAGAGGTAATGGGGGGAGTGGGGTTGGTTCTAAATTACTGTCACTTTGCATGTTGGTAGGAAGGGTTTTCCCCTAAACCCGTTTAGGCTTAAATTTTAGTATTGTTATTATTGTTTAAAGTTAAACTTTAATTTTTACTAAGTTGTTACTCTGCCCAAATTTAGATTATTAAATCATAATTACTAAATTGTTACTCTGCTCAAATTTTAATTATTAAATTATACTTGCTAAGCTGTTACTCTGCTCAATTTTAGAAAATTAAAATGTATTTATTTAGTTGTTATTCTGCCAAAATTTTAGTAATTATAATATAATTGCTATGTCGTTATTCTGTTAAAATTCTGGTATTGTGCAATTTCTGCAAAATAAGGCAGAAATGTTGATTGTACTGGTGCTCAAGTTAAATGAGACCAGGGAAACCTCTGCTTGAGAAGTTAGGAATTGATAGTTTAGTGAGTAATGTAAAGCAAGTGACATGTAGTGACATGGCACCCTGCTAGGGAAGCCACAGTTTGGTACGCTGAGGAATGAAAGGCAGGGACCCACTTGCGGAGGTCTTGGGGGTAGGCATCGAGTGGTGAAGGTCCCAATGGCCAGGGTAGCCCCCTTGAGCCGGGATATTCGCCTGACCAAACTCGATAACCCCGACAACTGCTCAGCATTCCAAGATTGGTTTGAGAGTATACTTCTATAAATGGATATCCTAAATTGTTATTTTGTTCCTCAATGATGACGAGGACTGTACCATGTGATGGTGTTGAGAGAGGTATATGTACTCCCAGTCACTTCCCAGGTTCTGTTGAGAACTATTACCCACTAATGGGAAGTATGGATCCATACCTAGTCAAGGGTAGTCGGATACAACTTAGAATGAATCTTAGGATCTCTTGTGTTGTCAGTTGTGTTTTGTTTTTGTTTTATGGTACATTTCCTACCGCACATGTAAAAGTGATTTTAGAACAAAACACCTCACTCCATTATTTTCTTTTGTGTATGATTGGTCGTGATTATTGAAGACGACATTAACGCTCCGTGATGCTGAGTACGAGATAGAGAACGTCTCAACGAAGGAGGACCTGAAGACCTATAGTATTTTCTTTTTGTATAAGGGATAGGGTAGATAAATACTGCTCTGTATAAGATCTCTTTTGATGTATATAGTGGGCTAGGTAGTATATGTATTTCGATGTACTTTTGTTTCTGACTGTTATGTATTACTCAAACCATGATATACAGTTTTATGAAATATATGTATATATCTTTCATATTTTATTACCATTTCCAAATTCTGTTAAGTTTGGAATTTCTTTTAAAACTGAAAAAATTTTACACACATTTTTATTTACTTAAACTTAATAACTAAATTAATATGAATTATATTTAAAATTAAATGGGTGTTACAAAGTGGTATCAGAGCAGGGCCTCTCTCCCAGTACGGTGTGGTTCGAGGACGAACCAAGTGGAAGCTGGTGGGCATGTAACATCCCGGGCGCTGACGAGGGCGGGGAGTGATCGCTGGTGCAAAAGAGATGAGGCACGGACAATGAGCGGCTCCTGGCAGGCTTCCAGCGGGAGGGGTACATGAATGAATCAAATACACACCCGAACGAGAGGGATCCAGAGGTTGTGCAAGTATGGGACTGTACAGTTGAGGATAGCTTAAAAGAATTAATAAGTGCTACCTATACCATCAAGATGCATCTACTTTTCGGTAGCCTATCACTTAAGAACTCTATAGTTAAGCGTGCTTGACTTGGAGCGATTTAGGAATGGGTGACCTCTTGGGAAGTTTCTCGGGAAACGTGTGAGTGAGGACAAAGCACGCTGAAAAGTCTTGTGTTGGTTTGTGGGGACAGTCACAGATCCTGCAAACGGCCGGGCGTTACAGCAACTTCATCCAACGAGAACAAATGTGTAAAATATTTTAAAAATAGTTTTAAAATGAAAATAACTGGTGGAAAAGATTATCATCATCTCATCTAAACTCTTCAATATTTTATTAATACATCTAACTGTCACTACAATTTTGACCACCATAAACTACTTAATTAACTATACCACCATAGTCGTGGTCTTATACTGAAATATATATTATGATAGAAGGAATTGATTTTGTTAGTTTGTCAAATAGACACTTAACCTACCAAAGGCCTACCTACATCTAGCTAGCTAACAATTGGACCACCCAAGGCAAGTAAAATTCGTGGTCAATTGTAGTGATTGAAATTCGATTACGGGTTCACCAAAAAAAATCGATTACGGTAAAGTTTGGTACGAGATATGTTTTAAAACTTTTGAAAAAGTGACATGAGAATAAAGATCCATGTTTAGTAAAAGATAATAAAAATATGAGAAAATAGACTATGCACTAATAGTGTAAAATAGTTTTACACTGTCATCCAATTATAACTCACCATGTATAATAAGTTTGTTAACTTTGATAATAATCATCCTAAAAATCACACTAAAGCTTATTTTTGATTGATTGACAACGTAAATTTTTTTTCACTGATAATACATAGCAATTAAACTCTAAAAATAATTTCTAAAAATAAAAGATTTCTCTGAATGTCTTTTTTTTTTTTTACGAGGATTTCTCTGAATATTAATTTATGAATTAGTGAGAGAAAAAAAAGTTTCACCTTCGTAAGTGGAAATAAAACTTTATTATAATAATTGAGTGTAAAGTTGCTAAACTTTCTTAATAATAATAAACACATTTTATATATATATTTCAATAATTTATTAATAGTAATTTAATTAGAAATAAAAGATTTCAAATATCAAGCGTACTTAAAGGCAATCTTAACTTTTTAATAAAAACAAATGATTATTTTTCTCTAATTAAAATTTCAAGGTCCTTTTCTCCATAATTTTGACCTTTTCATATTCTTAATGGTCATCGACATTAGTTGTTCCTTTAACTAGATTGTCTTTGGACAAAAATTAAATTATTTTTCTTAATTGCTTGAAATGCTATTAAAAGCACGATTATTTGTATTATCTCCATATAAGTACTTAAGAAATTTATTTAAGTTTTTGATATTGTAATTTTTCATTTTAGTTTTTTATAAGTTCGTTTTAGTTTAATTTATTTAAAAAAAATTGTTAGGATAAAGGACAAATTATAACCCTCAATGGTTTTGATTTAACAAATAAAGAAAATAATTTTGGTTAAAAAGAATCAAGCGCGCACATTTATTAAAGAAGAAGTATATTGTCTTAGTAAGAAGAAAGGAATAAAACACATTGTTTTATTTATGCATAGTCTTACTACAGAATATGTACATAGTTTTATTTACGTTTCAGGAACTATAAAGTGTTGGGTCTTCTCAAGGCAAGAAGCGTATCAAGGAAGTTTAGACAAAAGTCAAACAAGGCCAAAAAGCTCACCTACTTCATCAAAAGACATGCCTAGCTCTCTAATAGAGTTCAACAGTGTACATTTCTAAACAAAAAAAGATATGTTCTTTGTGGCACAAGAATTGTACGAGAAAAGGAAAGATAAGTTATATGCTTTATTTTATCAAAGTGAAACTTTGGTGAAAGATATTTTATGCCATATTTAATGCTCCATTGTTCACTTTTCTGAAGCATGAAAAAAAAAAAAAAGCACAGCTGTCTCACAACAGACACTTCAATGCCTATAAATACCAAAGACTTGAAGATCAAAATAGAACTCATGCTCAATACTAATTCAAAATCTCTTACGTGCTAAGTTTGTCTATGTATAGAAAGTCTCTAAGTGTTAAACAAACAACCGATGGTTAAACTTTTACATCCTTCTTACTAAGACAAAGTAGCCAATGAGATTTACCCTTTACCATTTCTTTGTGAAATTGGTTGAAACCTGAAAAGGCTTTTTATTCAAAAAATGCTTGTGTTGTTACTTGGAGAAGCAAGTCAAAGAATACCCATTATTGAGCCTAAAGAAGCTTGAATTAAAGAATACTTGTAACTGTGTTATTGATAGTGAAAAACTTGGCGAGATACCAAGGACTAGACATAATCTTGAATTAAGACGAACCAGTACAAAAACTTTGCATTTTTATCTTCCCTCTTAACCTTCTAAGCTTTTAAATTGGGTTGTGTTTGAAAAAGAAGTCATTTTGACTTAAAACCATTTAATAAGCTTCTACTCACACACAATATATTTCGTCTTACACTTATCTTTTCATAAGACGATACTTGGTTTGTGAAAAAGATTTGCAAAAATCTTTGAAAACATAATTCAACCATTCTTCTTATATTTTCAAGTGGTTTACAAGAATAATTATAAAAATAATTTTTTTTGTTAACTTTTTAGAAAGATTTTCTTAAAAAAAAGTAATTATTTTCTTTTAAAAAAACTGTTTCCACATAAACCATAAATGTTAACAGGTTTTTCACCCATTGAACCATTTTGATAACAAAACAATATAGAAGAATTAATTAGATGAGTTTATATATACATGACAAAGATCCACACATTTTTGGAGAATAAAAAACTATATTTTTGTCATAATCTTTTCTTCTTAGATGTGCCCAATCCTAAATTTTTGTCCACTAATATTTTTTTTAGTTTACTAATTACAATCCTCGTTAGGTGCATTTTCAACCTTTAGGATAGAGGAAAAGAAAGAAAAAATTTTAAATATAAAATGTTTTCTTTTTTTATTGAAGAGAAAAAAGAGAGAGTAAAGTTGGATTTAAGAAATAAAAGTTTTAAATTTTTCTTCCATAATTTTTTTTTTCAATTCAAATTTCAATTTTTTTTTCTATCCTCTAATTTTCTTTTTCCTTGTCTAAACAGAAAATTTTAGACAAAATTCAAGTTTAAAACTTAATTTAAATTACCTCATCAAATTTTCTTTTATTTTTCTCATTTTTAAGTTACAAAATTATTAATTAGAATTTTATAATCAAATAATTATAACATTTCAAACTTAATAAATAATATAGCTAATCTCTGACAATTCAATTTGATTTTTATAGACACACTACAGAGTATGACCACGTCACGTTCTCACCAAATAGACTATTAAACTTACGATGTTTCAAGTTTTTTCTTGTTTTTTTTTTCTTTCTAATAAATGGCTAAGTAAAAAAAGTAGAAAATAATAATAACAATAAGTCAAGTGCTTTATAGCAATGACATTGCATTGTTGTAATTTGGAATATATATGATGATGTGTCATTCTTGTTAATGCTTTTTACATATATAAATAAAGAAAAAATAAGCTATGTACTGACAGTGTAAAGCAATTTTACACTGTCATCTAATTACAACCTACCATATATGGTAAGTTTGCTGACTTTGATAATAACTACCCTAAAAGGCACACTAAAGCTGATTGTTGATTAGTTGACAGTGTAAAAGTTTTTACACTGATAGTACATAACAATTAAACTCATAAATAAAATAATTAAATAATGGGTCAGGATCCGTTCAGGTGTCAAAGTTAATTAAATTATACCTTTAATAACTTTTTGTATAATGCAAATTTAACCAATCCAACCGTTGAATTTGATGTTCTTATTAATTAAATTAAGTATACAAAATTTTATACAATTCCAAAATTATTCAATAGTTCATCATATCACCTTCCTTTAACATATAATATGATATTAAAATATATGTAAATATTTATTGTTAGATAACATATCTAGAAAAGTCTAAATTATGTGAAATTTGATTTACATGATCATGAAGATAATATCACATAATTCAACAATTGGATTGGTTAAATTTACAGTTTACAAAAAGTTATTGAAAATATAATTTGACTAATTTTAATATCTGGTGTCAACAAACCCTTAAATAATATATAAACATAATATTTGTAGTCAAGGGAGTTATAACACCATATAGTGATATTTCCAAAACATTTTCATACTTTGATTAGAGAGGAGTGCTAGTAAATGTAACACTAATCAAATAAATGACCCTACTAATCTAACATGTTCTATATATAATAGTCTAATCAAATAAATAACACTAATGTACGAGGGGATTTGGGCAACTAGCCACTGTAAGTGGAATTGATTAAAGTGAAAATTAAGAAGTTTAAAAGTAGACAAAAGAGTAAAATACATCAGGAACTAGGAGACAAAATAATAATAATTTAATAATAAGAAATAGAGAATTAAAAAGTTAAGAGAAGTCCGGATGAAAATAAAAAAGAGAAAAGAGAAAAAAATTAGTGTATAAATTAATTAATAAATAGAGAATCAATAATAATTGTGTTAATAAAAAAGTATTTTAAAGTGACATAAATATACACAAAATAATAAAATTAGTGTAGTAACATTTATTATTAAAGATTTAAATTAATAAATTCGTTTTTAACTGTGAATAATTTATTTTTTCTGAAAAACTTTAGTAATTGAGATTTTTTTTTTTTTTTTCTAATCCATAGATAATTAGGAGACCTTAAGATTGCCTCAATTCCTTAAAGGCTCCTATGGCCTTGTCAACATTGCTCCATATTCTCCCATCCGAAGTCTCATTTATTGTTCCTAACTGGCAACTGCCATACACACATATAATGACCATTCTTTCCACTTTAAATTTGAAAATGAAAATGTAAATAAAAGACACATGCACGACACCCCAAAAAAACTGTACTAATGAGATGAAATGACGAATTACCTATGAAAGTTCACACCATTTATCAAAATCCTCTTTATATTTTAAATGAGAATAACTATCTTGAACGAGAGTATTTTTAATTACTATTTTTTAATGAGAGTGTTTTTAACTGTCATTCTTTAATGAGAGTGTTATTAGGAATTTTTTAACTTTTTATTTCTTTCAATCTATCATTTTCAATATTTTTAGTTTTAAATTGAATTTCAACATTTTTTAAAAAAAATTATCAATAATTAAAAATTTACATTGTATATTGTATTACAATAGTTATTTATTATAAATTTAAAATATATTCTATATGTTCAAAAATATTAATTTATTATAAATTTTAATTATAATATAAATTTTATATTCAAAAGTATTTATTTATTATAAATTTAAGTTATATAAAATAAATATTTATTTCATGTAATGCACAAATTAAAATACTAGTAATAATAATAATAGTGGATAAAATAAAAAAGAAAATAACTTGCTGCCACAGACATTATTGCCAACTCCTTAAGATGTGTTTGAAAGTGAGAATTTTTTTAAAAAAATAACGACAAATTTTTTTATTAAGAAAATTATATATTTATAAAAACAAATAAAGTATTAAGATATTAAACTTATATCAATCTCTCAGTTTATTTTTTATTTTAAAAATTATAAATTAGAGAATATTAAAAATAAAAAATGTATCTCCTTCTCCTTCCCTCCAAATCTCAATTCCCATATGTATCCTTAAATTCTTAAAATATTTATAAATTTCATATATAAATACTCAAAATTTGCAATTCATTCTATCTATAAATATACGTCAACTTTGTCTTATGATTTAACTCCTTTATAAGAAGCCGAAAACATATTTAATGCTAACGTAACATATACTCAAGAAAGTGCACACAAATGTACATAAACAAGACAAAAGTCAATCAATAGGAGTTAACACATTTGGTTGAGTCTTCCACTCAGTAGTTGTGATTTAAATTCGATTATCAAATTTCCCTTGTTAATAAACAATATGTAAATTTTATTATAAATCCTTGCTGAACTTAATAATCTTTTCTGGCCTCACAAGGAAACGTGTCTTTCCCTCATTTAAACTTTTCTTTTCCTCTTGTAACCAGAAGAATAAATAACAGAAGTCAACAGGCAGATCAATTTGGTTTGAGTACAACAAAACCTGCTGCTGCATGCTCTCACTTTACAAGTACAAGGCACTAAATCGATTATTGACAAGGTGAGCAGATGTTCGATTTTCAAACAATGGTCCAAAATATCCGTTACCCTGAAGTTAAGCCAAACTGATCACAGATCATGTGTCTAGGAAAGCATAAGAAGATACTGCAGCTAAAAATACACAATAGGAAAGCAAAGAGATGGTATGTCATTGCTAGAAATGAAAATGGGACAGTGCACATGGTGTACTAAAATCCAACACATGGAAATCTTCTCATACAAAAAGGAAATTAATAGCACTTAAGAATGTTCAATTTAAATTTTCAGCAGTACTAGTTGATAGCGTTAAATTTCACAGTTCAACAATATACAAGAGTACCCGAGAGAGGATTTTGCTCTCTCTCTTCCGACAAGGTACGGATATTATAACAGAAAATTAGTGACATGTGAGCTGAAACTTCTCTTTGCGGTGTTCTCTCTGTTCTATAAATCACTTTCTCCGGCAGAAAACATTGCTAAATGGGTAGCTGCGTGCTTACTGCTGGTTTAATGTCTTGTGATATGCAACCTGCAACAGCATTAAAATAAAAGAATTTATAATTATATGAACATACAACTGTGAGTGAAGGAACAATGCAGGGACTTTTTAGGAGATTAACTGGTCCACCTTTACCTAGCCAGTTTCAACTATGCCAAAATAATTCAGTGGAGTTTAAAGAATATATAATATATCTTTCTCCCATTTTATATGTTTTTACAACTCTATTATTTATGTACATATTCCCAATGCTTTAAGTTTTTCCCAATCATGATTAATTTGAGCACTAGTAGTAATAGACCCAAGACTTTTCAAATTGGGTGCTTACAGATGTTGAAGTCTTCAGCAGCTCCCTTATGGCCATTGTTGCATAACATGAAGCAGGAAGAGTAAAGCTCAATTTGAGAGCCATATGGGAATCTTGAGAGCTGGAGCCACTGAGAGATTCGTCATGTTGTAATTTTACTTCCTCACCTGCAATCTCATTATAATTCTCAACCTTTGCAATGTCATCAGAGCTGTCTAATTCTCTGATGCAATCAAAGGATTCTTCCTTTTTCCCATTTGCTGCACCCATTGGTTTGACAGTGTTCATAGGTTTAGACTTGTTAATTTTGTCTAAATCTGTCTCTACCAGTTGTTTATTACTGTCGGTGTACGTAAGCAATTCCCTGCAATTGTAGACATCAAACATATTCGTCAATAAGTGAACTACACGCAAAAACAAAAATGAGAAAAAGTATGAGTCTAAGCAATGTGGAGAATGATTAACTTCGGTAAATACCATTCAAAGTTAATTGGCTTCTGAAAAACCCTCCTGTAACATCCGGTGATACTAGTTATTGAGAATTCCCTAATAGAAAAATAGGAAGAAACCAGGGTAAGAGAACTAGTAGGAGAGAAAAAGAAGATTAAGTTAAACAATGAATGTAGAATTGGACTCATCAAGATTTGAGTAGAGATTCTTATTACATACTCCACATTATGCACTCTCTTGGTTAAACTGATTCCATCCTGACCAGTACAAATAAAACAGGTGAATATTTAAAGGAGGTGGGGGAGAGGGGGGAATATAACAACCCATGGAACAATAACAGTAAAGAAGGTTGCAAAAAGGCTAGGACAGCAACCCAAACGTATATGTAAGAACTAGCTGACCATACTTCTAGAAGTAACAGAAGGAGGGGGAGAAAGAGAAGCAGTGGAGGGGCTCTGTCCATGCATAATAATATCTCCACTAAATTGCAGTTCCAAGAATCAATATCAATTGTCAACTGCTGAGTATTAATATTAATCTTGATAACATACATACAGCAGGCTCTTCAGGTTGGTGTTCTACAGCATATCCAAATCCAAACCTATAGCCTTCAAGGCATAACTAACTTGAAAAGTCAACTTATCTCAAATTTAAGAGCATTCCTTATTTCATCACCAGTGGACTGTTCTGCTTGACACAATAAAAAGAACCTGGGGAGCAACTTTTTGATTTTCCCCATCATGAAATAAAATTATTTGCTCAAATACACCAAAATGCATAGCAATTAATTATTGTTTATAAGTAAAGGGATAAATCTACTCCTACACAATATTTTTACAACAATTCTTAAAATGTAAGAGATAGGAAGAGATGAGAGAGAAGTGTGGGATAAGATGCATGATTTGATAGAGAGATAGAAAGAAAAAAATGAATTGTAAAAAGTATTGTAAGAATTTGTTGTGTCATTACTCTAAGTAAAATATTTGACATGACATCCAGCCTTAGCTCCTCCGATATCACTCCTAATCAAATGCATACAAATTTAGGATATTGAAAGTACAAGGGGCCAAATTGATACATACTTTTTTTGCCAAATCTTCATAAACATTGGCAATATGATTGGTTGGATAATTTACCCGTGAACTGCAAGATAATAAACACGTAAATGTCAGAGATTCACCCCTCCCCAAAAATTAAAAAGAAAGACAATGGAAAACTAAAACATTGGTGACGATCTGAGTCATCAAAATCAAAGAATCTGAGCAGTATTAGCCAGTCATGCTTACCCTGGCATAGGAAGGATGACATCATCAATTGTGTAACATCCTGAATTAAGATCTTCAGCATCCACAGCCTGTCATATGAAATAAACCCACTTTAAATTGTCAAGCTTATTTTAGAACATCATTCACACAACTTCTGTTATTCCTTGTTGTGTAATTCTTTTTTGTTCCAATTGATAAATTTCCCTTATTTGTACTTCCCCTCGTTTCTCCCAAATGAAAATCTTTTTCTATTTAAAAAAAAATAGATTTTACACTTCATCACCTGTTAATGAAAGCAGACATCAAATCAAGTTCCTAGACAGAATTATATCTTTATGGAATTAATCCATTCATTTGAGAAAAATGGTTCACCATAGTGTTTTATTCATGAAATTTGATCAAAAAATGCTCCAAAGATTACTGATTTCCTTAAATGCTGACTGAGTCACTGAGCATGATAATTAATAATAAATAGGAATCCAGACAGAAAAATGTTGAAATTATAGGGTTTTAGGCATAGAGGGAGGAAAAGGAGAGAATAGAGACCAAATACTTTGAGATTGATATTAGCTTGGTATGATGTGATGATGTATTACAATGTGAAATGTGATGCATAACATGAACCACTAGCCCTTTTATATACATTAGACTCTTAATCCTTAAGAACAAATAAGAAATAACTTCCTAAAGATAAAACCACTAAGAATAAGATAAGGATCCTAAAAAGATAAGATATTCTAAAATATAATCAAGATACAATTGGATATTTTTCATATATTCTCCCACTTATTACAATTATATCCACCAAAACAGGAAAAATATAAGGGTTAAATATGTTTTTAGTCCCTGCAAGTAGGACAAAGTTCGTTTTTGGTCCCTCAAAAATAAATCAGCTCTTTTTGGTCTCTCATTTATGAAAATGTGTCAGATGTGGTCTCTGCCTTTATATAAAATCGTCTGTTTTTGGTCCTCATTTATGGAAATAAAAACCACATATGAAACATTTCCATAAACGAGGGACCAAAAAGAAACGATTTATGTTTTAGGGACTAAAAGCAAATATTGTCCTCTTTAAACAGACTAAAAACATATTTAACCAAAAATATAATATGGGCTCCACCACACATGGTGACAAAACTGCAAAAGGAAACTCAAAGATGTTGGAGACAAGTTGAGAGTACCTAGGACTGAGACTAGTGGGGCTAGACTGCTTTTGCGACAAAAATTGGGAGACCAAATTGCACCTGAGACAAACCCAAGGCCAAAACCTAGGGTCAGATTGCATCTGGGGTAAGTGTGGTACAAAGTTGGGGTCAATCTAATATGGGACAAAAATTGATGGGGCCAGAGCAAATGGGACAGAGATCGGCAGGGCAGAGCATTTGAGACTGAGACCAGCAAGGCCAACACATATGGGACTAAGACTATGGCCAAACAGTATCTGAGAGAAATGATAGGGCCAGTGATAGGAATATACCTCCCTATTAGGAGGGTCTATGAAAGGGGAGGCACAAGGCAGCTGGAGAGGATCACAACCCTTAATGGGTCAGTTTCATTGTAAATAACCGACTAATAGAAGTTTGTTAGTTAGGTGGGCCAGAGGTCAGTTAGTTGCTGGTAGAATAAATAGAATTGAGAAAAGGGTTGAGAGGTATTGTAGAATCTGGGAAGTGAGGGAGAGGGCTGGGACTCGAAGAATTACTCAGCATTCTTGCATCATACAGTACGTTCCTTGGGTCTGGTTCCACATTGGGACAGATCAGAAAAAAAATTTCTGCAATATTTTCAATCTTTTCTCTCTATTTGGTACCAGTTCTATCAGTCAGACACCTTCCACCTTTTTCCCTTTCAATGTTATGCAAGAATCACAACAAACCGGAGACAACAACCACAATAAATGCCAAGAAATAACCCAAACACACCAATCCTAATGAAGATAGACAAAATACATGATCTAAAGGAGCCAAACACCCATGGGACGCACAAATTAGTGAAAAGCAAGTGAATAGATATAAACAGAGGGAGCAAGACAATGTTCAATTTCAGCCATGGGTCACTGAACAACTCCAAACAACTCTTGAACTGCATAAAGAGGTGGCATGAGACCCAAATGAACTTATACATAAGTGCTTATATGATCAGCACTTATTCAATATGTCCTTAATTAAGCTGTTTATGCAGAAGGACCCTTATTCGATAAGCAACTTCTCTGGGATAAGATTAGATGTTTGGCTACAACTTGGGGTAAAAACAGTTTTTTACAGGGGTTTCTCTTAAAAATATGTTGACAGATTGGGTAGCTTTGCTTCTATTGAAACTTTAGGATTCGGATAAATAAAATGAAAGAGAGATTGATGGCTAACAATGTATTATGTGATTGATAGTAAGATGTTCTTGAAATACAATAACCTAGTGCACCTATTTATACCACAAGTTAGGGCCTTGCCTGAATAAGCTTCTTCATAAGCACTTATAGGAGAAGAAAACACAGAGGAAAAATAAAATATACTTCTCCCATAATAAGCTAATTTGTAGAAGTTCTATCATTTTAGCTTCTCCAAAAGCTTATTTTAACTTTATGCATAAGCTAATTTTAGCAGGAGAAGCTTATTTCATTTTTTCTTCTCCTATAAGCGCTTATAGAGAAGTTTATCTAAACATTGTCTAGGTCAAGTGCTAGTATTACTGGTATAAGCCCAAGTCCAATACTAACAACTAATTCCTAATATCTTCTAACAGCTTCATTGATGTTTTCTTTCTTATGTATTTTTGTGTTTCATTTCTTTTTTAAGGAGGATTTCTTATCCTCTTGATTCTTTGTAATCATCTTTTCATCTAAATTCTTGTGAAAAATAACTTCAGTTTCATACAACCTTCTTGAACTTTCATTCTCAGAATAATTACAATGTATAAAATGACCAAAAATAGATGTGACCAAATATCCGTGCATAGATATACCTTCATGCCTGTATATTCTGTCATGTGTGCACTAGACTCTGAATAGATAGAAGATCATGAGAAAGATACGTCATGACATATTTCTAAACCTACATTTCAGTTGAGTACTAGTAGACCTCTGCAACGGGGAAAATCAAAAGTCTAACCTTGACATAACTATTTATTTCTTCGTGAATATCTCCAGAGACTTCATCTTCATTATTAGAATCATACCTATCACCGCAGTCTTCAGCATATTCAGATCCAACAAGCTTTATAACCTTTCCAGTAGAATTTTCTTTACAATATACCAAGTCCCCTAATACTACATGTTCAGTTCCTGCCACACAGTAGAATCACATTCAATTTAATAAATGAATATTTTGACTTCAACCATCATAATAATGATAATTCATGGTAAGGATTGTATGGAATGGGTATTTGGTATCAAATGCAGTCAGGAAATCAGGAGAAGTGACATTAGAAGTTCATTGCCAGCGAAAGCAAGACAAACATAGAAATTTATTACAAATCACGACTTACCATATTTTTGCACCCTCTTACTTGCAGCATGGTTCCACAAATAGCTTTGGTAACTATGTACATACCTAAAAAATAGTAATGCAACTATAAATCAATATCAATATTATCCTTCAAATATATGATCTTGAATAATATATTATATCTTTTATTTGTGTTCAAAGCAGACTTGTCTTTCTTTGCAAATGAAACAAAAGAAGACAGCATAAATAGCCCACTTTTGAGCTTCTACGAGAATTTTTGTATCTTCCTAGATTTCAAATTTTATTCATTTGCATTTGTGCTAACTTCACAGTTTTGTCTACAATAAAAACTTTCCTCCTTAGCTGGATACTGTGTCAAAAGCAGAGATTTAGCACTAAAACCACCAATTTTATTGTGTAATAGTGAAGCATACCAAAGTTGAATAATAATATTTAGAGACTTGCTTGAGTGAAAAACCTATATTTAAGTTAATTACACTTAAGAGTAGTAAAGGGCAGTAAATACAATTCCCTAACTGATGCATGAATCTGAACAATCATGTAACCTAGACTTTAAATGCTAATCATAAGATCTATTTGCGACACTCCCCCTTAAGTTGAAGCATATAAGTCAAGCGCTCCAAGCTTGGAACAATTAAATTGAATTCTAGGGCCCCTTAGAAACTTTGTGAAGATGTTTGATAGTTGGTCATTAGAACTAACAATTTTTGTGATGAGTTCTTTGGAAAGAACCTTTTTCCGAACAAAATGACAATCAATTTCAATATGCTTAGTTCTTTCATGAAATATTGAATTGGAGACCATATGATGAGCTGCCTGATTATCACAACATAATTTCATCTGTTTGATGTCTCCAAACTTCAATTCTTGAAGGAGATGCTTAATCCAAATGAGTTCACAAGTAGTTGTAGCCGAAGTCTTGTACTTTGCTTCTGCACTAGACCTCCAAGAAGAAGGTGACATCAACTAACATGAAGTAGTGATTATTGGCTGGAGAATAACAACGATATACATTTTATAGTTTGGAATACCCAAGAAACACACATTTGATAGCTCGAGGAGAAAGCTTGTCCAAACTTGGAGAGAGATTATGAACAAAATAAGTACATCCAAAAACCCGAGGATTAACATCAAACAATGGATCCTTAGGAAATAAAATGGAATAAGGAATTTTATTGTCAAGAGCAAAGGAAGGCGTTCAATTAATTAGAAAACAAGTAGTTAAAATGGCATCACCCCAATGATGTGCAGGAACATTTGCATGAAGAAGCAATGTCCGAGCGGTCTCAACAAGATGCCTATTTTTCCTTTTTGCAATTCCATTTTGTTGAGGTCTCAACAAAAAAGTGGAAAAGGTTGAAGAGAAATATTCTTTGGCATTATCACTCTGAAGAATATTAATTTCCTTCCCAAATTGAGTTTTAATTTCATCGAAATAGGAAGTGAAGATTGAAAAGATTTCAAAGCGCTCTTTCATTAAGAATACCCAAGTCCATCAAAAAAATTCATCAATAAAGTTAACAAAATATCAAAAACCAAAATAAGGCACACAACTTGGTCCCAATATATCTGAATGGGTAACTGCAAAAGGAAAATCAACACGGTTTTCAACTTTGCTTGGGAAGGAAGAGCGAACATGTTTGCCCAATTGACATGACTCAGTTCAAAGTTGTTATCATTGCAAGATAAGGAACCATTTGCTTCAATTTTGACAAACTTGGATGACCTAATCTTTCATGAAGAAGGTTTGGAGACTCAACTACATTACAAGTTGCAGAAAGAGTTGATTAGAGGTAATGAAGACTGTTGGAAAAGCTGTTTTGTATCTGCTATCATCTTTTCTAAAGCTGTTTTTTGCTGTATCTATCTGATTCATATAGATTCTAGGTTGTAGACTTTTCTCTCCCTATGTATCTCTGTTCAGACTCTTGTGTTTCTCAAATATATATATATATATATATATATAGATCTGCTAAGTGGGAAATACTCATGCAGTCTTTCTCCTACCACATTCAAGTTTATTTTTAACTTGGTATCAGAATGGGTTTGATCCCGCTTTGTTGTCTTCGGTCAAGTAGTTGCCGGCACCGTTCGCTGTCCAAGTCGCCGGCGAGCACCTGGATCTAGTGCGCCTCTGCGAGCGCAACCCACCCTCAGAGGTTTCCAAGTCAGAAACCTCTCCATGCGCTCAGTTTGTCCACTGACGAGACAGGCGTGTACTATCCATGCGCCGGCTTCCGATGATCGAAAAACCCACGCGCCACCACCATTCAGTTCGTCGAAGCCTCCCGACCCTGTTTCAAGCCTCCATGCGCCATTTTTCCTTCATTTGGAGAATGGGTCTAGTCGTTTGTGAAGCTTCTTCTTTTCCTTCCTTCTCTATTTGGCAAAAATGACGTCTGCAAGTCCTATGCTGTCTATTTCCGAGACTCCCATTATCACTACACAAAAATTGAATGGCAAAAATTACCTGTCATGATTTGCCTCCATGGAACTTTGGTTTCTTGCACAAGGATACCATGATCATCTGGAAAAGGAATTTGATGAAGCATCAATTGAAGACTGTGCTCATTGGAAGAAACTGGATTTTCAGTTATGTGCAGTATTGTGGCAGTCAGTGTAACCGAACATTTTGGAGACGCTCATAACCTTCAAAACATGTTGTTCATTTTGGAAGAAAGCTCAGTATTTTTGCTAATGACATTCAAAGATTGTATGATTCTGCCCAAAAGTTGGCATCTCTCAAACAAGTTGATCATGACATGGTACCATATGTTGCTCAGGCTCAATCAGTAGTTGAGGAGCTAAAGTTGTTCTTGGAAGCTGACTCATTAGAAGAAATAAGGAGAAAACATGATAAACTGTACATGGTGCTGATTCTTTGTGGTATGCATTCAGATTTTGATCATGTTCATGATCAAATTTTGACTAGTCAAGAGGTCTCTTCAATAGAGAGTCTAATAACACGACTCCTTCGTGTTCCTACCATTACAAAGGATGGAAATTCTCTTGAGCATATTGAATCTTTAGCCATAGTATCTACTCGAGGAAGAGGAGGTCGTGTTATTATTGTAAGAGAATGGGTCACACTCAAAAAATATGCAATTCCTTTCATGGCTTTCACGATAAGACAACAAATGTTTCCAAGTCAGAAAAGCCTGAGCATAAGCTCTCTAAAGATGAGTATCAAGAGTACCTTCGGTCGAAGTCCAACAGCCAAGCCCAGTCATCTTCAGCTCCTATTGTTTCAACAGCTTGTATTTCTCAATCTGTGGAGAGTCAAGGTCCATGGATAATTGATTTAGGTACTTCTGACCATATTTCTGGTAATAATTCCTTGTTCTCCTCTATTCCTTCACCTAAATTTTCTCATCTTATTACCTTAGCCAATGGGTCTAAAGTTGCATCCCAAGGAGTTGGTCAAGTCTCTCACTCTCCTTCCTTAAATTTGGAACCTGTTCTTTTTATTCCTAACTGTCCTTTCAATATAATTTCTCTTAGTCAGTTAACCCGGTCTCAAAATTGTTCAGTAACATTTGATGCTGATTCCTTTATCATACAGGAACATGGTATAGGTCGACTGATTGATGTAGGACATGAATCCAGAGGTCTCTACTATCTAGAAACAAGTCCCTTAGTGTCCTGTTTTGCTACTCCATCTCCAAAGATTTTTCATGATCGTCTGGGTCATCCAAATTTGTCAAAATTGAAGAAAATGGTTCCTAGTCTCAATAAATTACAAGTGTTAGATTGTGAGTCATGTCAATTAGGCAAACATGTTCAGTCTTCTTTTCCAAAGCAAACTGAAACAAGATGTAATTCGGTTTTTTCTACCATTCATTCAGATATTTAGGGTCCAAGCCGTGTCACATCTTTTGGGTTTAGATATTTTGTCACATTTATTGATGAATATTCTCAATGTACTTGGGTATATTTAATGAAAGATCGATCTGAACTTTTGTCTATTTTCATGTCTTTCTTTAATGAAATCAAGAATCAATTTGGAAAAATAATTAAGATTCTCCGGAGTGACAATGCCAAAGAATATTTTTCTTCTGATCTTTCTTCTTTTTTATCCTCACAAGGCATTTTACATCAATCCACATGTCCCCATACACCACAACAAAATGGCATAGCAAAAAGGAAAAATAGACATTTAGTTGAAACTACACAAACCTTGTTACTTAATACAAGTGTTCCTGTTCACCATTGGGGTGATGCAGTTCTCACTGCCTGTTTCCTGATAAATAGAATGCCTTCTTCATCACTCGAAAATAAAATTCCCCACTCCATTGTTTTTCCAAATGAACCATTATATCATGTTTCCCCTCGGGTTTTTGGTTGTACCTACTTTGTTCATGATGTTTCTCCAGGTTTAGACAAGCTTTCTGCAAGAGCTATCAAATGTGTTTTCCTTGGATACTCTCGCCTTCAAAAAAGGGATAAATGTTACTCTCTAGACACTAGAAGATACTACATGTCTACTAATGTCACCTTTTTTGAAGAAACTCCCTTCTTCTCTTCCGCTATGCAAGACTCCATTTCTGTCCAACAAGTTTTACCCATTCCATCTTGTGATCCATTGTTCCTTCCCACTCAGGAGACTTCCCATCACTAAGCAAGTCAAACTATCTCACCAATCAACGGCCCTCCTAGCTCATCCTCACCTCCTCTCATCACCTATCAGCGAAGGACACAACGGACTAGTCCCACATTGCAGGAGGAGACAAATGATTCATGTCCTTCACCATCAGCCAACCCTACGACAAATCCAAATGATGAAAACTCTGGGTGGCCTATTGCTCTTAGGAAAGGTATTCAATCTACTCGAAATCCCCATCCTATTTATAATTTTCTGAGTTATCATCATCTGTCACCTTCATATTTCTCTTTTGTATCCTCCTTGTCTAATGTTACTATTCCCAAAAATATCTATGAAGCACTTGATCATCCTGGATGGCGACAAGCCATGATTGTTGAAATACAAACTCTTGAAGATAGCGGCACTTGGGAGTTGGTCCCTCTTCCTCGTGGGAAGAAGACAGTTGGGTACAGATGGGTCTATCCCATTAAAGTTGGTCCCAATGGTGAGATTGATCGTCCCAAGGCCAGATTAGTAGCCAAGGGATACACTCAGATATGGTCTTGATTACAGTGACACTTTTTCTCCTGTGGCCAAAATTACTACAGTTTGCCTTTTCCTTGCTATGGCTGCTATCCGCCATTGGCCTCTCTATCAACTAGATATTAAAAATGCCTTTCTTCATGGTAAATTGGATGAGGAGATTTACATGGAGCAATTACTTGGGTTTGTTGCTCAGGGGGAGTCTGACCTAGTTTGCAAACTTCATCATTCTCTCTATGGGCTCAAATAGTCTCCACAAGCTTGGTTTGGGAAATTTAGTCATATTGTGCAGAGTTTTGGATTGAAACGCAGTGAAGCGGATCATTCAGTCTTTTATTGTCACACTTCTCTTGGAAAGTGTGTTTACTTGGTTGTTTATGTTGATGACATAGTCATTACAAGGAATGATGTTAAAATTCCTCAGCTGAAAAAGCACCTATTCAGTCACTTTCAAACTAAAAATCTTGGCAATCTAAAATACTTCCTTGGTATTGAGGTGGCTCAATCAAAGGAAGGCATTGTTATCTCACAGAGAACGTATGCTTTGGACATTTTGAAAGAAACAGGCATGACTAAATGTAGACCCATTGATAGTCCTATGGACCCAAATCAAAAGTTAATAGCAGATCAAGGTGAACCCTTCTCAGATCCAGAGGGATACAAGAGACTAGTGGGGAAACTCATTTACCTCACAATTACTAGACCTGACATCTCTTTTGCAGTTGGAGTTGTTAGTCAATTCATGCAAGCTACTCATATTGATCACTAGAATGCTGTGATTCGCATTCTTAAATACATTAAGAGAGCTCCAGGACAAGGACTGTTGTATGAGGATAAAGGAAATACCCAAATTTATGGGTATTGTGATGCTGACTGGGCAAGATCTCCTATAGACAAGCACTCCACTACTGGATATTGTGTTTCCATTGGAGGGAATATTATCTCTTGGAAGAGCAAGAAACATAATGTAGTTGCTCGATCTAGTGCAGAAGCAAAGTATAGGGCTATGGCTTCAACCACTTATGAGCTTGTGTGTATTAAACAACTCCTCCAAGAACTAAAGTTTTGTGAAATTCAGCAGATGAAGTTATATTGTGATAATCAAGCAGCGCTTCATATTGCCTCTAATCCCGTGTTCCATGAGAGAACCAAACATATAGAAATTGACTGCCACTTTGTTCGAGAAAAGTTGCTGTCCAAGGAAATTGGTACTGAATTTATCAGCTCCAATGATCAACTTGCAGATATTTTGACTAAGTCTTTGAGAGGACCTCAAATTCAATTTATATATTCCAAGCTTGGTGCATACAATTTATATGCTCCAACTTGAGGGGGAGTGTTCGAAAAGCTGTTTTGTATCTGCTATCAGCTTTTCTAAAGCTGTTTTTTGCTGTATCTATCTGATTCATATAGGTTCTAGGTTGTAGACTTTTCTCTCCCTATGTATCTCTATTCAGACTCTTGTGTTTCTCAAATATATATATATCTATATATATACATATATAGATCTGCTGAGTGGGAAATACTCATGCAGTCTTTCTCCTATCACATTCAAGTTTATTTTTAACTATGTGATTCATGTCCCACACCAATTATCCGATGTGTACCACATTCCTATATAGTAAAAGAATCAACATCAAAGGTTACTAAGCAGTTTAGAGAGCGAGTAAGTTGACTAAGGGAAATCAAATAAAAAGGACAACTAAAAAGAAACAAAGCAAATTTTAAACTTTAAAGTTATAGGAGTGAGTGAAACATGACTGATTCCTTTGGCAGTAACCTTAGAGCCATTTGCAAGAGTAATGCAATGAGGAAATTTCGGAGAAGACATGGAGGAAAATAAAGACTTTGATTGTCCAATTATCCAAAATATTGGCAATATGATCAAAGGCACCTAAATCAATTATCCAAAGACTATTTGTATGTTTGGAACGACGTCATGTGACCACGTTTAACACAAAAAATCACTTCAAACCATTAAAACGACACAAAAGCTAGAATAATACGAATCTAAAGAACGCGGATCAACATGACGCAACGCCAAAACAAACAGGGGCTATGATTGCTACCAGATTGGGAGATGTAGGCAGCAGAATTATGAGCACCAGTGGTGATAGGAAGTGAAGTCTGTTGGGCAACTTTCAATTGAAGATACTCTTGGTAATATGCTTCTAACAATTTTTTCTGAGACACTTGGCATTGGAAACATATACAAATTTTTTGGGAAACATGTGAAGAGAGTAACATGACTCTTGAGTGTGACCCATTTTCTTAAAGGAAGACACAATTGAGAGATAATTCAGACCCCTTTGATGAACAGAGGAGAGACGACAACTAGTTCTAGGCAGTTGTCATAATTTTCTAGCATTGAGAAGGTGGCGAGTGAAGTAAATGCCAAGGACACACTCATTATCCAAATAGTGATAAAAAGGCAAGGTGAGACACAAGAGAGAACCAGAAGGAGCTGACAAGGCTTGTGGAAGTGGCACAGTAAAGAATCGATGGCCGAAGGCCGGGCGCATGGCCTTCACACAAAAGTTTTTTCCCCATCAAAATAACGCTGAATGGCTGATGAGCTGGTATGGAAATATAGAACTGACCAGTGCCCACAAGGGATGGGGAGGAGAGCAAAACAAATATACATCCCAGCATAAATTGACATTGGAAATAAACTTCACCATACAATTATAAAATCCCTAGTTGTAACAACACTATAGCCTTGTTACGACATTTCTATTGTAAAAAAGGAAATTAATGCTGGCATGCCTGTAGTTTGTAATATGCAATAACCATTGAGCATGTTTGGTTTGATTATTTTATGCTCAGAAAAAGCTCCAGCCAAATTTTCAGTCTTGAACATTTTGATTACAAGTCTTTCTAAAAAACAAAATATGATAATTTAAACAAGCTCAAGGGAATATGTGAAATTTCACATTGTAAACCCAGACGTGTACCAAAATTTCACATAAGATTGTGCGAAATTCAAAGTCAGGTATATGTTTAAAATCTAGAGAAAGAAAATAATCATTATAAAAGAAATGTTAAATATATGAAAGAAAACATTTTTGATTCTCCAAGCAAGAACAATTTAAAATAAGCATACAACTACTAAGCAGTGTCCAAAAAAAGAGATTCATGAAACTCTATAACACGAGATGATACTAAAAACTGAGTAATAAAAATGAACTTTGGTACTACATAGTTACTCCAACTAAGAAAAATTACTAGTAGTAACAGTGTAACACCACTTTAGCCAAACATTCAAAGCATATTAATATCATTAGATAATTATAACTCACAACATTCTCAAAGTCCTTGGAATACTTTTCAAAGCCTGCAAATAATTTCCGGCAGACATTTTTAAAGTTTGCAGCTGCAGAAGATTTGTTGACAAAAACATGGTTATGACATCATACATGGATAAATATAGTGGGTAAACAAAAAAATTAACTTCACCGTCACACCAAGTGTCTAATGCAAAAATCATTTTCATTTGAAGCTTACCACAGCCCTTTCCGCAACTAAATATCGAGGCAACTGCTTAAGTGTCCCAACAACATCGTTACTTTCTTTATAGTACTTGCGTGCCTTGGCTATTGCATTTCTTTGTATTTAAATAACGTTATGAAGAACAACGGTAATCAATATGCAATTTCTAATTACCAGCACACAATTAATCAATCAATCAAGACATTATCCATAAAATATAATAGAAACAATGAAAAGGATATCTCCATCTCTTGGATCAAGGATCATGTCTACAGCAAGTTTCCATTCCCCTCGGAGTAATGCAGCTCCAATAAGGTGAGTTGGTACAGAACCACTTCCAAAACGCTGAGCAGTGAGCACATTCACATACAAATAAGTTGCTTGCAAAGCAAAAATGAAAAATAAAGTCTTAAAATAGACAGTCTATTTGAAATGGACTATGCCTAATTCACTCCCAAAAGCTAGCTCAAGGGATAAGGATTGCCAAGTCTTGTAAGGAGTATTCTGACCATATTCCTAGCCAATGTGGGACATCTTAATACACATTCCTCATGCTCAGGATTGGACATGTAGAGCGTGAAGTTTGCATGACTAGACATATGTGGGTGGCTCAATATTAAGACTGAATAGAAACAGACAGGGCGAAACTCACTCACAAAAGCTAGCTCAAGGAAAAAGGATTTCTAGCCAATATGGGACATCTTAACACAGTCTAAAACACCACATTGTTACTTTATGAAATGCTTCAACAGTGAGCAAAACCAGAAAGAGACGAAATGTAAAACAAGAGTTTAAATTTTAATGCATGTTTTGGACTTGCATAGAATGTTAATAGAAAAAATTTCTGATCAAGAAATGGGGAATATGCAGCTGGGTATACTTTTCCAACATGATTAAGCTTTGCATGCCTTTAGTGAAAGCCAGCACCAAACCTAAACAAAACTGTTCCCAAGCTGAAATTTAGATTTAATTTATGCAACACAATAATAATTTTTAAGACAACATGTTATCTAAAAAAAATACAACAAAACATAAGTTTGTATTACAAATACACAGGGCTGGCAAATGTTGGACACAATGAAACCTCAAGAGATTGCTTTTCAAATATAATCTGAAAAAAGAATATGCTAGCATCCAAGTAATTTTTGCCAACTCTTAAAAATATAACAGGAGAATGAAAAAATGATAAATAGTAGTAATTGATTAATGATGTTTTAATTTAATGGGTTCACACAGCATCCTACTGCATGTCAGTTCCAAAATAGTATACAGAGCGGGCCACATGTTATCCCCCCCTGGCTTGTTCAGGATGTTGACCTCTAACTAGCACAAGGTAGCTATCCAATTGTATGTTATTGCAACAAAACCAAGAGAAAACTAATCAGAGATGAAAAAGATACATTTGCACAAAGAGGGGAAGAGAGTGTAGGTTGACTTAGAAATTACCTGTAGACCAAAGTAGTTAATGAAGCCATGCCTTCCTAAGGCATCTGCAGATGCTTTTATGGTATCTTCAGAATCTGTAACAATACCTCTGAGAAAATATGTAAATGTTATGGATACGAATATAAAGCTGCAGTTACATCAACAATTATAAATAACCCAAACCGCAAGACATACTAGTTCAACAGAGGAAAAATGAATTTCATGCATAGATAACACCCTCACCGCAACATGATTGTAAATCGATTTCCCAAGAGCTGGCCAAGACAAAGTCCTTCCTTAACATAACTAGACAATAGTACATTTATATTTATCATTCTCCAAAAGACAGATAAGTAGGAATGTCAACCATTCAAAATTCAGTCACCTTACCAGAAATCACCCATTTTAATACCAAACAACCTCTCGTTAAGGGAAGCTAGCCTACTTGCTCGCTGCTTGTAAACAGTAACCTAGAAACAAAACAAATACTAAAGTAACTAAACCAATTGAAGTATTTATCTCTAAATGAATACTAATACTAATTCTGGAAAATGAAGAAAGGAATGAATGTTAATGTAAAATAAGAAAGAATGTGAAAATTTATCACCCTTTGGGTCGTGATAGCACGCTTGTCCTTTGTACCCGCAAATCCAAATGATTTTGGCTGTCAGTTAATTATCAATCAGTTAAAACGATAAAGTGGAAAAATTCAGCAAGCTTATCCAGAAATCAATAATAATATTAGCAGATTGCATTTGTTTTTATTCTTGAGGATGGGGAGGGAGGAGCTTAGGAGCAGGCAAGACATAATGCAAACAGAACCCAATTTCCTTCCCATCAGTCGTCACAACTACACAAGTTTAAAGCTGCAGCAAAGACATAAATGGGAATAAAATACATGTACTTGCCAAATGCATAAAATCGGATACTTGACTATACAAATGTGCACCTTACTGAAACCATAACATTTTACATCAAATCATATTTTATGAGCAGAAAAATTCATGGAGTTATAAACAATAATAATACGAAGTTCCTAAATCTCCAGGTTGAAAACAAAAGGTTGTACAGAGGCATAATACATCGATACACAATCATAAATAATTCAAAAATACGGCCAATAGATTCAATTATCACACATGTCTCAGTTCCAGAATGCATTTTGATAAGCAGGAAAAAGGAAATCATCACATACAAGAATCTATGAATCATCAGCAAACAAAACTTCACTTTCAGTCCATCACAAAGCATACAGAATGTATCCAACAATGAACAAGACAGACCTGGATGCCGAGCATATTTCCAATAACCCCCAAGGCTTCCTGGGTATCTTTGTTCTCCTTGTAAAGATGAAACCTTGAAATTATATTGGTAAAAATTTTCAGTTGATAACAATGAGCAATTTAAACAAATACAATCTAAAAAACAGGAAAATGACATAACCAAATAAAAACTACAACAAGTAGTGGCTATCACTTCGTGACAATGTCTGAATAAAATTAATTTAATACAGCCAAAAGTCTCCATAAAGTCCAATGGTTTTGGATATTCAACATTCAACAAGTGGTTACTTCTTGTACATAATACTACAGCAAATTAACAAAATGGTCCTGTTGACTGCACTAAAATGGAAGACAGTGAGCATTGCTTAATTTATATTTTATAAAACAAAATGCCTGAGCAATCTTACCTAAGGAACTTGCCAACATTTTCTGGCCAATTTTCTGAACCTCGGCTGTCAAAGGGCTTATCACCTCTTTCTTTGCGTTTCTTGGAGTTTTTTCCTTTGTTGTTGGGTTCAGCAGAATTCAATCTCACACGGATACATTTCAATGAGGCATCAGGTCCATCAACTACGTCAGTGACCAGGAACTTAAAGTTTTCCTTAAAGAAGTTATGCATTGCCTGATAGATTTGAGAAGCATATAATTTATCATGTTTTGAATTGGCAAAAAAAATTACAAAATGAATTTATTATGCATGCCACCAAAGCAGAATCAAACCAGTCTCCCCCTTCTGAATTCAGTTAAATGTAAAAGCAAATTATAGTGGCTCTGGCTGGGCACTGAACTAACAAAAAAGGCTTAATAAATGAATGAAGTGCAAATCAAAAGCATTCAATTTGATACTTGATTTGTTAATCCAAAAACCATACAACTACTGCAAAAATTTCAACCCATTGTAATGAAACGCCCACTTTGACCCAATATCAAAATGCTCGCCTTTATTGACATCTTTTCAAATGTCTCCTGAATCTAACAAAGAGTAAAATAAGCCACAAAAATCATACTAACCTTTCGATGAGATTTATCAGAATCCGGAGAAAGAACAATAGGAGAAACACTATCTTCTCCACCAGCATTAATTTTATTAATAAGTTCTTCCAAAAGAACTGCATCAGACTCCCCAGCAAGAGACTTGAAGGATTCAATTTGAGAGGAATAACTTACAACAGTGTCGGATGTGTTAGTTCCATTTTCCCGAAAACTCTGAAATAAGCACAAAAAGGTCAGATACTAAAAAAAAAAAAAAAAATCGCAAATCAATTTATTAATGAACTCAGATAATTAGACCTCTGGCTCCTTTTCAGGGGCATCAAGTGAGGACAATTGAACAACTGTTCCATCTCCATCCACTTCATTCACAATAAAATCAGAATACCTGAATCAAATTCAATTGAATCAGCATTAACAAGACACTGTTGAATAATGCACTTCAGCATACATCATTAAATAGTAAAGGAACAGTGCTAGTATACATACTGATATAAACATCGAAAAGGCCAAACCGATACTAGCTTCGTTTCATGCATGAGTTTGAAATTGATATTTCCAAATTCATTTGTTTTGGTATAAAGAAAGGAGGTGCAGTGAGGAAGGTAATGAATTATGTAGAAAATGAAGAGACCTTTGCTTTAAGATTCCACGGAAGCCAGGAAGGTCGGAAATGAAGCAGGAGATACCCACGTCGTGTTCTTCTACGGTTTTCATCGCCATCATGGTGGTGATCACCGACACCGACCACTGGTTAGGGTTTTAGTTTAGTTTCGGGTTTAGAGCAAGAGAGCGGGAAGTTGCAATTGCAACCGCTGCTGCACATCTTGTATCCAAATGAAACGCAACGTTTTTCAAGTTCCCCTGAAGTGCTTCAGCTTCGACGAGTCTAAGATGAAGTAGCAAAATAGGTCACCCATGAAGCACCTTTATCCACCGTTGGATATATTAATAAAAAAATTAGACGAACGAGATTTTTAACCTGATACCTGTAAATAATTTTAGAATTAAATATGTTTTTGGTCCTATAAAAATTGACCCATTTTGGTTTTAGTTCTTAGAAAAAACAATCTTGAATAAAGTCCATCAAATATTAAAAATACTCTAATTAGATTCATGTACTAAACTTTGTCTAACTTTTCTATTAAATGTTGGTCACATCAACATCACAATCACCATTAATTTGTTGATGTAGTCATCCATGTCAACTATTATGTCCAGTTCAAATTAATAACATATTTTTTGAATCAAATTATTGCATGTTTTGTTGGAACCAAAGACGTAGAAACGTCTAAACTCTCAATGTTTTGAAGATAACATGCTTATTAATGTTTAAATCTTGTGCGTATAGACTAACCTCGTCACAGCTAAGAAAACCGTCTAGTAAACGTGTTAAAAACCGTCCAACAGACGTGTTAAAGACCGTCCAGAAGACTCGCCAAAGAAGACCTACCAGTTGAACAAACTGAAGGCAACCGTCCGATGAATAAACTTATAACAAGCCTCCAAGATCATATATTCAAACGGCTAAGTTTTTTGTTTGAACATCAATTTGATTTATGCTAAATCTTCCTCATAACTGACATATTACTACTTCTGTGAACTAATGTTCAAATTTGTTTGAAGCATTAAATAACATCAACATCATTTCAGTGCAAAAGCGCAGCAGAATAGATAAAGCAAGTCAACTTATCAAGCTGCTAAGACAAATGAAGAATGTTCAGAAGAACAGATCGCCAGCGCAATCCTGCACCTTCCTTTTTAGTGTAAGTCTAAAAACTGTCATGCCTGACCTTTCTGAAAAGATAGTTTGCACGCTTCTCGTTGCATAACAAGTCAAAATCCTCTACAACGGATCTTTTTCTTGAAGACTATATATATATGCATGCACCAACGAAGAAGAATAGTAGTGCGAAGTGAATAGAAAAGGCGAAGTCTGTGAAAAAGAACAAGTACATAAAATCTTTTGTAATACTCTGATAGAAGCGTCCAGTGGACGATAGAAAATATCTTGTAAAGATCCCCAAAGTGATCTTGAGCTTAATCTTTCAAATCCTCACTACGTGAGTTGACTTTTCTTTTTAAAACACTTGTTGTGTTGTGAAAGCCTGGAGAGGCTTAGTGTAAAAGAATACTTGGGTTAAGCAATCTAGGGTGATTGCGTTGTAAAGCCTGAAGAGGCCACGAACAATACTTGTAACCTGAGGTTGGTTAGTGGATACCTTTTTGGTGAAGGGACTAGACGTAGCTCAGGTTGAGTAAACCAGTATAAAACTTTATGTGTTTTCTTCTCTCTATCCCTACCCTTGAAAACGTTTTCCAGACTAATCTACTTATTTCGAACAAGTTTTTAAACGCATAATTCAACCCCCCCTTCTTGTGCGCTTTTTTTCTTTTTTCATGTTTAACCCTAAATTGCATTTTTTTTAACCCTAAAGCAAAAGTAATTATACGATTTTTTATTAAAAATTATCACTAGGCTCTTCAGGTAATAAAATATTTTACTTGGAAGCTGATGTGGTCATCATTTAACAAAAAAGTTAAGGAGAGTTTAGCACAGGGATCTAATTAAGATATTTTTAATATTTAACGGACTTTATTCAAGGAAAAAATTTTCTAAGGACTAAAACCAAAACAGGTCAATTTTTAGAGAATTAAAAACATATTTAACCCATGATTTTATTACAAGCTTTGCAGATCAACTGCTAAAATAAAAGGAACATTTACATAGTGTTTGGTTGGGGGAAAATGAAGGGAAGGGGAGGAATTTTTATAAACTTTAGTTGTTTAGTTCAATTTTTAGAAGTGGAAAAGGAT
The DNA here is from genome assembly GCA_004329165.1 of Spatholobus suberectus. NCBI lineage: Eukaryota > Viridiplantae > Streptophyta > Magnoliopsida > Fabales > Fabaceae > Spatholobus > Spatholobus suberectus. Next base: position 4,434,621 of record CM014732.1, read on the forward strand.
GGGAAGGATTTTAATGAAGGGGGGAGGGAAGGGAAAGGAAGGGGAGGGATTATGATTAGACATTCTGTTTGGTTAAGATGAGGGAGGGGAAGGATTTTAATGGAAGGGAGGGAAGGTTTCTTGTTTGGTTCATAAGGAGAATAGAGGAATTTTAAAAATTAATTTACCTTTGTACTCTTATAATTTTGAATTTCAACATATAAGTAAGAAATATTTTAGTAATTATACTTAAAATGTTTTAAATCTCCTCCAAATCTCCCAATATTGAAGAAAAGCAAAAATTAGACAAGGAGGGATTTTGCTCCCCTCCATTCCCTTCCCCTTCATTTCCCCCCAACCAAACACTATGTTACTTGAAATTGCAAAAAATCCTTCGACAGATTTGGGAGGATGAAAACCCTAGAGAGCATATGATCTATTTTTGCAGGAAGCTATGGAATTTGCAAGGGAAATGAACGGTAAAGGTGCACGAAAATCTTGTCTAATGCAAGGAGCGAGAAGGAGTGGTGTGCTTGTAGCCGCTTTCGCGGCAATGGGGTCTCTGGCCATGGCGGCACTGTGCGGCTAATAGATGAAATGCAATGCATCCATGGTGCGAGGAGACGGAGAGAGTGAGCGAAGAAAGAGAAATAGCAAAAAAATGGAGAAGAGAAAAGTGTAAAAAAAAATTGCACAACAATTGATACCCAAAGGGAATGTAAATTTGCAAATGCCTACTTCGATCTGTACCGCTCCACACTCCTCCTTTATCTTCTTGCTAAAACCGACGACTATGGTCAAAATCTAATATGGTGGAATTATTTGTAAATTCAAAATTTTTAATGACTTTAAAATAAAAACATGTTATATCAAGTAAATTTAGTGGTACACCGAGGCACCTACTTAGGTACTTTACCGTATAATTTAAAAAAGAAAAATGCTAACCAATGTAGGGTATTGGTTAAGAAATCAAAAATAAAAAAAAAATTAAAAAATGTAATAGTATATTTTACTATAATTTTCAATACAATTCCACCTTAAAAAATTTCTACTAATTGATTTCTTATTAGTGCCCTAAAGACATTGGTGTCGCAACCGGGGTCGCGGCGGGACGGCAAAAAAGAGTTTTAAAAAACAGGGAGTCGCCACCAATATTTATTAAGGAAAAACATTGGAAAAAACCTAAAAGAAAATGGTCTACGAAATCACATTTTGGGCTCGGAAGTCAATTACGTGTAGGGAAGGTATTAGCATCCTACAACGTCCGTCATAAAGACGGTTACCTCTAATTGATTAAGCAAATTATTAGTGACTTTTAAAATATTTATCTCAACCTAAAAATAATTGCAAGAAGAATTTTATTATTATAAAAAAAGATTTTTATTTTATCTTAAATTTTATTATTTTTGAGATCGACAGGAGTGGGCCCCTGCTCCTACATATCTCCCGGTGCAATGGAGAATCAGACTCACGTAGTTCTTTTGTAGAAAATATTTGTGTGTTGTTATTTTTTTTATTTTCATTAATTCTGAGATTTCTGAGCCGTCACGGCTCATACGTCCTAATATAAAATTGACAGAGGTGTACACCCAAGCCAATCTATTGTTTTGCTTTTAATCCAATATTTATTTTCATAAGAAAGTAATTTTAACTTAACATTTTTTTTATTCTTTATCCATAGATATGAGTTTTGAGACATCAAGTTGTACAACTTACGCCTCAAAATCTAAAGATTAAGGAGATGTCGCATCTAATTAATCTTTCCTCTAAGGAAGATTTTAATATTATCAAAATATTGAGCTAAATTATGAAACTTGATTTTAGTGGTTGTTTTACCTTCTTCTTATTATAAGTAGAAACTTTATATTTTTAATTTTGAGAATAGTTGTAAAGCAGCAAGCTGTCACAGCTTGTGTCCGTAAGCCTTAGGATTAAGAGGATGTCGCATCCAAATAATTGTATCTCTATTAAAGATTTTCTCATTTTTATAATATGGATCTTATATTTGTTGGTGTTTATAATTATGGACTATTGTCATTTTTATGTATAATTAAATTATAAAATTTGATTTTAATAGTTAAAAAGGGAATTGAAATTTATTATGTTTATTCTTATTATTATTATTTTTTATTCCCTTCTTATACACGTGAAAACACAAAGGGAAACAAAAATTAAACTTAATATATTTAACTTAATGAATAGAATCCGAAACGAGAATCAAATATTACCATTTTTTTTTTGTAACGACAACCCATTCAGTATTTATTTTGTAATAAGTTGTTAGTATTATATACCGTTATTATCTTTATTATATAAAAGAAAGAAGAAATCGTAAGAAACTGGAAAGTTGGCAATCATTTCATTCATCTATTTATATATAATTATACGTTTCATATTTAGATTTTAATTTAAATAATAAAACTTTGTGGGCTAAGCCCATTATTACTAAGCAAGTTAAAAAAGGAAAAAGTAATTTGGGTTGAACCCAATCTAGAAACCATTCTCGATGGGGCTCTACCCCATGTCACGAAAGAATATAAACAAAACAAAGAGGGTTTGCTCCTCCTTTCTGGAACGTTCATGAACAAAGAGAGAAGAAAAAGGGGACGCGTGCGAGGGTGGAAAGAAGAAGGGGAGATGCGGTGGTGGAGTTGGTGCGGTCGGCGGTGTCGTTTGCGGCAGTGGGAAGGGTTGCGCGTGGTGATTGCGTTCATCAAATGGCTACGGGAAAGGGAGCTTGTCGACGACACTGTGACAGAGAGACGCCTTTGCGATGCACCAACGCCGCCGTCGCAGCGACTTGGCGGCACCGACCCAACGCTAATGGCAGCGGCCATGTTTTTACTTTCTTGCTTGACCTTTGTTTTTCGTCCTTCGGATTGTGTTTATATTAGCATTTGTTTTCTTTGATTTTGGTGATTGGTGGCGATATTGGGGTTTCGCACAGGCAAAAAAAGGAAAAAAAAAAAAATGCAAAGGAAGAATCCGATCGGGACAATGATGAAACTGTTGTTACTTTATTTTCCTTTTTTTTATGTTTTTATCACTTAGTCGTTTATTTGGTTTGAAAGTTGTGTTTGTTTTTGCAGAGAAACAAAACATCATAAACAAGCTACAAAAGGTTAATGTCACATAAGCCAGGAAGATCGTGTACAGAATAAGAGTAATTTCATAGTATCAAAGTGGGCACATACAGTCAAAGGAGCAAATATTCAAAATTTTAAAGGTAAAACTTCACCAACCTCTCGCCTGTTTTGCCTGCGGGTTGCCGCTTGAGCTGAAGACTTCAAAAATTGCCCCCAACTGGTTGTCTTTGTTTTTTGTTACGGTGAAACCTCTTAAACAGCTATGATGTGGTTCACCCAGTTCTCTTGGTAGACCAAAAATTTTTTTAGACTTGCCAAAAAACTCCCCCTTTTGTTTTCTGTTGGGCAAATTATAGGCACAAGGAAGCTTTGGATTGGCATTCACGTGACAACCAGGAATCCTTCCTGTCCCCTCCTTTTTCTTCTCTGGCATGACCCTAATTGATCAAAGAAAAATTGCCTTTTCCTTGCAAGGTCAAAGTTCAAATCACAGAGGCGCAGGCTTGACTTCCCACTGGTGTATTCATTCTGTTCAAGTCTTAATTTTATTTTTTTATTCAATTTCCAAATTCAGCTTTTGTTTGTAGTAAACTCTTAATTGATTTTGTTTTGATTTGAGAAGCTGGCCCGAGGGATGATGCACTCGCTCCTTTTTGCATTCTGCCAAAATTCATTTTATGCTTTTGTTGCAGCTCTGGACGACCTTGACCATATGGCCAACAGATAGGAGTGTTGTTACAGGCTTGCTGGCAGCTACCTTGGAGGCACCAAAATTCACCAAGAAGGATAAAGCCGCTGTTGCACGATGGGCAGTGAATTCAGAGTTTCCTAAAACAAAAGATGCTGACCCTCCTCTTTTTCATTTATGTATTTTATATTTTTGTGTATTTTCTGTATGAACTTTATTTGGACTGATAGCAATTGGGTTTTTATGACCCACTCGTATTTTCTATTTCTTTGTTTCTCTTTTTTTTTCAAAGCAACCAATTTAATTTAAAGAGGAAAAGAGACCAAACTTGGGCCTATGTTAGCCAAAGTCAAATAACAACAAAAGAGGACAAAAACAGGGAGAAAATAAAATTAAAAAAGACAATAATAAATATAAAACCAAAGGAGGAAATAAATAAAAGAGTGGACAAAAATAGGTGTTCACAATTGGTTAGCATAATCTTTTAAAAAATAATGAAAATTAAATAGTTGGTTTGACATAAACAAGCAAGGTAATATATAGTTACAATTCAACAGTTGAATTGATAAAAATCACATTCTATATAAAACTATTAATGGTGTAATAGTTAGTGTAAGTTATACTAGTGTCATTTTATCCATCCTCAAAACAAGGGGAAGGATCAAATGATATCGGTGTAATTTACACCAATTATTACACCATTCAATAACTTCTAGTTAAATGATTTTATCTCAAAACCCATTATTGGATTCAAAGCTCTTTTCATGTATATCATATCTACAAAGTATTATATTAATCCAAAATTATGCGGTACATAATTTATATACATCAAAATTGACGTAATATATACCTTTAAAATATAAAAAAATATAAACTATTTGATTACCTTCTTATTGTTGTTTAATTTTCACAAAATTCATTATAAACAATCAAGGTAATATATAGTTACAATTTAACGGTTGGATTGATAAAAATTACCTTCTATATAAAATTATTGATGTTGTAATAGTTAATGTAAGTAACAAAGGGAGTGATCAAATGACATCGGAGTAACTTACACTAATTATTACACCATTCAATAACTTTCAATTAAATGATTATATCTCAAACCCCACCATTGAATTCAAAGTTCTTTTCATGTATATCACATCTACAAAATATTATATTAATCCAAAATTATGTGGTACATAATTTATATACATCAAAATTAATGTAATATATACTTTTAAAATATACAAGAATATAAACTATTTGATTACCTTTTTATTGTTGTTCAATTTTCACAAAATTTGACACAAACAATCACGGTTGGATTGATAAAAATTACATTCTATATAAAATTATTGATAGTGTAATAGTTGGTGTAAGTTATATTGGTGTCATTTGATCTTTCCCCTATTAATAATATTGTATTCATACGTTAATTAGTGCAAATTTTAAAAATAATTTAAAATATGCTTGTTTCATTTTTTTTTCTTATAATAGTCATGTATTATGAATCTTTATTTAAAAGTCCCACTTTTGAAAAAAAATTCATATCAAAAAATATAATTAAGCAATTTATTTGCCACAAACATAATTAATTTTGCAATGTATATAGATCCTTTTTATTTATTTTGTTATTATGGTTTTTTAATAAGTATTTTTATTTGAAACAATATTGCTTAAGACAAGGCAAAATATTAAATATAAGTACTTCTCGTAATAGAAATTTGAATAATTCATTATTTCAAAGAAATTCATCCTTTTCACTAAAATCAAAAGTTGATAGATATTATTCTAATGAAAAAATGATTTTTTATAAAAACTAAGTGGAAACAAATAAATATCTTAAATTTGCAGTAAGGACTCTAGAAGTAGTTAATTTATTTCTCGTTATCATTAAGAAAGTTGTCAATTTGAGTTAGCTCATAATGAGTTGCCATATTTTTAAGTTTTTTTTTTTTTGTGGAACAACAAGGGTAAAAGCTCGAAAAGCTACCATATTTTTAAGTTAACTTAAGTTAATTTAATTATGGGTTAGTAACTTTCTAATCCAATGAAACCTTTTATGGGCCACAAGTCAAATAGTCTCCACGAATTCATGTATTTACACAGACATAGAAGAAGAATGTTTTCCTTTATTGACATAATTGAAAATTTCACACAAGACATTATTCATTTTGCTCGACTTTGCATCAACTATGAGTTAGTTGAAATAAAATGTTGAGTAATGATATTTCAAAAGTTAAAAACATCATGATTGGATCAAGGATACAACTAAGAGCGAGAATTGTTGTTTTCAATCACAAGTTAATTTGTGTTATACACATTCACACTTGTCAAACTTGTTCATCATTCTTGAAGCCATATTCTCAATCACCTGATCTAGAACTAATATGTTGTTTTTCAATAGAACCTTAATCTATTTTTACATGAAATATAAATTAGATTTTGGATGTTTAGAATTGAAAGTCATATTAGTGATTTCATAAAAAGGCTTTAAAAATTCACATTTCTTCCTTCCTTTTTCCCAACCTTTTTGTTAGACAATGTTTATAATGCTCATTATTCAAACTCGAACATACAAAAACATGACTATATTTAATTTTTATAGTTCAACATTCTCATATTTTTTGTAAGTAAATCACTTTGCTCTAAACTTCAACAATTCTCTTAAATATTAATTGTACCATTATTCATATGCATACTACGACACTTAAACAACAAATATTAATTTATACAACAATAAAATAAAATTCATAAACTACAACATTTGTTATCTACCTACAATTTTTCACTAATACATAGTTGACTGATAATTTGTTTTAGTTTAATCAGTAAATATATTGAAGTATAATTTGATTGTGATGTCAATAGCAAAAGACAATTGAACAAAAACAAAATAATTTTAGTATTATTCAAATTTTTATGCTACAAATTTTGTGCAAAATCAATTAATAGAAAATGAAAGAAAATGACAAAGAAGGAAAAATATTTATCTATTTAAAAAAATGGGAATACTAATAACAGTTATAATGTTGACAAATCTTAAACTAATGGATGACAATACTTACGTGTGTGTATATGTAGGTGTGTATAATATATCCAATGACTTTTATTTAAGTAGGTGGAGCTTGAAAACTATGCAGAGATATAATTAACTATGCTTTCTACGGTGAGGTACCCAACCATGTGAATGACCTGTAATGATAGATTTTGTAACCTTTTCATTTTGTAAAATAGTTCTAAAAATATTTTATGTTGTCAAGGGTATGAAATTTTGGTAATAATAAATACATTCCTCTGATATATATATATATATATATATATATATATATATATTTATAAAAAAGTTTATAGCAATGGAATAAAGATGCAGCGAAACATCGAATTCTTGTAGATTTTGAAGAAGAAAATGAAGCAGAATAGCAACCACCAACTATTATACAAGATGAGCAATTTTGCAGCTAAGACGTAGTTGTTATAACAAAAGAGTTGAGACCATCATGTAGTAAAATGAGACCTAAATAAATGAGTGGTTATGAAGTCACAAGAACTGATCAATCCGAGATTTTGCTCTTTTTGCATATTGTGATCCTATCGCTTTTGAAATGGTTGTTAAGGAAGCAAAACAGCGAAAGGCAATGGATGAAGAAATCGTAGCAATTGAAATAAATAATACATGGGAGTTGATTGATCTTCCAAAAGACCACAAGACAGTTAGTGTTAAGTGGGTGTACAAGACAAAATTAAAGGAGAATGGAGAGACTAGCAAGCACAAAGCACGTTTGGTAGCCAAAGGCTATAAGTAAGAATTTAGGGTAGACTATAAAGAAGTCTTTGCTCCAATAGCACTACATGACATAATCAAACTAGCGATTGCTTTGGTGGCACAAAATTCTCAACCTATCTTCCAATTGGATGTGAAATCGACTTTCTTACATGGATAACTTGCAGGACAGATATTTATTGATCAACCTACTGGTTATGTTAAAAATGGAAATAAACACAAAGTTTATAAATCAAAGAAAGCCTTGTATAGACTAAAACAAGTTGCTTGAGCTTGGTATAGTCGAAATGAAGCATGGTTTTGAAGGAAGGTTTTGAAAACTTACCAAGACTCGTAATCTTCGCATGGCCCACGAGAAGTCATTGTATTCCCTTTTAATGAACTCCAATATTGCCTCCTCATTCTGTTTGGTTCCCTCATTCAACCCCATTATCACATTATGTATCACTTACACATAATAAATAAATTTGGATATTTTGCAACTACATCCAACCCAGTTTTTTATAGAGAGACTAATATGCAAAACCAATTTAAAATTACTTTTAAGTATTTGGTGAAAAATGTCACCGTTGAACTTTTACTAATATATATCTAGTGGTGAATAATGATGCTTCACCAGTGTACCACCTGTTTGGGTAGACTTTACAATAATTAAACAGTGAAAATACATACAAACCAAATTATATTGAAATTTCAAAATTGAAAAACAAACTGATATATAAAGAAATATCCTAAAATTGTGGAACCTCGACAATATATACAAGGGGTTGTCTAACTTACCCAAAGTAAAAATAGAGTTAAACAACATTATCAAAGATGATTGGTGCAATTATCTAAATACTTAAAGATGATTGATACAATATAGAGAATTACACTAGTCATTTTTGATGGGATTATTTAACCCCATTTTTACTTGGGGTAACAAACTTGTAAAACTTATACGTAAACAGAAAAAGCTTTTGTACTTGCTACCAATGTTATTACCAAGACATAGGAATGTTAGTTATTGTCGTTGCCAACAGGGTTAGACACTAACGAGTGAAAAATGGATAAATGAGTATGCCACTACGAGTAAAAAGTAAGGGGTTTGACTTTTGAATATTCCCTAGCCAAAAAAAGTAAATTAAAATTTTTTGGGTAATACTTATTAGTTAAATTAAAATAGAAACACGCTATGCAAGGTAGAGCATGTGTTACAGTAAACATAGTTTTTTTATTTTACAAATTTTGGATTAGTGAGTTAACCTAGCTTAACAAATCCAAATTGTGTCAGGCTGATAAAATTTTGGACTAGGTTATTAGACCAAAATGGTTTTATGCCCAAATTTTATTAGTCTAACTCATGTTTTATATCAAACTTTTCTTATTAAAAAAAGTCAAACATTAATTATATTGGTAGTTTTCTTTTTGTGTACAATAACAATAACAAAGTTTAAACTTAGGGAATACAAACTATTCAAATCCTTCACCATTAGGACAATCCTAGTGGGTTAATTATATTGATAGTTTCATTATTACAAAACTTTAATCAAAACTAAATATACTCTTATATTATAAATTAAAATATATAACTTGGAGAACTCTTATCGTTAAAAAAGTCAAATATTATATTAACTAGATTTTAAACCTATACGTTACATGAGTTTGTTTAAATTATATATTTTTACATTTATATTCATTATTATTTTAAAAATATATGTACACAAATAAAATTATTAATTTTTAAAATATTTATTAGTAAATTAAATACAATTACATTAAAATTAAGAAAGATGATTAATTATATTTTTAATTAAACAGATGTTAAATATTAAGCTTATCAAAATTTATTATGATTTGTTCTTTCTTCAAGTAACGATAGTATTGCAATACCTATATAAAATGTATAAATTCAAAATGAGTGTAAGTATAATAAATATGATCGTATAAGTATTTAAATTTGAGTGTTTATTTTTGTTATTGTGAATATTATATTAACACGTACTTCTTTTTTGTGTTTATAATTAATAATTAATAATTTTAAATGAATTTATTGCAAAATTAAAATTTATTTTAAAATTTTTAACGTAGTATGGTTTTTATTAAATATATATAGTTATTAATCATTTTAAAATGGCATTGTTAATTATTTAGAAGATATTAATTTTAATTATGTGACATTGTTAAAGTTTTGAGTTGGTTAACCTAAACACAACATAATTTGAACACTATTGATTAGTGCAGTGATATTTGTCTATTATTATTAATTTTATTATTATTGTTGTTGTTATTTAATTTAATTTCATTACTTGTTACTTTTTAAAGTTATTTATCTATAAGAATTAATAATATTATTATTATATATATTTGTTAATCATTTTAAAATTATATTTTTAATTATTTAGAAGATATTAATTTTAATTATGTGATCTTGTTAAAACTTTGAGTTGGTTAACCTAAACGCGATATAGATTAAACACTCCTAATAAGTACAATGAGATTTGTCTATTATTATTATTATTATTATTGTGTTGTTGTTGTTGTTATTTGTTATTTTATTTTAATTTCATTTCTTGCTACTTTTTAAAGTTATTTATCTATAAGAATTACTGTATGTTTCAAAATTTAGATCTTACAATCTAACTATCATAAGGATGATTTATCTATAAGAATTTTTATTTATGTGTGTTACTATTTTTTTTTTTAATATTATTACATACTATTTTGCACATATATGTTACTATTTTTTTTCTCATTCTAAGTGAATTCAAAAAGACAATGCTATTAATAATAATAATTACACTATTATTGCATACTCTATAATTGTTTTATATTTATGATATATAATGAGTATTTGTTATTTTTTAAGGTTTGAATTTATAAGAATAAAAAACAATAATATCTTATAATTGACCATTATGAAAGAACTCTCTTATTATATTTAATTATTATTATTATGGTCTTTTTGTATATTAATTATATATTATATATTAAATTTAATTAGTGTTGTAAATTATGTACTATTTAATTAATCAATTTAATGTACTATTTAACATAATGTACCTAAAAAATACATGTGAGGCTTTTGCATCATGCTAATTGTCATTTTCAAAATATTATAAATATGTGGGGGGGAAATTATGAAATACAATTGAGTGAACCTATTACTACTATTACTATCACTATTATTATTATTATTTTCATCATCATTATTATTACTATCACTATTATTATTGTTATTATTATTATCATTATTATTATCAAAATTGTGTAATTATTATCATTAATGCAATCAATTTAATTATTTATTAAAAGTAAACCTCATAGAGATAACGAGAGATTATTCTATAATTAGTTTATTTTATAAAAATAATTAATTATTTTCATATCGTTATTCATTTAGAACAATTAATAAACATTAAAGTATATAAATAACATGTATACATACATACATATATATATATATATATATATATATATATATATATATATAATTAGACAATTGAATTAAGTATAAAAAATAAAAATAATTAATGGGATGATTTACTCTTAGCAAAGTCTTCTATTAAGTGCACAGCCCACTCTTCATAGTTCTTCTATTAAGACTTGTTTCAGATGTCCACTTTTATCTTCAATAGTACTACATAATCTGAACTTATCTTATATTTTTGTTTCTCAACAGAAGATATAAGAACAAACAATTCATCTTTCATTCCTGTTTTATCAATAACAAATGAAATAACACACAACGTAAAGGTGGTCAAGGCCATTCCCCAGGCTTTGACAGGAAAGAACTGCTTTGATATCATTAAATGTGACACCCATTCACATTGAACATAACCCATACTATTACTTATTTAAAATACGAGTAAAAATTTTCTTCGCTTTTAATAATAGAAAATTTATAAATTTAACAAAATTTGAAAAAGGTAGTAAAATAAAATAAAATCTGTATGTATTCATCATAAAACTATACATCATGATTTTATAATAAAAAAATATTACTGAAATACAAAAAAATCAAAATAATATCAAAATTGTTACTACTTATTTTCAATACATCAAAAAGACCATAGTCAGAACAGTGTCTGCCTACCTTTATCCCATAAAATAACAAATTATCAAATTGGCCCTATAGGTCATCGCCAACAGCTGGGTCTTCATTAACCTCGATCAATCATGCATAAAATGAAAAATAATGAAGTGAGGTGATTTGTTATAATATCACTTTTACGTGTATGTCAGGAATTCTACCACATAATACAGATAAAACATAGTTGACAATAAAAGAGAAACCTATAGTTTATTTAATGTTATACAATCCTTGACTCGATATGGATCCATGCTTTCCATTAGTGGGTAATAATTCTTAATAGAACCTGAAAAGTGACTAGGAGTACATATACTTCTCTCAACATCATCACATGGTACAATCCTCATCATCATTGAGGAACAAAATAACAATTTAGGATATTCATTTATAGAGGTATACTCTCACAAATCCTGGTGATGTTGAGCAGTTGTCAGGGTTATCAAGTTAGTTAAGTGATTGTCCTAGCTCAAGAGCGCTACCTTGGCCATTAGGACACTCACCACTCGATACCATACCCTTTAGACCTAACCATGGGTCACTACCTTTCATTCTACAGTGTACCAAACTGTAGCTTCCTTAACAGGGTGTCATGCCATTGCATGTCACTTGCTTTACATTACTCACTAATTTATCACTTTTTAACTTCTCAAATAGAGGTTTTCCTGGTCTCATTTAATTTGAGTACTAATACAATCAATATTTCTGCCTTATATTGCAAAAATTGCACAATCACATAAATTTTTAGCAGAATAACGACATAGTAATTATAATTTAATTACTAAAATTTTGGTAGAACAATAACTAAATCAATACATTTTAATTTTTTAAATTTGAACAGAGTAACAACATAACAAATATAATTTAATAATTTAAATTTGAGCAGAGTAAAAACTTAATAAAAACTAAAGTTGAGCATCAAACATAATATAATGGTAATAGTAATTAAAATTAGGAGAAAATCCTTCCTACCAACATGCAGAGTAACAATAATTTAGAATCAACCCTACTCCTTCCATTACCTCTAAGGTGGTTGATGAAAAAGATGAAATTGTTTATGCAAAGCTCTTAGAAACAGAAATTTACTAGTTGATGGAAAACTAGTAAAATTTAAGCATAATACTAAAGTGAAAAAAAAAAATTAGAGAGGGAGAGAGAAGCTCTATATATTTTGGTTGGTTTATGGAGGAATGGACGGTGAGAAATCATAATTTTGGATGCCTATTTATAGAGAAAGGAAGGGGGTGAGGTGTCCGCTTAGATGACATAAGCCATTATGTTATAAATCTCATTTTTGATTTATTTTTAATTAATTTAGGGACACATATCAAAATTAGAGTGATGAATCATCTATTCCTAGGTTGTGGATGTGCTCCCTTAGCTGTCCAACTTCTAGATGTCAATTCTATTTGTAGGTAAATTAACCAGTACCGATAAAATTGCCTAAACTTGAAAAAATTGACTTTTAATATAAAAAAAATACAATTAAATGTAAAATTGGACAAATACATTATTTTTCATCAAAAATAAATTTTAATTTTTATTAATTTATTTCAAATTTTATCTATTTATTTTGTATTTTTAAGCAAAAAAATTCATAATAAATCCATTTTAATTTAGTAAATTCTAAAATTTTTGTGAAAATTCCAAATTAAATATTTTACCTAAAAATAAACTAAAATTACTAATTTCACCATTTTTGAATGTCAAACAAATACTGACTAGCTTATTAGACACCCAAGGACATTTTGGTCATTTTACACAAGAATTTCAGAAAATTTTCAAAAATTATATTTTAATATATATGACATGATTCCAAGCTCAAATTGACATTTTAATGTCAATTGAATTTTTTTCTTATGTCAGCCCTTAATGTTGAAAAATAGGGACAAATTTGTCATTTTCTAATTTATCCTGGTTTTGGCTCGGAAAAATTATTAGAAATCACTATTAAATAGCTTTTGAAATTTTGAGCCTAATGGTGGGAATCAGAATTTTGAAATTTCTTCTCGATTTTTTAGAATTACATTGTCAAATATTATAAAAACGATTGAAAAAATTGAAATAAGATTATTATATTTTTCACTATTTTTCTTTCAAAATAAAATTTTTATAACGAAAGATACTTAGTATAAAATTTTCAAAATATTTGAAGTTAAAAAGTCTTTAGGTTGCTCTTGCAGTCAACTAGAGGTATTTTTGTTATTTCACAAAAACATCTCTATATATTCCCAAAAAAAATTCTAAAATTATTATTAATTATTCTAATTATATTGATAACTTAAAACAATTTGTAAACACTTTAAAATATTTTTATTTATTATTCTATTATCTGACCTTTTAGGGACAAAACGGTTATGTTACCCATTTTGAGCTCAGTTCCCCCAAAAATTTATTAAAAATCTAAACTAAGTACTACATAACTATTAAATTTTTGAGATTTCCATTTAGTTCTCCAAAAATAAATACAAAACAATTAAGAAAATAATTTGATATGCAAAAATAGGGGTGTTACAAGAGTAAAATGAGAAAAGAAGAGAAAAGAAATGCACAAAGGTGATAACTATAAAAAGAACAAAATAAATAATAAAAGACACAGAGTAAAATGATATATCTAATGTTGGTTCTCGATCCTCACTTGCTATCCCTTGCCAAATTCATTAAATGATGCCTTGCTGTAAGAACTTTCTTTTTTTATCTGCACAAAAAGGTGTCATTGTTATACATTAATTAAGACATATTAAGCAAAATTTTCTTTCTATCAAACCAAAGAGCAAAATGATAAAAAGAAAGTGCAAAGCGAAGAAAAGAAAAACAAGCAAATGAAAAGACAAAGAATGTAAGAATACACTTGTTAGTCGACCATAAATCCTCAATAAAAGAATATATAAAAAGAATAAAGACACGGTGATGATTTAAACATTGTTCAGTTTTAGGAAATTGAATCAGAGAATTAATTAGACATAAAATGGTACATTAGGCTTTACAAAAAAAATTTAAATATTAATCAGAAGAGAAATGATGACCTCTCAGTTTATTTTTTAACTTTAATTTTTAAAACCCATCAACTAAAAACAGTTTTTTTTATAATTTTAATTTAATACAATGTTTGAAAGACTAATATAACGATACTAACTACAAAAATTTGAAATGGCTTATATGCCTCTAATGTGTGTGTGTGTGTGTGTGTGTGTGTGTGTGTATATATACTTATGCTCAAATTTATGTTCTTTTTTGAATTGATTGTTTTAAAACATGTTTTATGAATAATAATAATAATAATTAAAATTAAATATTTAATACACACATAATTAAATATAAAATAATTTATTTTAAATAATAACTATGGATAACAATTAAGAAATAAATTATTGTATGTAAGTATATTTTATTTAAATTTAGTTATTTTATAATATGTTTTACGAACAATAATAATTAAAAAATATTTTTTAGATATTTATTTAAATTTTAAAAAATTTATAATAATTTATTTAAAATAATAGTTAAGGATAGAAATTAACAGTCAATTATTATATATATTTAGCAATATATATGAATATTAATATAAATTTATATTTTTCTCTTTTAAACAATATTTTATAAACAAATTTTTAAATAATAATGCATATAAGAAATTTTAAAAATATATATTTATATTAAATTTAGGAATAATTACTTTTTATTTAATAATAAATATATAAATATATAAATAAAGCTTTAAATATCATATTAATGTTCAGGTTCAAGTTTATTTTACTATATAGATCGATTACTTTATAATATACTTTATGAACAATAATAATTAAAAAATATTTTTTAGATACTTAGTTAAATTTAAAATGATTCATAATAATTTATTTAAAATAATAGTTAAAAATAGAATCTAAGAGATAAATTATTATTATTATTATAAATTTATTAGTTTTAAAATGTATCTAAATTTTTATAATTTTATAAAATTTAATGTTATCAATATACTATTTATATATCTAATTATTTTATTATCTTTTGGTTTTGTTTTAAATTTAACTATATATTTATGAAATCATTAAGTTTGAAAAATATCTATTTTTTTTTTAGAATTATAATATTTAATGTTGTTATTGTAGTATTTACATATCTAAATTTATCTATAAAATATTTATTTTTAATTATTATTGTTTCAAAAATATATTTTAAAGTTACTAAATTAAAAAATAAAATAGATTTATGTATGTACATAATAATTTATTTTTTAATTTTATCCTTAATTATTAATTAAAATAAAATGTTATGAATCATTTTAAATTTAACTATATATTTATAAAATTACTAGTTTTGAAATATATATAACTTTTTATAATATTATAACATTTAATGTTATTATTATGTTTTAAGAAAAATGTTATTATTATAGTATTTATATATCTAACTTCTTTTATTGTCTTTTAGTTTTGAAATATATATTATTAATATAAAATTATTAAAATTGTATAATAAATAACATTAATGGGAGCAATTAAATTCTTCATTAAACATAATTTGATCCGTTAAATTTGATTAGATCTAATGACTATTGTAACATTCAAGTTTCGATCAATGGTTGAGATTTGTTCAAGTCTCATTTACTATATACATACATATATATATATATATATATATCTATATACAGGCAGATTGATAGATAGATATATAGAAGATATAGATGGTTTCATTTTTACAAAAGTTTATATCAAAACTAACTCTATTCTCATATTATAAATTATAAATTATAAAATAAAATATACAATTTGGAGAGTAGAGTTCTCACCCTCCTCATTTTCTGAACTAGACATTGTCAATATTTTATCTCTCTTCTCATCTAAAGGTGCATTTCACACACTATCTATACAACTAGCTAAAAAAATTATTTCTTAATTAACTACATGGAGCTAACTGTCTTCTATCTTTAGCTTAGTTGTATATTCAATTTTCTTAATTGCCCATCCTTTCTAATTTTCTTTGTCTATTTTTATTTTTTAATCGATTTTTAATATTTTTTAAAAAAATTATCAATAATTAAAAATAACTTTATATCACAATTTAAATGCTTTATCATAAATTTAAAATATGATTTATATATTTAAAACTTTTTATTTATTATAAATTTTAATTATATAAAAATAAATATTTACCCTATATAATACAAATACTAAAATAATAGTCAGATAAAAAAACAAATAGTTATATGATTATTTAAAAATTTAAATTTTGTACCAGTATATAAGTTTGTTAATTAAACTGGGATAATTTTTTGGTTGATTCATTTAACTATTTATTCTCATTTTATTTTCATATATTTCTGAGGCGGAACCTGGAGTGGAAGTGCGATCCCAGGGCATCTTCTTTCTTCTCACTCCGGGTTTGTGGAGCACAGAAGACACAGCGATCGATATTTTCAGCAACAGATCGAAAAGCCGTGAATCAATTCGTGGGATCTGCGCCTGTGAATGATGGTTACCAAAACAGAGGAGACTCAATTGAACAGGCTTGAAAATCAGGTGGATAACGGCGGCGGCGGCGCGTGGGAGTACCTCTGCCTCGTGAGAAAGCTGAAGGTTCGGCGTTCGGAGAAAGTTCTGAAGCATGGCCTCTCCGTCTTGAACGACCCCAAACAACGATCCACTCTCGGTTCCGATGGTCCCTCCTTGACCTAATTTTTATCATTACGGTTCAATTGTGTGATTCTGTTATTTCTAATTTTTACGTGGTGATTTTTCAACTATGCTTTAGTTGCAGGTCTTCTTTTGTTGAATTTGACTTTTGACTATTGTTTGTTGTGCAGAATGGACATTGTATGAGCAGGTTGCAGTTGCTGCTATGGATTGCCAATGTCTCGACGTTGCCAAGGTTTCGATCTAAATTGGTTTAGTATTTTTCGATTAGTTACTTAGTAAATTGTGATGGATACAGCAAATTGTAAAATCTTTGCCTACTTTTGGTGAGATATAACTGTTGGTATGAAATTCGCTTGTAATGTAAGGATGTACTCATTTGGGATTCTTTGCACGGGGTGAATCTTACTGATTTGAAATAGTTGAAACTTTTATCCTTATCGGATTATTCCTTTACTCTATTGTTACTTGTGCTGTGGAGATGCTGGTGATGCACTTGGAGATGGTTGCTCATGAGTCCTCCAGGGGGAATTATAAACTTGCTTGATGCATTTTATTTTAGTGCTGCATAGTACTTGTATTAGGTTATCATGCATTGTCTTTGATTGCTCTTCATTTTCTGGATAGTGTATCATTTGTTTTATTGAAGTTGATAATATTTTACTTCTTTATCAGGACTGTACAAAGTTTCTTCGGAAGAGATTCCCGGAGAGTAAAAGAGTTGGTAAGTTGATATTTTCAAATTTTCTATGTCTTTTTTTTTTTTCACATTTTGGATTTGAGTTAGTTAACTAAATGGCACTATTTACACAACTCTTGCTGTGTGACTGACTCTACACCTAGCTTTATATAAACTTAAAGGGTTGGGGGGTTAAGTGGCATCACCTGAACTCAGATACAGCCCACTTGTACAGTTCTGCTAAGATGCAAATGTAACAGTTGGGTAGGTATCATTAATCTGGCTAAATGTTGGTGACATATACCTTTTAATTGCCCAGTGATGTATCTGTGCTTCTTTATATAGGTCACTGATGGGCTAAGTTTGACATTGCGATGATTGATCTTGCTGCAATTTTTTTTGTCTTGTTCCCTTACATTTAGTGGTGCTAGAGCTATATGATGATTTTCCAAAAAACACTAACTGTAATGTTTACTTGTCCCGAAACTCAAGCAATTGCATGTCCTTCTCTGATTGTTGATGCCCAGTTCTGGTTCTCTTGGAACAAACTTTTAGACTGGTGGATGACTAACTTGGATGATTTGCATTCCATTCTCTCAAGAGGGATACTATGTAATATAAATACATTACACAGAAATCCAAATTTGTCTGTGCATATGCATGCTCCTGTTCCCTCTAGAAAAAAAAGAATGACTTGAGTTGACTAATTATTACAGGCAGGCTGGAGGCAATGTTGCTTGAAGCAAAAGGGTCCTGGGAATTGGCAGAAAAGGCTTACACAAGCCTTTTGGAGGACAATCCTCTTGATCAAGTAAACTCACTTAACCTTATGGGGAAACTAAAAAGGGGAACTGTTAGTTGCTCAGTTACTCTATGTGATGAAACAAAAATCTTATAATAGTGACTTCTTCTTCTTTTGTGTTTTGTTACTTTGATTTGATTTATAAACTTTCAGTTTTACCATTAAAGAGGCCAGGCTGCTTGAGTAAAGAAAACCAAAAGCTAAAGTGTTTATCTTTTTGGTTGTTTTGATGTTGTACAGACCATCCATAAGAGGAGGGTGGCGATGGCAAAAGCACAAGGCAACATTTCTGTGGCCATTGAATGGCTTAATAAATATCTGGAAATGTGAGACAGATGTTAAAGTTTTAATTTTCTTCCAAAATTGAAGATAAAAGTTGTTTCTGATTTACATCAGCAAGTAGAGCGTGTATCTGAATCCTTTCTCTCATTTTAACAGATTCATGGCAGATCATGATGCATGGAGAGAACTGGCTGAAATATATGTCTCCCTGCAAATGTTAGATTTTATTCTACTGTTTATCTCCCCCTTAACAAGTGTAACATTTATTTTGCTAATTATTTAGCTGCCTTTGTTTTTTCGGCTTGCTGTCCTCTTCTTAGGTATAAACAAGCAGCATTTTGTTACGAGGAGTTGATATTATCTCAACCTACTGTTCCACTCTACCACTTAGCCTATGCTGATGTAAGTAACTTCTTTATGAAATGTGATTACTTTATTTTGGTCAAATCAAATTCTTCTCCTCTCATGTCTTTGCTCCCATAGTAGCAAGGCACAGAAACAGAAAACATTGCATGCTAGAGATGTATGGGAGTAACCTAGGAAGAGTCTTATGTTTAATTACCCTAGTACGTTTTCTTGACTTATGGTATTGCCAGGTACTTTATACGCTTGGTGGATTAGAAAACCTCCAAACTGCCAAGAAATACTATGCATCCACTATTGACTTGACTGGAGGCAAGAATACCAGAGCACTCTTTGGTGTATGCTTGGTAAGCTCTTCCATCTGAGTTTTCATTTTTGTGTGGTCCTCTGCAAGTTAATGCGTGTATGAAGTGATTGTAGTTGTTTTAATTTGGAAGTTTGGTTGAGCCTAGGTTTTATTGGTTACAATGAAAGTCATCATTTAGTTTTGCTTTGGTAGATTTCAGTTTTTCCTTTGATTTTCTCCTTATCAACTTAGGATATCTGGATTCTTCTTTTCAAAACTATTCATTTATATGCCTGAAATTTTAGTTTTGCTCCTGCTCTCCAGTGTACCTCTGCTATTACACAGCTTACAAAAGGGAAAAGCAAGGAAGACAAAGAAGGGTCACAGTTACAATCTCTAGCAGCCGAAGTATTAGAGAAAGATTATAAGCAGAGAGCTCCCGACAAGCTTCCTCAACTTACAACTGCCTTAAAGAGTTTAACATTGTCATCATGATGCAGCATCTCTTTAAGATTATTATTTAGTCACTTTTTGACATTTTCTCATATTGTTGGCAGCTTGAATCAACATACTTAGATTTCCTCGGTCATTTTCTTCTCAATATTAAAATGAAAATCAAAATTGTTCTGCATTTTACCTTCGATAATGAATATTTATTGAAAGACATGTAAAGTTTCAGTTGGCCCTGTGGATCTAAAAGTATTGTCATTGCTTTTCTAATGCATAGGATGGGGCATAATTTGCTTTTGAAATCCTTTTGCCACTTTTTCATCATTGGCTATACAAATTAACAGATTACTCCACACCCCCCCGCGAGCGCCTTTAATCATTTTCTTCAGGGTTTCATTTAGCGTAATAGTAATATTATGCTTTGATGATGTGGCCCATTACTGTGAATGGATCCCGGTCATCCGGATTGGGGCTGCAGAATTTGCACTCTTTCTATGGCATAGCAGACCGTCACATGCCGATCACTCAACTCAACCCTGTTTTTAGCATCAAATATTTGTTCCTTCAAGGCGTGCTCGCTTGCATTAACTTATTTTGAAGATTTGATTTTATAATTTCTTGATATGGTTCTTGAAAAAAGTTTTTTTTATATTTTAAAAATATGTTATATTCACACAAGTATAGGGTACATTTGAGTAAATAACTCAAGTGTTAATTTGATAAATACTTATTACATGAATGTTTATATAATAAGCGTTTAATTCAGTAAACATATTTTAATAAGTTTTATCATTAAATTTAGTGAAAAGCGTATTTACCAATTTTTTTTTATTGAAAAACATAAAAACAAATGTCATTAATCCCTTTTATAAATTTAATTAAACATCTTTAATTTTTCAATTAAAGTTTATATGATAAAATAAACTTAAATAAATTTTGTTTTAGTTCTTTGAATAGTGTGTTTTGTCAACTTATTTTGAAAAGATAAATAATTTTTTTTATCAAATTTCTAAAAAAAGCTTTAAAAAAACTAAAAAAAAAAGATTTTCACAAATGTACTTGGGCGGGGGGCGTAATTATTTTTATCTTTGATGTTCTACTTCAATTGGGATTAAATTATTTCTTGAACGATTTTAAGGTTGCATTTTTATTCAAGAATATTCACCAATTAGAGTGGACTGATTTTGAAAAAAAGAAGAAGCTCAAATAACTGAATTTATTATTATTTTTATAATATCATCCCTCTAACCAGTTTAGTTTAAAACATAAATTGGTTTGGATAGGACCTATTTATTGTTTGCTTTTTAATATGTATAAATTCATGAAAATACTTAAATATAATTTCATCAAAATACACCAAATACAAGCCCAAACTATTCATCAAAATATACTAAATGTAAGTTTAAATAATTTATCAAATACACTAAAGTATAAATTCAAGTTCTAAATAATAATTTTGAACTAATTATTAATTCTACAATATATATCTAAATCCAAAGGAAAATAAAGTTAGGTTTAGTTTGAAGTATAATAAAAAAAAGTTCCTAAATAAGTGCGAATAATGTGAAAAAATTAATAAGTTCGACTTGAATTATTTTTGTTTTCAAATTTAAACGTGAGTATAATATAATTTGATTAATTTTTTACTGTTGAATTTTGAATTTTTTTTTATATATTTAGTTTTAAATGTTTTACTCAAATTTTCAATTTATATTCGATTAACTTAATTATAAATACTTCTATTTTGATTCAGTCACGATGTACACATTTTTAATGACTATACTATACAAATTCAATTCCTTGCTATTTGCGATAGATTACACTTCTTCACACATCCAATTGTCAACAACCAAAACTTTAAGGAAAAACCTATGATATTATTACTCTATGATCTTTTTAATAATAATAATAATAATAATAATAATAATAATGAAATTAGTTATACAAAATTTATATTATTTAATTCAAAAATCATTTAATGCTATTCTCACATAGTCATGTGTAAAAAAATCACATAACGCTCCAATTCTTGATTTATTTTTCTTCTAAAAAATGTCTAAATTACATTATTTTATTCTTCTTTAAGATGTTAACATGTAATAATGTTCATAAGTATTTAAACATTTTTTCTTCTTTGCAACTTTTTAATATCATTTTCACTCAATTTTGAAACCTTACTATTTTTAATTTTAAGATTATAGAAGATAAAATGAAAATCTTGGTTAAAGCTCGACGATAGAAGCTAAGCATTCAAATATTTTGTCTTTTAAATCTCAAAGTTGATAACAAAATATCCACCATCCACCATATATATTAAATGAGAACAATTATTTTGAACGAGAGTGTTTTTAGCTGTTATTCTTCAATAAGAGCGTTTTTAGTTGTCATTCTTCAATAAGAGCGTTTTTAAGAATTTTTTTAACCTCTTATATCATTTAATCTATCATTTTCAATATCTTTAATTCTAAATTAAATTTTAATTATTTTAAAAAAAATTATCAATAATTAAACATTAACATTGTATTACAATAATTGTTTATTATAAATTTAAAATATAATTTATATGTTCAAAAATATTTATTTATTATAAATTTTAATTATAATATAATTTATATATTCAAAAGTATTTATTTATTATAACTTTAAGTTATATAAAATAAATATGTATTCTTGTGTAATGCACAGGTTAAAATACTAGTTTAAAATTAATTATCAACACTAAAAACACATAAAAAGAAAAAAATATTTAATGGTTCATTATTTTCATTTAGTATTATTAAGAGATTTATTTATACTAAAATAGATTAAAGTTTAACATAGTTTTATTTTTATCTACAAAAGTTAGGGTTTTAAAGAATTAATATAATTTAAAATCCTATCAAGAGAGTTATAGTTTTATAAGGAATAGGATTCTCCGGAATTGAAAAAAAAACTTAATTACAATATTATAGGTGGTTTTAGTATTATTTTTTGGTTAAAATTAAACTTTTATTTAATTAATTTAAGCCAACCTTATAATATTATTTTTTATTAGAATTTAATTAAAATGTAATCATATAATTAATGATCGTCATATATGGTAAATTTGTTAACTTTAAAATAAGTATCTTAAAAATTATATCATATATAATTTCTAATGGGTTAACAATATAAAATTGATTAGATTAACTATGCATGACAATTGAACTCTTTTTATTTTATAAATTATTAATGTAAAACCTTAATTTTAATTAAAAACAATAAAAGAAACATCTATAAAATTAAAATTAAAATTGTATACATGTTTCTTTTATTGTTTTCTAATTAAAATTAAATTTTTATTGCCGTCTATAGTGATATTACCTAACTCGAGCAAGATCATCTCTAATAGAGGACACTTGTGGTCTAAACCAAAAAAAAAAAAATTGCATGTTCTGCAGTTCAAACTTCAACCGTACGTTCCATCTATAATACTATGGTTATCTTTGATCTAATTTCTTTTTTAGTTTGAAAGTTAAAGTTTAAAATTAAAATTTATAAAAATAGAAATTGTTTGCTAATTTTTAGAATAAAGAGAGAAAGGGCTAGAGAGAGCAAGAACATAAACAAGAAAACAAAGTGGGGAGAGAGACAAAAAGCAAGTAAACAAAGAGCAAGGATAAACAAAGACCGAGAGGGAAAAAAAAAATAAAAAAAGCTACTCCGTACTCATTCACACACACACACATATACACATACATACACACTATTATTTTAATCTGTGTATTGTACAGAATAAATATTTATTTTATATAATATAAATTTACAATAAATAAATATTTTTGAATATATAATATAAATTCTTTTATAATTAAAATTTATAATAAATAAATATTTTTGAACATATAAATTATATTTTAAATTTATATTATATAATTTATATTGTGATACAATGTCATTCTAATTATTGATAATTTCTTTTAAAAAATATTGAAATTCAATTTAGAACTAAAAATATTAAAAATGATAAATTAAAAAATAAGAGGTTAAAAAAATATCTAAAAACACTCTGGTTAAAAAATGATGGCTAAAAACGCTTTTATTGAAGAATGAAAGTTAAAAATATTCTCATACAAGATAATTATTCATATATATATATATATTAAGGTGCTTAAATTTTTAAAAGTTATTCAAAAGAATGTGTTTAGTTGAGCTTATCTTTTTTAAGAAAAAAAAACTCAAAAAAAGGAGCACCAAATAATACCTATATCTATGTTTTGTCATTGAAAAACTGCAGTTAGATACTTGGATGTGATTGGATTTGAACTGAAGGAAGTGCAGTTTAGTTCTTTTTTATAAATTTAGGAGATCCGGATCCCTGCTCTAGTGAAGCAATGCCACAAACTCAACTAATGCTTAACCATAGTTGAGAACTTCAGAAGCCCCAAGACATGAGATGGTGGGTACGGTGAATTTGTGGGGAATTGGGAAATGTTAACGACACGAGGCGGACATTTTGTTGATGGCATGAAATGAAATATGAAGTTGAAAAAAGCCCACCTGCTGCTGCTACTACTGCTACTGTTATCTTCAGGTTGAAGAGTGTTGACGTACGAATTGCAGCTTTTTAAGGTCTCCCATCCCAATCCCATGGGGCATGCACCCATACCGGTCGCTGCTACGTTTATGATGGCTGCACACCCCTTAAACTAAAAAAGTAGGTCTTGGGATTAATTTTTAACAGCTTAAAACTATTAAAAAATAATAATTTATGACAATTTTAAAAACTATAAAAACCCAATTAGAAAAATTTTATAAGATTAAAGACTTAATTATAATTTTTTTTAATTTGGAGACCTAATTAAAGATTTCTAAATAATTTAGGAACTTACAGATTAATTTAATCTAAAAAAATTTACACTAACAATACATGCAAATTAATTCTTTATTTTTTGTCATAGTATACTGAGTGTATGTTTGAAACTTCGTTGTGTTCAACGTAACATCAATACATCAAACTCCTTTAAGTTCAATTTAAAATGGTGCAAACATGTTTCCAAAGAATCCAAACATACTGTAGAATGTTAGCAAAAACTAAATGAAAGCTCAACTATACTCAGGTTAATTGTGATCTCTCCAGGGAGGAATTAGAAGCATAAATTGTTTTCTAGCTCTCAAATTAAAACAGGAGTAAAGTTAGCGTTGAATTACAACTACAGTATCACAAGTTAGGCGAGGATGAGAATGTGAGGTGGTGACTCATGCACGTCCTATACGACAAACAAGCCTGAAATAGACTCCCAAAACTACTGCATAATTCTTCATGATGTCAATTCCATTGAAAATGACTCCATAACTGTCACGTCAATTTACAGATTCCCTCATTTCCGTTGTAATTAATGTCCCGTTGTATAATTTATATCCTTTGCCGTCGTAGAACATATTCAAAATTTTATGCATCTATCGAAAAAATAAATAAATTATGCATTCGTCGACAACATTGACAATTAATGTCTCAAGTGATTAGTAGAGAGAAAAGAAAAAAAAAAAGAGATAAAAAAATAGGTAAAAAATAAAGTAAAAATTAAGGTTATTTAATTGGAGAGAAATAAAAAAAATTTAATTTTAAAAAAAATATTTAATTATTATTATTATTATTAATTTTATAATTTTTATTTTTATTAATAATTTTATTTTTTATTAATATTTTTATTATTAATAATATATTATTAATCTTATTATTAATTTTATAATTAATATTATTTTTATTTTTATTAATAATTTTTATTTTTTTATTAATATTTTTATTATTAATAATATATTCTTATTCTTATTATTGTTATAATATTAAAATATGAAACAAAGAAAATGACAATAATAAAAAAAAGAAAGCAATACATCAATTTACTTGACATTTTGAAGAAGAACAGATGCGGGGCACAGTAATTTTTGCGTATTTCTTCACTGTTTTGCGAAAAAAAATTTATGGTGGATCCCATGTATTTTTTCAAAAATTTCTTCATTTTTCTGCACCACCAAACTGGCAGAGCACAGTAATTTCACTGCTCTTCCACGCTATTTCTTCAATACCAAACCAGCCCAGCACTTTGTGAATCATAATTGTACTTCTAATTTTATACATTCTATATTCATAAAATATCCCTCTCCATCTGGAGTTGGGGTATAATTCTACCTCAAAAAATAAAACGTTTAATTCTTATCGTAACATAATATGGATTCTAGTCATGAAATAGAAAAATAGA
Organism: Spatholobus suberectus; assembly: GCA_004329165.1. Lineage (NCBI taxonomy): Eukaryota > Viridiplantae > Streptophyta > Magnoliopsida > Fabales > Fabaceae > Spatholobus > Spatholobus suberectus. The sequence goes on from CM014732.1 coordinate 4,460,931, forward strand.
GCAAGCAACCTGTAAAAACTTCACTAAGATCATCTTTTTTTTTGGTCAATTAATATCAATGTTTTTAAAACCGGACCGGTCATTGAACCAGTCAAGGCACTGGTTCAAGATTCAATGGTTCAACCGGGATTAAACTGTGGTCGAACCGGTATTAATAAAATAATAATAATAATAATTAAATAATACATAAAATAATATTAAAAAAACATAATATCATAATTTTGTAATATTAAAAACTAAAAATAAAACATAATTTTATAGTTTTTTACATTTACAATACCTATAAGTGCAAATCAAATATGTTATAATACTTAAGTATAAGTTTTAACTATACACATCAACATTTATTAATGAAAACAAGTTTACATTTAAAATAAAAAAGAAAATAATAAATACTTTAGGTTAGTTTTGATTTTTTTTAAGAAAAAAAATTAAAATAATGTTGTATTAAACATTTTTCTTTGACCTACTGTGAACCGGTTTTTGGCCGATTTTGACCGGTTTTCCAGTTCTTTGATCGGTTTTTCTTTAGGTCGGTTCTGTGGTTTATTTGAACTGATCAGGTGATCGGGTCACCAGTTTTTCGGTCCAACAGGCCGGTTCGATCCGGTTTTCAAAACAGTGATTAATATAGCCTACTGTACTATCAAGACTTTTCTAAGATAAGCATACCTAGAATTCTGTTAAGTTTATAAATGTTTATAAAAAAGTTAGACAAGAAAGTTTCTGAAAAATTGAGGTGCATAAATTAGTTTTAATTTATACAAGAAATATATTCATTTTACTACCTTAATTCATTTATTGAAACTCCGTTTGTTTTGATGACCACAGATTTCTCTTGTTAAATTGCATATGCTGGACAATTGAAAGAGGCATAATTGTAAAGATATATGTCATGTTACTCACAAAAATACTATTTCACAAGTCTGAACATCTGCAACAAACTTCAAATGTGATCACCATTTTTGGCTCAGACTAATCTGATGTAAAGATTTTACATTGCTCCATCTCATTACCTTGCAGCCATCCTTATTGATGCATAGGTGACGTCAGGGGTTCATCTACATCCTTGGTAGTGTACTCTTAACGCAAGGGTAAGTGGATATGATGCTTTCTGAAATGATATACATTTATGCAATCACTTCATGCTAAATTAAGGATTAAAAGTCAAAGAAGATTAAATACATTAAATTACGTCCAAGTTACCAAGAACTTAACCATGAAGAACAAACTGATAAGAGGAATTAACAGGAAACACCTGGCTAGATGATTGACAACCGTAATATGGTGGTCTCCGTTAGGAACAGGTATTTATTTAAAAGGCCTTCAAGGTATCAAAATTTGGTTGTGGCCACAAATGATCGAAAAGGTGTAGCTGTGGATGACAAGCCTTAGAGCGTGATAAGTACATGTGTGCACGTATGCGTTTCAGCATTTATTCATGATTTAAGGAATAAGGTAGTCGAAAAAAAAAAATGCACATGCTAAGACTAACAACAGTATAAAAAAGACTCTGCAGTGCTAAAAAACATAAAAATAGCTTGCCTAAGGATCAACAGAAATGTGAGGATTATAGCTTGTGCTAGAGACTGCAGAATGACTACCATGGTGCTTTTTGTTTTTGACAAACATATTGTGCCAAGAATGATAAAAATGAATTTAAATAAGCAATAGAGTTTTGTGTTTAACGTGAAGAGTTCAAAAACTACTTTCATATGAGATTTGCAACTGAGATTGCAGACTAAAGGTCCTAAAAAGACATTATCATTGTTAATAACTAGTAAGTTTTATCCAACTGTAGAGTGCAGAATTTAGATTAAAAGATCATACAACAGACTACAGGGCTAAACAAAGATACTCATATAACATTAGAGGTCATAATGAACTGGCAATATCTTATCAGGTTCAGCAGCAGAAAGATTTTGTATGTACAACAATGACTCACAAACCATGGCAGGCTGGCAATTGTCTTCAGAGAGTAAACTAAAATGATATTTGGCCTACCAGCATATAAATATATTTGGCCAGAATCTCATATCAAATTTGCTAATTATTATTAGACATCAAAGTAGGCAAGTCTATTAAGGCAAAAAAATATTTATATTCATGCCCCATGCAAAGGCACATAGTGCATAAAATAAGTATAAATGCTCCATAGGCTGATAATAGCTTCACCATCTCAGTTCCCTGAAGTATAGAAGAAAGTCTCCAATGGTTGCTAAAAAAAGAGTTTTGACATTCATTGTAATTTGGTGATCTTCCACTCACTCACTACTTTCCTCTTCAACCTCAGCTCTGCTAAGCTTATTAGTTATTACATGTTTTGGCTAAAAATATTTGCTGTGCCTTCCTAGTAATTGGGAATTTCCAATTTGGAGTTAACAGCCTTATATATTTGACGAAATGAATCCTCAATGCTAAAAGTTAAAATATATGACAAGCCAGAACAGGGAATAGTAAGTATATGCTTACTGTTATTAATTAAAAGAGAATAAAGATGTGCTTGAATAACACAAGAAACAAACTGTAAACTTTTCAGTTTTAGTAATATGGATCATAAAGTTTACACTTGAAGACAAATGTACAGCCATTTGGGGAAAAAAAAAGAGAGTCTCTGATCTATTCAAATAGCTCAGCTAAATTGAGGATATGAATTTAACAAGGGAATGGGAGAAACAAAAGGACTCATTTTTACTCAACTACGTTTCAATCACATGGTTGATAAATCAAAACTCACAGAGAGGTCTGTTAGTACTCAATTTGTGATGGATTTCTGCACATCTACTGGTTCTTCCAAGCATACAATGTAAGCGAGAAACCAAGACCCTGCAACTTGGTCTCAGGAAATCTCTCAGAGAAAGACCACGCCAAATCAGAAGGCGGTTGGCTAGCCCACAACTTGTCTGCCACGGAGAGGCATGTCCTGAACATAAAGACAGCATTTCCAAGGGATGTACCAAAGAGCCAATTATGAACATCCCAGAAAACTTCCACTGCAAGGCCATCTACCAGGATAGTGTGATTCCCCCTGAACTTCCATCTCAACCGCTTCACTTGCATCACAGTTTTGCTGTCTATGCGAATTACAAGGCTCGGATCACTAACACTTGCAGTGTCACACTCGATCACAAGATCATGAATTTGGCCATTGTCACAAAACACAGCCTTGGTACCATACAGCTTCTTACCAAAAACATGTTCTTTCTTGGCAATCAAAACTGCATTGTGGGGTAATGGGTTGGCATTGGTCTTCTTGAAAGCTTCTTTCCTCAAATCCCCAAGAAGAAGAACCATTTGTCCATCCACAACTGCTCCCACATAAAATCCCCCCGAAGGTTCGGGCCCGGAACCAAATTTAGCCGAAGTTAGGTCCCAATACACATCAACTTTACAAGAATTAACCTCTACACTCTTACAACCTTTCCTCTTAGAGAAACCCCACGATTTGACATCCACCTTACAAAGACTCTGGCTTGAAGAATCGTCGATCCCAACACCGAGGCTATGCCCCATCAAATTCTTACTCCATGTGATAGTAATTAGGCAGGAACTACCACCTACCCGGCATTGATAAACACAAGTAACCACATTCTGGGCACTTTTATTAGCGCTTGAAGACGAAGAATCCTCAACTTGAACCCCATTTTCACCAAAACAAGAAGGAAAATCCTTCATTTTTTTGCTTCAACTCAATTCAATTACCAAGCTTTTTCCGATGGGGGTTTTTCAACAAACAGATGGAACCCAGTTTTGAAGTGAACAAAAACACTCACTCAAAAACAAGGTGGAACCACAGAAAGCAAATTGGGTAAGACACTTACCTTAACTTGATCAGAAAAACCCACCAAGGAATGGCTATGAATATGGACTTGGAACCCATGAATCCAAACTGAGAGAAGAGAGTGTGGGTTCAAGACAAATTTAGAGAATGTGGAGATAGAACAGCTCAGACCCCAGAGAGAAACAGACAAAAAAGCAAACTTCTTTCACTGTCAATGTCTCAGCATTACTAACCGATTGAAATTTTTTAAGGAAAAAAAAACCCAAAAGCCAAAAAAGAAAGGGAAAAAAAAAAAGCATAATAGAATATAACATTAAATGAAAAGAACCTTAAAATGGCGACGCTAAGAAGCAAAATAACGGAGGTGAAGAGAATGGAAAAGGGGACACTGCGGAAGAAAACGGAAACTGGGTATTGTGGTGTGGTGACCCGCGAACGAAGGTTACTTACTCAGCACTCATGATGTAAGATGTAAACAGAAGAGGTTCTTTTTTACACTGTGGTATGTGTTTTTCTTTTATCTTTTTGCCCTTTTTCAGTGAGACCAAGCTTTTTGCCTGACACCGAAGAAGAGAGGAAAAGAACGTGTAAGTTGTAACTTCAAATAGAGGCTTTTCCTCGCTTAACTGCGTCAGTCATCGAAAAATCTAATGACACTGTTCATGTGTACTATCCACGTAAATAAATACCAAGAAAAAAATTTTAGTGCAGGTTGTTAAGTGTTTTTAGTGTTTTTTTTAATTAAAATTAGAGTTTTATCTTAGTAATTTATATGTATTAAAAATTAATATAGATTATTAAAGTGAAATTTTAATTTTAATTAAAGAATAATACCAAAAATAACTAAAGAATTACACTTAAGTTTTTTCAAATATCAATTGAGGAAATGTTATTAGACAAAACTTAAGTATAGTTTCTTAGATATTTTTGTTATTACTTTTCTATTAAAATTAGAATTTCACTTTAGTAATTTGCATACATTAATGCAAATTACCAAGATGAAACTTTAATTTTAATTAGACAATAGTATAAAAAGTACTTAAAAAACTGCGTCTAAGTTTTTTTTTTTTTATCTATATAACAATTTGTACAAAACATTTTTTTTTGTTTATTTCTTTCTTATACGTCATTTATTATACCTAATAATGATAGAAAGAATAGACAAAATAATACTATTGTACAAATTATTATATGAATTATTGTAAGTGTAACATATCTTAATACCGACCAATGTATTGCCTTGTCTTTCCATCTTGCGTGTATTTATGTTTTTTTTTTTTAATTTTCATTCGTATTTTTATATTGAGTTTGATTGAGGAACAGAAAATAAAAAAGGTTATATTATTTATATAATATCTTTTAGTTTCATTTTCATATAATGTTAATATAAAAAATTTATATTATTAACCAATCAAAAATATATCAGGTATTATTTTTAATTTTGATTGAAATAGTTTCAATATATCATTGGGTGCTCTACTAATAATATTGGAAGTGTCTTTCCATTTTATTATTTTTTCTCGTAAAAAATAATAAAAATTTATTTTAGATATAGTTTTTAAAATAATTATTATAAAAATAAACTTACCATATGTAATTTGTAGATGGTAGTATAAAAAAAATTTAGACTATTAAAGTATTTTAATTAAATTCTACTTTTAATAGTATTTTTATAACATTATTTTTTATTTTTTATTTTTGCTGTCACATAATATATTTTAACGCATTTGTTATTTCTCTACTTTTATATAAATTATTACGCAAAAATATTATACAACTAATGTTTCTCGGTCACAAACGGTTCCTAGGACGTGGACCCCATAAGCTCGTGGAAATGCAAGCACCATCTCACGCACGCATTGGAATTATTTGGAAGAAGGATTACGTGCTTAACGTGCCTTGTCCTAGCAATCAACGATATCGGTTATTTTAAAGTTATTTAAATTTGTTAATACTTTTTCACAAACACTTCTAAATATTATTTTGAATTTTTATTAAAACTATAAATCTATTTTACCAAATTATTCTATCGTATGTTACCAATTTTTTTTTTCATTCAATTGTTTTTTATTTTATTTTAGTCAACCATAATACCAAAAAATAATGATAAAATAACTTTTAAATTTTCAAATGAAGCAATAAACTGAAAAAATTTTGAATTTAATTTTTATAAAGTTTCAAAAATCACCCAAAAAATAATTTTTAAAATAAATATTATAAAACTTAATATTATTAATAGGGTCAGGATTTGTTGACACTAGGTGTCAAAGTTAATCAAATTATACAATCAATAACTTTTTTGTAGAATATAAATTTTTATCAATCCAACCATTGAATTTGATGTTCTTATTAATTAGATTAAGTATATAAAATTTTATATAATTTTAAAATTATTTAGTAGTTCATCGCATCATTTTATTTTAACGTACAATATGATATTATAATTTATGTAAATATTCAATGTTAGATAATATATCTAGAAAAGTCCAAATCGTGTGGAATTTGATATACAAGATTATGAAAATAATATCATATAATTCAACGGTTTGATTAATTAAATTTGCATTCTACAAAAAGTTATTAAAATTATAATTTGACTAATTTTAACACCTAGTGTCAACAAATCTTGACCTTTATTAATATATATGACAATTTATGATTAGTTATTAAAAAAATATGACGATTTATGATTTAATGGTGATATATGTAACAACATGAATTTTTCGTAAAAACTAAAATTGTAATATTTAAAAATAATATAATATAATAATAAAAAATAGTTAGGTAAAAATTAAAAATAAACTTACAAAATTTGAGTTTTTTTTGGCAAATTACGGTAGTGCAGAAATTTTGTAATTAAGCTAATATAGTAAAAATAAGTCTCGAAAAAATTAAAATAATTACGGGTAAAATATGATATGATTATAAATAAATAAATTACGATATTAAAAATATAAAAAAATAATTATTATTTACTAAAAAAATAATTATAGTATATTTCATTATTTTAATAAATTTTAATAGCATTAGTTAAAAAAAAATTATAAGGATCAGTTTGTTGGTCCAATTAATTGTCTACAATGAGTTGAGTTGGATTAATAATACTTTAGCTTGTAACTAATTTGTCCTACTCTGTCTTGCTTGAAAAACCACTTGACCTGAATGAACTGATCCAATGGAATTGGGGTCAGTCCATTACGGCATTTCCAAGTTTGGATTGGATCAATTTTTAGTTTTTATTTCATATAAGGCAGTGAAAATTTTTATTTGATCTCTTCTACACATTTTGTTTTACTAAAAGTTATTTTTAACATAAAACATAAAAACTATTTAATTCAAAACTAATAGATTTATAAATATATTAAAATAATAAGATATAATTTTAAAAATATAATTATGAACAAAATAGTTAAGTATTCTAGTTTCATAAATATATACTTATATAACTACGAGTGATATGTTAATTTATAAATAAAATTATATATGCACATTAATTTCAATTTATTAAATTATATAGGTTTTTAAAAAATATATCTGAAATTCCATATAATCTATTTTTTTTTAGTTGTTTATTTTTTAAGCTTTTGTTTATTTGATTCATCATTTTTTTGTAATTTACATTGAATTGGATTTGAATAGTGCTAATCGATGATATTCTTTGTAGGGAAAGATCTAAGCCTTTATTTTAAAGAGATAAAAGAAAATAAGAGACCAGGAGAAAATTCAAAATTTAAAATAAAAATCTTAAGAAGAAATTTTGATAAACTGTTTTTTGAAATTATTCCTCATTGTTTTTACTTCGTCAATTAAAAAAATAAAAATAAAAATTTAAAATTTTCCCCTTACATTCCCCCTCTCCGTCCAAATATAACGTAAAAGGCATGAAGTTGGTTTTTTTAGAATTGATACAGATCTGATAAAAATAGGGAAACACATGTAATACTATTAGGTAGAGTGTTAATGACATATTAAGACATCAGTATAGGTCCACTTAGAGGATTATTCTACAAGTCTAAACCATAAACAATTTTACTCAATAACAACTATTCATTTAACCTTTGGGTACTAGGAAATTTTTCTAGGAAGAATTATCCACCAAACAAGATTTTAATTGTTTTGATTTTGCTTTCAATGGATTTTCACCTGAAAATTTTAGCCATTACATTCTTATATGTTTTAAAGGTTTTTTTTTTCTTGCATTGCATTTTTTAGCACATTATAAAAAGTTCAAAATATGAACTTTTATTAAATAAGAAAATATTTATTGTATTAAATATATAAAAGTCTTTTAATATTCTATTTTTTAATAAATATAAATATTAAATATTTAATGAGGTGTATTTATTTTTTAATACCTTTGCATTATGTACTATAAACTAAATGTTATAGATGAGTTGAGTTGTTCGTGAATTATTCATGTTTGATTTATTAAATGGTCGGTTAAGCTTGTTTCTTTAATTAAATAAATAAATTCAAGTTTGAGATTTGACTTTATTAGTTAAATAAGTCAAGTTCAAGCTTTACAAGTTCAATATTAACGGGTGATGAATAGTTTGTTTATATATATATATATATATATAACATAAAAAAATTAGTGAGGATTTTACTACTCTTAGTTATTTATATATTCATTATAAAAAAATGTAAAACTTTATTGAGAATGTTAAAATTGATTTTGAAGTTTCTTTTTTTTTTTTAATATTAGTCAAGAAATTGTGAGCTTTTTATATACTAGATTGTGAAAATGTAATAGTTTAAAAATTTTGAATTCCATATACCACATGTTGAACATATATTTCTATTTATAGATAATCATTTAGTATTAAAATGTTTACTAATAGTAAAGTGATAAAGTTAAGAAAAAAAACTAGAGTTTAATCTCTATACAATATCATGTAAAATTTTATATTATCAACCAATTAGAAATTATTGTTTGTATGACTTTTAGGATGGATGAAAATAGAAAAAATAGAAATAGTGAATGCAAATAGGTGAAAAATAGAGTAAATTTTAGGGTGTTTGGTTTGAGAAAAATAGGAAAGAGAGAAATAAGAAAAAGAATAAAATAATTTATTTAATTAAAATAATCAATTGTCAAAATGCGAAAATTGATTTTTCTTGGTTTGAGTGAAATAAAAATCAATTATCATGGATGTTGGTTTCATTAGAAAATCGATTGTTGGAAAGGATAATAATTGATTATTGAATTTGAAAATTGATTATTTTTTGTTATATATACTTGTGGTAATCGATTATCAAAAAAAATAATTGATTATTTTTGGTATGTTTATTTTTGTGCAGATTTGCGAAGAAATAAAAAGATGTGAGACTCACACCTTTTTATTTTTTTTTCATGTCATTTTTTCTTTACCAAACATGTCTCATTTTCTATTTTTTATCTATTTTTTCTCTTTCCCCCTTATTTTCCACCAATTCATTGTTATCAAACAAAGCGTTAAGATAATTAGTGTAAAAGTCAACAAACTTAACATACATGACAATTTGTAACTGAATGATAGTGTAAAAATTCATCACATTGTCAGTACATATATTATTTACTTAATAATTTAAGAAAATTTTCATAAAAGCCAATATAATTAAGTTATAAACGAGCTAAACATTATAAATTCAAACTTTTTTGAGAAATGCTAGCAACACTTTCTTGTTAACAACACTTTATTATTAGCTAAAATTTGTTAGAAATCACAAAATTGTGTGGGTCTTAATTCTTATTTAATGAATCTCACTCATAATTTTGAAGTTTTGAATAAATTTTAACCATTAAGAGAGAAAGTATTAGAGAGTGTGTTACTAGGCTAGCTCTCTTTAACTTTTTTTTTTTTAAACAAATCAAGCTTAAACTTTCAGTTAAACTCATTTAAATGATTCATTTTTATTTATTTATTTATTGTACCAAAAAATAAATGAATGAAACTTAAACAATTCATTTTTTCCAAATCTAAACATTTAAACCCATGCTACATACACAAAAAAATCTCTATTTAAATAATGATTTTGCTAATTATTATTTAAAAATAGCAGTCCAAGAACCAAAAACAATTTCTTTTAAATAACGAATGTGTTGAGGATACTGTTTAAAAAAATAATAAATAAATAAATTTATTAAAAAGTACGTTGAGAGTGTATTAAAAAATATGATAAAGATATGTTGACGATATTTTATTTTTTTAATGAATGATTTAAAAGCATTATTAATATTCATTATGAAATTTTATTATATAACGATACACATTTATTATCTTGCGCAATATAAGCTAAAAAACTAATTAAATTGTGATATAAGGTTAATTTTAATCATGGGCAATTTCTTTTAAAATAAATTATTGAAATTCAATTAAAAGATAAAGAAAAATATGATAAACTGAAAGACATAGGTGGTTAGGTCTTTTTTTTTTTTTTTGTCAAACATAGGTGCTCAGTTGAAATAGAAATTTTGGCCTAATTGCAAAAATAGTGTGAAATGTACATCTAAAAAAGATAAGAAAAATTATTGAGAATGTCTAATTGTGAGAGTGAGAAAAGTAAAATTTTCACTTTCTAAGTTGTGTATTCTAATATATAATATATTAGTATATTTAAATTATAAAAATTATAATAAAAAATGATTAATAAATTATAATTTTTTTTATTAATACAATAATTTAAATTCATCCTTATCTAATGTTATTCACATCATTTTTATTTATTTTAAAGAATTTGATTTTCATAAGTAGTCACTATAAATATTTTTAAGAAATCATCTCAAGTATGTCTTTTAAAATAGTGTTATAAAAGTCTACAAACTTATCATATATGAAAATTTGTAATTAGACAATAATGTAAAAAAAATTTACACTATGAGTGCATTCTAATTAAGTTTTATTTAGAACATATTAAAATGATAAAAAAGTTTCTTGACATTACAAAAATTTAAATTTCTTGGTATTTAATATTATTCACATGACCTGTTACTTTTATTTTAAAGTATAATAAATAAACAATTACAAAATTAAAAATCTTCTTATCTTTTGAATATTTAAATTTTTAAATACATTATTTTAATATTTGTTTTTTTTTTCCTTAAAAGTATTGAATATGAAACTTACTCATATGAATTAAAATATTAGTTCATGTTTTTAATGATTATTTCTTAGATAATTAATAAATTAATTAATTAATAAAAGATGGAGATGGGTGATGGGTCCGAAACGTTGGTCGCACATGGGTTACTTAAAACTGCGGTGTTTTCTACAAGTAGGAGGAAGGATATTGATTGTAGGGATGGATATAGTTTAGGAGTTCGATAGGGATCTATGGCTTCACCTACATTAGGTCAAGCTTTTTTATTAATAGATTAGGTCACAACTTTTATAGAAACATATTTGTTTAAAAAAGTCAGGCTTTAAGGTGTTCAAAAAATCTTTTAAGTCTAATAGGCCGACCTATTTAAATAAATATAAAAAATAATCTTTTGTTGTCATTATTATTATATTAAAATTTTAATAATTTATTAAAAGCACATGTCTATTTGCCTTTTAAAATATTAAACATTTTACCTTCATAAAGAATCAAACATATAATCTTATCTATTATATATTACAAAATAAGGTTTTATAATATGAAAAGATGTCACGTGACAACTCCACATGCATTTTTTTTTGCCTAAATTTTACAATTTTTTTTATTCATATAAATACATTATACATTAATAATTAATTATAGTAATTAAGATTATTACAATTAAGGCATTTATAATCTATTATATATTATACTTAAATTCATCAATTAAATAATTAAATCTTAAATTGATTTTGACTTTATTTAACAAGAAAATTAATTTTTCAAATTTTATTTAATGTTATTTATAATCACAGTAATTTTTTTGTGATTTTGATCAATTATTAAATCTTAAATGAATTTTGATCTATTAATATTATTTCTATCTATCTATCTATCTATCTATCTATCTATCTATCTATCTATATATATATATATATATATATATATATATATATATATTATAAAAAATGTTTTGCCACGTAGGCAGATGTCACATGACATCTTCATATTCTTTTTTTTTTTCTAAATTTCATTGATTTTTTTAATTTATAAAAACACATTATTATATTTAATTATAGTAATTAAGGTTATTACAATGAGTATATATTCAGATTAAATAATTCAAACTTATACATATTTTGATATTTTGATTTTATATAATAATGTAATCAATTTATTATACTTTCCTTTTTTAAACAAAGATAATTATTCTACAAATATATATTTTGATTCAAATTTATTATAGAATTATATATTATTATAAAATTAAGGTTATTACAACGAGTATATATTTTGATTAAATCAATCAATTAAATCATTCAAATTTATACATATATTGATTTTATATAACAATGTAATCAATTTATTATACTTCCCTTTTTAAACAAATATAATTATTATACAAATATATATTTTGATTCAAGTATATTATACAATTATGTTATTATAAAATAAAATTTTGTCATGTAGGCAGTTTCGATCAATATATATTCTAATTTAAATTAATTAAAATAATTATGAGTAATATATATTAATTAAGGTAAGTCAGATTATTTTAAATTAAAGTAATTAGATTATTTTATATTAATTAGGATAATTGCAACTAATATATATTCTTTTTCTTTTTCCTTTTTTCCTTCAATTACCCCTTGCACGCATTATTCTTATGTATTTGTTTTACTTTATGGTTCGCTCTTCTGCAAAGGTTTACCATTAATGACAAAATTAGGAAAAAAAATCGTGGGTAAATTCATACCTCTCTTTTCTTTCTTCATTATTTTTTCGTCTCATTGTTTATTTTTTATTGGATATTTCTATTTCTCTTTTTTATTTCTTCTTTCGACTACACCTTACATGTCCCATTATTGTACTTTTCCAGTTTGCTTTTTCAATGTTTGGCAAAGGTGAAACATTGAAGACAAATATAGGGAAATTTTTTGGGTAAATCCATATTATTTACTAATTTTTAAATATTTTTTTTCAAAAATAGTGTTGTACAAATTCATTCTTTCATGTGTAATATAATGTCTTTTTTTATTATCTTTTTCTTTGTGGAGAGTTTTAACATTTTTTTATTTTTTATTTATTTTTTGGTTGATTTATTATGCATTCGATTTTTTATTTAATATGTATTAACATATTTGGACGTTTTGATTATTTTGATTTACTTTATATGTTTTTTATTTGGTTTTTTGAATTATGAGTTTAGTTATATAGTGAAGAAATATTAATTATCAATTGTTAAACATTTTTAACATGAATGATTATGTTGTGTAGGATAAAGGTGAATCTTCTATTAATATTTGTGATAAGAAAGATAATGCAATGGGTAATAAGACTAAACCTTTAAGCAAGAGTACAATGTGAAAAATTAAAAATCATATATATTATTTTATTTACCAAAAGTATTTCTATTTTTTCACATATTTTATCTTTTGATCTTTTTATTTTATTTACTTGTCTTTTTCTTTTAAGGTGAACTTATATTAATATTATTATTATATTTATCATCATTATTACATTTTTTAACATATAATAGAGTTATCATTACATATTACTCAAACATTACTGTCATGTTTAAATTTTAACATTTTATAAATAGAGTTATGATACACATACAACAATTCTTACAATAATTTTATAACATTATTTTTTGTATCTATCTCTTTCCCTCACATCATTTATTACATTTCAAATTTCTCTCTCTTTTCTCTCTTTCTCACTCTTAGTTGTAAATTTTATTGTAAAATTTATTGTATACGTATCATTTCTCTTACAAATATAATACCTAATATCATTTTGACTTAAATGAAATCAAATTACAATTAAATAGTATATACCCAAAATATCACAATTAAATTATAAAAATTATACAAACAAAATAATAAATTAATATTAACAAATAATTTATAAGCAAATCATCCAAATTTTTAAATTGAAATTTTATCAATTTTAATTTAATCCAAATTTAAATTTAAATCTAAAGCACCTTCAATCATACAAAAATTAAAAAATTTAAAATAACATTAATAGTACAATAAATTATAACTAAATCATTCAAATGTATTAAATATATAAATTTATAAATATAAAATCTAATAGTATTTGGACTTAAATCAAATCAAAGTCTAATTAAAATAGCTTGTACTAAAAATATCACAATTAAATTATAAAAATCATACAAATAAAATAATAATTAATTCGCAAGCATATAATCCTAAAATTTAAATTAACATTTTATCAATTTTAGTATAATTCAAATTAAAATCTAAATCTAAATCACCTTCAATAATACACAAAATTTAAAATAAAATTAATAATAAATTAAATTATGACTAAATTATTCAAATATTATATATATATATATATCCTATGTATTAAAAAAAAAATTTTGAGATATAACCATATGTTTTTGTACTTATAAATGCATTTAGATTGATACTTAAAATTAAATTAATTTTTTCTTAGAACACACTCAAAATATAAAACTTATTCAAATAAAGTAATAAATTAATAAACTTAAAATAATTAATAAACCATAAGTAAATTATCTAAATTTTAATAATAAATATATAGTCATTTCAAAGAATTATAAATCTACTGTTATGAACATGGTATGGTATGGTTGGAAGATAACCATGCTTTTTAAGCATGTAGTCAATGGTTCGATCCCTAAGTCTGTATGTACGGAAGAGCATCTGTTAGGAGATGTCAGCTCCTTTAAATGAATTTCTATAGCTCGAGAAATTAGTCTCTAGCTTTTGGCTCGAAATACCCTAAGCAACCAAAAAATATAACTCTACTATTGTGGATAATGTCACATTCTAACATAAAATTATGAACTCTTTGATATAAAATAATTTTATTTATTATTATTTTTCTCAATAATTTAAATTTCAATATTCTATAATTATCGCATCAAATTTTGACCTTTATCAAGTTACATTATGATTGCTAATACTATAAATCATGTAGTTCGTAATTAATATTTTACCAACGTATTTAATTTAAATTAAATTTAAACTAACTTAAAAATCATTCTAAAAATATCATTATCATTATATATATAATTAAAATAATAAGATTATGCATGTTGATTTGCGAATGACACTAAATCTAAATTTTTAATACAAATTTGTGTGTGTGTATGTGGACTCATATATACAAAAATAACTAATTCCATGCTAACTAAGAATATTAGTTAATATCATTTAATTTTACTTATCTCAATTAAAAATGAATTTTTTTAAACTGTTCTTCATTGGAACTTGATATCATGAATAAAAAAGGGTTATTAGAAATAGAATTTCAATTAAATGAAGGGTATTTTGAAGATAATATCATTAAATATGGTGAAATTAATTAGATTTGCTTATATTTTAGACAATCAAATATAAAAAAAAATCTTATATTTGAATATAGAGGAAGTAACTATAACATATTTTGTGACTATTAATTAGTTAAATTTAATGATGAATGTTGATTTGAGAACAACATTGCTATTCAATATGAAAACCATATGCATGAAATGCATGAACCACAAACGTGACTTGACACCTATTTTTAAAATAAATATTAATTTTAAAAAACAACAAAATATATAAAATAAATTGTGAGAAAAATCACACTTTGTGTAAATTTGACAAAAAAGAATTTCATATAAAATAGCATTTTTCATTTGAGAATGACTATGATTCCAATTAGCGATATTCATAATTGAAACATTCAATCTTTTTTTTAAATAATTATTTTTATTATAAATAATTTACTAATTAAATTTCATGTTCTAAAAATAAATGATTTTAAAATTTCACTTTTAATTTATATTTACATTTTTTAATTATTTAAGTTCAAATATCAGAGCAGAATATTTATTTTTATTGTAAGAAATGAAATTTAACATCATAGTGACAAGAAAGTAAGAGAGATTCTATCAATTCATTACAACATAATTTTAATATCATGATTTGGGTCTAATTATATTATTTACACTTATGATTTTAATTTCATGATTTAATATCATGATTTTAATATCTCCAAAATAAATGTATCATGATTTTAATATTACAATTTTAATTTCCTAAAATAAATAAATTTTAAAAATAACAAATAAGAATTTGAAATATAAAATATAACCTAATCTGTATGATTTCTTTATCAATAGTAATTATTTAAAATACTTTGAACATAAGGATAATTTTATCATTATTAAAATATACAAAACATAATTAGAAATAAGAATTAAAATATATAAATATGTAATTTAAAATTTTATCCAAAATAAACTTATTTATTAGAAAATAAACAAGAATTTAACATAAATAAATAGAGATTATTTATAAGGATATGCATATTGTTTTATTTTAATTGGGCAATTAAGATTGGGGTTAAACATCTTTTTGGTTCCTATAAATATGTAAATGTTTGCTTTTAGTCTCTTTTTTTAAAATCTTCGACTTCTAGTCTTTCATTTTAAAAAATATGTCACGTTATATCCCAGCCACTAACTATGTCAATGTCATTAATGATAATGTTACATTAGCATTGTACACGTGGACATTTTGAGTGACATGACATTTATGTGGCTGCCACGTGATTGTCAAGTGACATGTGTGTTTTTTCGTCCTTAGAAATGTTTCAAAATCTGGTTTTAGTCCTTATAAACTTTAAAGTTTGATTTTACTCCTATAAAATTTCAAGTTTGATTTTAGTCTCCAAAAAATTCATAACTTTGATTTTAGTCCCCATAAAATTCAAAGTTTGATTTTAATCCTTAATTTACTATCTTATAACTCAAGATGCAAAATTTCTTCAAAAAACGAAACAATTTAATCACATGTGTAAATAGGAATCAATATTTTATTTAAAATCAAATTTTAAAAAACTTCCTTTCTTGAAATGTAATTAAGATCAAAAGTAATATAAATAGCACTTTGTACTTATATTACAAAATAAATACCTGAATATTTGCTTTAATATACCATGAAAATGAAGGTCAAAACTATTGTCTATTATATATTTGTTCAAAAATTAAATATTAGTGTCATTTAATATAATGGAAAGGCTTGATATGGGACCAAAAACCACAAAATAGATGTTAAAGGTCATAGTAAAATGTTCAACTAATATATATTTTTGTAAATTAAAATGATATAAGACATGTGTGAATATACAATTACTGGAATATATATCAATATTTATTATTTACACACACACACACACACACACACATATATTTAAATATATATATACATATATACTAATATTTATTTTTGCAAAATTTTTAAAAAAATTAAAAAGTATAATAATATATAAAATTTATAAATTGTAAACTTAACACCCATAGAAGGTTCGAGTTATTAAACTAGTTAAAAGATAAATTTATGTTATATTTAGAGGTCTTATTGCAGAATAAACTTTTAAATAAGTTATCATGAAGGTTATATTAGATCTTAAAAGTAAATTTATATCATATAAATAAGTTGGATTTGACTCTTATCAAGTCTAATCTATCTATATTGACCTTTATCTCATGTTTTGAGTAGTAATTGTTTTGATTTTTATAGTTAATATTTTGTTTTACGTAGAGTTTTTTTTTTCCATTGGTTTATTAGTGGATTAGTTTATTTAGAGATACGTCTACCTATTTAAAAGCTTTAATATGAAATAAGCTTTTAAGCAACCTAACAGACTAAGTCAAGCTTTTAAAAATGTTAGATCAGGCCTAAAAAAAATATGTATAACAAGTAATAGTCGACTTGAACCTTAAATTTTTTAAATAAGGTAGACCTATTTAAACAAAGCCTTGTTCCTAGGGATAACAATTCTGCCCAGACCCTACGGGTTCCAGCCAAAAAATATCTGCAACAAGTAGGGTAAATACCTCCTCAATGGGGATGGGTGTGGGTATGGGTAATATAATACCCAACCCACGCCCATACCTGCACCTATATATATATATTAAAATGTCTCATATAATATATTGAAAATCTTGATTCATTTTTTTTTAAAAAAGACATTATAAGAAATACAAACAAAAATAAGAGTTTTATTTATATGCATTTAGTGTAAAACCTTTTTACAAATATACAAGAAATTCACCATATTATTACATCATGTTAATAAACGCGATGATATGATAAAATAATCAAATTTTATTAGACATTTGTGTAAAAAAGCTTTACACTATCATTATATATAAATTAGATTCTAAAAATAATCTATACTCAATTAAAAATAAATTATATAAAAAGATTATATTCTTTTTCAAATGCATGTATTTTTTGTAAAATATTAGTGACAATACTTATATATTATTATTGTTGAATGTAGGTTTTTTTAAATTTAAATTATTTAACTATGTTAAAAGATAGATCAAATGAATTTGTCTTTATATATTAAAAGTGAAATATTAGAAAAACTTAATTATAAAAATTTGATCAATAATTTCATAATTGATAAAAAAATAAAATGAGATTTGACAAACTATATTAAATTAAATTTTGAATATAAACTTCGCCTAAGGTTCCAATTTTTTTTTACAGCTCTACATTTAAATAAAGTACATGTAACGGATATAAGTATATAAGTACTCAATAAATATGAGAATGAAGATTAAAGTTATTAGCCACACAAATATAAAACTAAATATGAGAAATTTTTTTATACACAAATATGAAAACGAGAACTATAATACTCTATTGAGATCCTACTTATTCTCATCCTTACCGTTCGGCATATTCTCACCCCTAATTGATTGCGGGACTCTACTGACACGCGACTCGACTTCTTCTGTGTCGTTACTACTTTACAGTCGGCTTACTTACTACTCGAGTTGTGAGTCCAAAATTATATGTGAATCTAAATCTGATAATGGATGCGTGGCTTAGAGAAGCTGAAGAGGCCTCGCAGTGGGTGGAGGACTTAGAGAACAGACTTAATCACAATTATCCCAATTTGAGTGTTACTCTTATACACTCTGCTCGATCCAAACTATTGGAGCTTGGAGTGAAGCTCGATCGCCTTGAATCGCTACTACGCAATCCACCCACTAAACCCATCCTGTATATATATTTCTCTCTAGCTCTATATCTACATGACCTTTAAATTCCAACCATTAAATCAATTAATTAAAATTTCTTTCCTCTGCTAATTAATAAATATAAAATATATTATTCTGGTTTGGCGGGTTTGTATTTGTAGTAGAAACTAGAAACTGAAGTAGCCCACAAGCATTTATTTGCTTCAGAAAGTGATGTATATCTGCAGCGAATTTACAGAACACAAGAAGATCTGGATTTCCGTTGGAAAATGTTTTCCGATATACAGCTAGGAACCAGAACTTTGGCTGGCTCTCTTTATGCATTACCATGCCCAAACAGGTACGTAAACTGCGAATTAATTTGCTTCAAATTAAACAAAACAGTGTGTGCTCCATGGTTAATCTCGTCGACGAAAACACCCCCCCAACCCAGTGTTCGCTAAATCCTAGAATAACTAAAAGGGAAAATAGGCCGAATATTTGATGGGAGAGCAGGGTAAAATGCTATTGTTCATAGGTCCATAGTTCATACAATGTTTATGACTCAAAAATCAAAATAATAGCTGAAATTGATTATGTCGTCATCATTCCATCTATTGATTTTGACAGATAGATTCACCTTTCAGTATTTGCACTTGTGTTCAGGCCAGGAAATGTTCCTGACACTGGGAGCAAAGAATACAACGTCAGCACCGACTATTATGATCAAGGTACAATTGTTATTCCATCCCATGGCTTTACACTTTTTTCAAGTAATAATAGCCTTGACATTGATTGCTAAATATTGTTTCTAAATCGAGGCCCTGTATATCAAAGAGAACCCATATTTGAAAAATCAAACGCATAATGTAATCTGTTAATCCAAATTAACCTGTTTCAATCAGGGAAGCTAGGATTGATTTAGAGTTCGGTTCGATCAGTCCCTTGAAATAGAGTTAAGGAATTCAAAGGCATCTTATGTTTCTAACTACTTGTTTGGTAGGAGTGAAATGGGTGAAAAATGGGAGAAAGAGGTAAAAAATAAGTATGTATAGTTGTTTGGTAAGAGGGAGAGAAGAGAAATACACCAAAAAATGAGATGGGCCCCAGACTTTGTATTTTCGTGCTGAAATGTAAAAATATATGAAAGGAAGAGGCAAAATTCTAACAATTTGTGACATTTTTTTTTTTCAGTTGAAAACTACGAAAAAGTGTCATTTCTTGGCCCTTTTGACATTTTGTGACGGTTTTAAACTACTATAAAGTACAATGATTAATTATTCAAAATTATAAACACACAATAGTTAACTATTTAGTTTGTGAATCAATTTTTTTATTCATTTTTTTATTTTTTCTTCTATTTCTCACTTTTTTTTTTTAAACCAAACACATCTATTTGTACTTTATTTCTCATTTATTTCTATTTATCTATGTCTCTCTTCTCTATTTCCATTTATTATATTTCTTACCTATTATTTTCTTTTTATTGAACGGACCCTAAATGGTTTTGCTGAAAATTGGTTTTTCTGTTGTTATAATTTACATGTACTGTGTCTCCCTGTATTCATTTGTAGATCTGTTGAAAACCACGTCCTCCCAAGCTCAATCAGAGTTGCTGAAACAACCTCTTATGGTAAGTTTTTTTTAGTAGTTTAGAAATTATAACCGTTGAAATTCAACTTTTTTTATGGTTTTAAAGGCCATAGTGGCGTGTGATCCCCTTGTCTTCTCTCATGGCAGTCAGATGATGTAAACACAACTCGGGTATGTAAATACTTTGATTTTTGGTATTTATTAATATGTGCATTAACATGGCATCTCTGCATCGCTCTACTGGGTCTTCCTTTTACTTAATTAGTTGATTCTGTTTTGTGTGTTAGCAGATTCAACCATTAAGTTTTATGTCAAGGATTTCCCTATGCAAGGCTTGCTCTACTATCTTATTCTTCTTGGGACTGGCTGCGCTTATATGCGTTGTGGTTCTTCTCTTCGAAGCCAACTAATGGCATTCGCGTCATACAAATTGAACGATCAGATTATTTCCTGGTGTGATCTATCGATTCAGAACACTGAAGAAGAATCAGAAGGATGGCCCTTGTCAAATATATGTACAAATGTTCGATAAACTTTATTACGTACATATAATTTTTCAACATAATGGATTTTAAAAGGAAAGGCGAACTCCTCATAGGTGGCATTACGGGTTTAGTCAACTAACTTGAAATACACGCATCACTTACGCTGTGTTTGGTAGGGAGGAGAGAAATAGAGGGAGAGAAAGTAGGTAGAAGAGAAGAGAAGAGAAGAGAAGTAGGTAAGAAATAGAGTGGAAATAGAAGTTGTTTGATTGGAGAGAAATAGAGAAGAAATAGAGTGGAAGTTTGCTTTTTGACTTTTGGGGATTTGGAGTGAAAGAATAAAATTACATATATAACCTTCATAATTCGGAATGATATAGAGAAAATATATTCGAATATGTGATTGTATATTCGAATATGACATATCCATATTCGAATATGTGATATGCATATTCGAATATTTCATACACTACTTGTCCAATTTTTCGATAATATTTTTTCAATTTTTTGAAAAAAAAATATAGATATATGCAGTGCAGTACATGCAAGCTATTATTTTACTCCAAATCACCATACCCAACTATAATCACTCACGATATTTAATACCAACTTTCATAAAAATTATAAATTTTCAACCAATAATATACA
The DNA here is from genome assembly GCA_004329165.1 of Spatholobus suberectus. NCBI lineage: Eukaryota > Viridiplantae > Streptophyta > Magnoliopsida > Fabales > Fabaceae > Spatholobus > Spatholobus suberectus. The sequence continues at coordinate 4,482,517 of CM014732.1, forward strand.
AAGTAACAAAAAATAACAAAAGGTAGAAGGTAATATATATATATTCGAATACATACATATATATATTCGAATATATATGTATATATATATATATATATATATATATATATATATATATATATTAGTAAATATTTATATATTAGTAATTGTTTATATATTTATTTAATTTTAAAAATCAAAATTTTAATTTTAATATGTAAAACAAATATTCAAATGCGTTCTACATATTCGAATATGTGTTTTATATATTCGAATATGTAAAACACATATTCGAATATGTGTTTAATTATACACAGTCTTTGCAAAAGAACGAGGGTATTATCGACAGCTTGTAATCAGCGTTGCATTTCTTCGCACTTCCGCGCATATTTGTGACGATTACTTTTAGCGTGGGACCACCTAAAATTTAAAAACTTCCACGCTATTTCGCTTGCACCAAACGAATGGAAGTCGATCATTTCTGCACACTTCCGCGCTCTTCTCTTCCTCTCTTTGCCATTTCGTCGCCACCAAACACAGCGTTAGGGTGCGTTTGGTACACAAGAAGTAATGCGGAAGTACAGCGAAGACAAAAGAAATGTGGAGAAATGTACTATTTTCATTTGTTTGGTAGAGCAGAAGTAGCGTAGAAATTTTTAAAATTAATGTGGATCCCACGTCGAATTTGGTCCGCTTAATTTTGCAAAAAAATGCAAAGAAGTTGTTTTTTTCCGTTAAATGTCCCGAGCTTTTTTATTTTATTTATCTCCAATAATGCTATATATTCAAATATGGGTTTACCATATTTAAATATTTGGCCTATTCGAATATGGTAAACCATATTCGAATATATGGGGGCCATATATTTGAATATGGGATTCCCATATTCGAATATATGGCCCCCATATATTTGAATATGGTAAACTCATATTTGAATATATGTAATATAATTGTATTTCGACGTTTTTCTGCAAATAATTTAATTTAAAAAATTAAAGTTATAAGTGTAATTTTATTTTTTTATTCCAAATCTCCAAAAGTTAAAAAACAAACTTTCACTCTATTTCTCCTTTATTTTTCTTCAACCAAACAATTTCTATTTTTATTCTATTTCTTACCTATTTCTCTTCTCTTCAACCTACTTTCTCTCTCCCTATTTCTCTCTTTTCTATGAAACATAGGGTTAGTTTCTATTTTAAAGTTGCACAGCTTTGCAGTAAATTACAGCCTGTTAAATAGCTACGGACTTTTCACACCTTAAAATTGGGTTTATAACAGGTGCGGCAGAGACCTTTATTATAGAACATTGGACTGGGAAACATAACTCTGGCTGAATTTTCTCTTGTAAGATTGAAGGATTGATACAATTTAACTATAGTTGTGTTAAACTATAGAGTGAGTTAATATATATTTGCTATATATATTTGTAAATCATATAAGATCGATAGAAAATTATTATATATGTGTCATGTCTAGTATATAATTGATACATTTGCGTATGTTTAATAAGGTTTTCACCTCAAAAGTCTTCGAAAAGTCATTCAAATACAATATATCTCTTCTACGTAATTATTGCTCCTTCAAATAGTAATAAATTTATGATTTGGTACTTAGATCCAATCCTCGTCCGAGCAACACTTTATCTACTTTTGCTATATTACTGAATAAGGCCTAATGCACTTTCAAAGGTTTCCCTATCAACAATATAGTTCTACTTTATTTTATCGAAGGATACCTCTATTGAAACATTAGGGCCTAGGGGGATAGGGAATAGGGATGCAAGCGCGCCACTAACAAGCTCCTTGGTCTTAGAAATTAGAATAATTATCTACTCTCAACATTGCCATTTATCCAAATTGTAAAGGGTAATCGACCATTAGAAATGACAATTTGGGGCAGCCATAATCAAACTGTTTTTATTCTTAGGCAGTTCTCAACCATTTAACCTTTTTCAAGCATATTGCATAAGGAGGTTCAACCGTTCAAGTGTTCAACATCGAACCTGAGGCTGGAGGAACATATGCAAATTAACAAGTGCATGTTTGGTTTTACTTGGAAAAGATTTCAAACCAAGAAAGCTTAACTCTTGTAATTTTTACTCAAATCATGGTTTAAAATTTCTATCCTAAAGGAAAAAAGAGACTTTCCGTGGATGACCACCTCAAAACTCAACCATTTATCATAATTTCATTGCTTAAATTAGAGTAAGTAATTACGGAGGCTAACAGACTATGAGGACAGTGGCTTTATTTCTTGAGTTATCCGTTGATTTGGATTTGGTGCAATTACAGAGAATGCAGTTGGTGAAGTCAGAAAAATGTGTAACTGTCAGATCTTCATCCAACAGCTGAGATTGTGTTGTAATCGATAATTTTGCACTCATTTAACCGATGTGCCTCAATCTTAACCGTTGAATGATGAACCAATGACGCACATTTTCTCAACTTCACCTGCTGCACCTTCTCCTAGCAGCACCAAATCCAAATCCGCTGTTAACTTATTATAAGGTAGCATTAAAAATTTACATAATTACATTAATTGACTATCAATGTTAGATTACAAGAAGTCCAAGACCACTTAATGATTTTTTTATTTGTTCTTTTGTTTCACTTTAAACTCGGTAGACTTATTCTTCGCATTTAATTAAGCGGTTGAAAACTTATGGAGAAAACAAGAAATGATAGAGTGATAGTTATACTATATACTTTTTACTAGAAATTATAGGTAATTTAGATTGTTTTTAAGATAATTTATTGAATTAATTAACAATTTGAAAATACAAAAATTAATAGAAACATGCATACAAATTGCTCAGTAGTGATTAATCGTAGCAAAGCGTGTGAGAATATCATGTCTAAAAAAAATGCATACACACTAGCTTTGGCTTAAATGCTGCATCACAGAAAGAAAGCGTGTTTCGGCTGGGAGAAAGAGAGGTGGTTAAGCAGACTTTTTCTTCAGGGCCCATCCTGAATTCCCTTTTGAGATGATTGATATAGGAAAAGAATTTAGAAAAGGGCCAGTTCTGATGCAAGAAAATGACCTAGTCCTCTGTCCTACTGACTGTGATGACTTGGAAAGTCTAAGTGCAGCCCAGCTCACTCGCACATGATAAACAACCCATTATACCTTGTCAAAGGCGTCAATCAAGGAGCCAAAACGTGACCCAATCAAACGTCTGCGAAAGGCATAGCAACTGGCGTTGATGATTGTAACGATGGAAGCCTTGTGTTCTCATCATTAAAAGGACACAAAGCACCAGACTTTTTTTTTCCAACATCTCACCTAAACTCCCCCCCTCCCTCAAAAACGTCCACAAAATTAAACATCCACTAATATAAGGCCGAAGCCTATCGTTCACAATGTAAAAAACCGCAAGCTAATCAAACCACATTAACCACACATGGTTCCAGAAATATATTGCCACACTGTCTAGAACAACAAATTAAACAACATGATCGCAGGTTGTTTCAATTTCAACCAACCCAACACACCATCATCAAGCGGCAGCTACTGCTCTCAATCTCAATTGCCCCAGAATGTGATAACATGCGTATACCAAACTCAACTATGCGACAACTCCCCCACGTATCTCACTCTCAGTTGGTCCAAAACCCTTTTCTCCCACTCCCTAACCATTTCCGCAGCAGATGTCTTTTCCATCACAATACCTCTCAAGTCCTCGACCTTCTCCTTCTTCCGAACACGTCACGGCTCAAAATCCATCCGCCACCGCAACATCAAGCTCCACTGGAACTTCACCCGCGCAGAGTTCGTTCAAAACTCCGCGGAGCCAGACTCGCGCTTCTACTTTGCAGTATCCCACAACGGGAAGCTCCGGTTCTTTCTGGGCGACCTTCTCCGCGTGTTATCTCCCCGGCGGCAGCAGAACCCTCCCGAGGCGGTCCTGCTGTCGAGGAGGGAACACGTGTTCGGAAGCAGGTGTTACGTGTCGCGCGCGGTGTTCATGGGCTCGAAACACGAGATAGAGATCGAGTGCGGCGGGGGCGTGCTGGGCGTGAAGGTGGACGGCGAGACGCGGTTGGTCGTGAAGAGGTTGGCGTGGAAGTTCAGAGGGTACGAGAAGATATTCATCGGCGGCGTCGAAGTGGAGTTCTACTGGGACGTGTTGAGCTGGGTGGTCAACAGCGACGGCAACGGGAGCGGGCACGGCGTCTTCGTGTTTCAGGTGGGAGACGGAACCGTGTGGCCGGAAATGGTGGGTGCGGAGAAGAAATTAATGAAGAAGAGCGTGTCGGGTTCTAGCGTGTTGCAGTGGGCGGAGGAGAGTAGTGAGTGTGGGAGGACTTCGTGCTCTTCATCGACCAGGTCTTGTGGGAGCAATGCCACCGGCTTCTCCTTGTTGCTCTATGCTTGGAGCGTAAATTAATTAATTAATTAATTTCATTTCTTCTTTCGTAATTCTTTTACTTCAATTGCTCCTCGTTGGATTGCAATTATTTTGTTCATATATGTATACTCATCCTTCTTTCATGTTCTTGTACAATACTGCTCTGCTCCTACCAAATACTGTTATCCATATTCAGAAATAAAAGTGTTTTTCTTATTCAAATCTCATGTGCTATCTATGTACGAGAATTGTCAGCAAGGCACACTCTAACGAACTCTTTTAATACACTTCTTATTATTGATTAAAATTTTCTAAGAATCACAATTTTTTATGCATCTTATCTTTTTATTTAATAACTCTTGTTCTTAATTTTGTAGTTTTGAATAAATTTTAATCAATATTAAGATGTGTATTAGAAAGTGTGTTGCTAACATTTCTCATCTCTATAGTGTTTCTCAATCAAATATTGTTAAGTCAAAAACTTTTTATTGTTCTCTTAATTATCAGTCTTGGTTAGAAGTATTTCGTTAACAAAACATATTTAAAGGGAGGAAATTCATTTTAAAAAAAAATTATATGTTACATCAAAACAAAAATAGGGCAATACGTTAAACTAATATAATAATAATATGGGCTTAATTACTAATTTAGTCTCTTAATTTATTTATTTTATTCAATTGAGCTTCTTTATTATTTTTTGCTTCAATCAGGTTTTATTATTTTTTAAAAAGTTCAATTATGTTCCATAATTTTTAAAAATGCTCTAATATTATCTTTTTTATTCAAAACGACATCGTTTTTTATTACATTTTTCATGTCATTTAGTGTAAAATTAGACGGAAAAAGACGTCATTTTAAATGAAAAATGATAACATTAGAACATTTTTGCAAATTATAAGACTTAATTGAATTTTTTTTGAAAATATTAGGACTTGATTGGAGTAAAAAATAATAAAAAAACCTAATTGAATAAAATAAATAAATTAAGGGACAAAATTAGTAATTAAGCCTAATAATATGCTTATGATTTTAGTATGGTTATTGGACATTTGTCATGATTTCAAAATAATTTCCCTCTAGACAAGCTCTTTAGCACTATACACTCTTGATTCGTGGACAGCGGACTATTGAAATTAATTAATTTAGAAGAAATGTGAAAGTCTGGTAATCATTAATCAGATCTAGCCACGTTGACATAAATTATGATGCAGACACATGGTTTGGACGGATTTCATGATTTCACTTTTATATCATTAAGCTGCAATGGATTGTTTTTGAAACATATATGATAGACATAAAAATCACTTTTTTAGTCATCTATCTTTTTACTATTTGTACCAATAGGGACAATCCAGTGTTTAGCATTGGTAAATGATAACAGCAGATATATGACATTCCCTTATTCTAGATGAGGGGAAGGATGATGCATAGTAAGAAATTGTAAATTCCAAAAGTGTTTTGTCACACTGCAAAACCTGAAATATGTCCTCTACTCACTTGATTATCTCTAATGACAGGGAGAGCCGAGCGAGAGCGTTATCAAAAGAAAGAATTTAATTGGACAGTAGCATTCACACTTCGCCACATAACAATCTTTGTATGTAGAACTCGATGTGTTTCTCTTGCTCCTTTTCTTTGTATCAAAAGAAATAATTGCTTGCTTGCTTGCCACATTTTTCAGGGAACCATAAATTAAATCCGATAGACATACAAAAGTGTGATATTTCATGATTGTAATTTTAGGTGAATGAGAACGACCGTCATTATTAATTCTAATATTAATTGTGATGATTCTCATTGAATGTCCGTCCCGTCAAGGGCGGCCAAAGGGTCATTGCTTGGTTGGGTTTCCCTTTGTAAGGGGTAGCTTCTGACTTGTGAGACACTTAATTAATTCAAAAGTCATACTCTGAATCATGGCTCATATGGCTCCAACACATAGACCAGAAGACCGTTCTCCATATACTTTAATACAAAGAGACATTACAACCAAGCGCGCACGCTCCAATACCAATCCACCTTGCAGTGGCAGAGAAGAGACCCCTTCACTCTTAGTCATCATAGGCCTTGCTGCAAAGCACAGATAGAAAGGTAACCCTTTCTTTCTGATAAAAGATGAGCTTAATTGGTGGAGATTCCCTGCAACATGAGCTGTTATCTTTCCTCTCTACCATTTTCTAATATTAAAGTAACCTCGCTTTCTGATGAAGATATAAAATTATTCTTCAATCAAAGCTTTTCGATTAATTAATTATTTAATCCTGTTTCAAAGCACATGTAATCAATTGGTCAAAATTTTATTTTTTGGCACCTTAAAATTCTTCATATTTGAATTTAAAATCTTCATGCGCTAAGGTGAGATAATATGTATTTTTTTTTTGTTTAAGAATTCACGTGTCTTTTACGAAAGACAATTTTGCTTCAGCCGGTATTGTGTAATAAAATTCTTTTTTAAGTATTTAATACATTTATATACTCAAAACTAAAACTCAAAACGACTAGGTAAACTAGAAAACTCTCAAGTTAATTGATTCATGTGTTCGATGATAATGAGATAATGCATTTTATGCCATATACAATAACATCAACAATAATAATATGCTTATGATTTTAGATCATTCAGGGTGGTTGATTTTTTAATGGTTCGATAATTCAGATTTAATATTTAACACATTATTTATTGATGAGTAAAATTTATATAAATTTACTTAAATAATATTAATTTCACTTGTTATTTAGAGAGTGTTACATGAACGTCACTCAATAATAAACAATATTTAAAAGTATATCAAATAATATATTGCTGGAATTCTAAAAGCATCTGCACTTTCGTGCTTTACCAACCAGAGAATGGAACCATGTTGATCGTGTGTTTGGTTCCGCATGGTCAAAGAAGGACATAAAAAACGAACTTGGATTGCCTGCTGTCAAATTTGACGCAGTTCACCCTGCAGTTATGATTCGAAGGTTGCAATTTTTTTTTCTTATTTTTATTAATTTTATAAAGTTTGAAAAAAAAAATTAAGGGTAGAGATTAAACTTTCTTTCTCTCTCGAATTGCAGATAATCCAAATCCATAAAAAACATGAAAAGTTGGCCTAAGGAAGAAGTTGCTTTAAGGTGAACGAGAAAAAGTAACTGTGTTGAGTTCAATGTGCTGCAGAACCAAATACACACTGAATTGCTGTACTATTGGAGTATGCTTAAGGGGTAACAGCACATAAGGATGGTAATTTATATAAATAGTTGGTTAACTAAAAAGTGAGTGATGTGTGGGACTTATTTAGTAAAAAAAAGATGAATAGTGGTGTGTATTTAATAGGTTACACTATTAGAAAAAAAATAAATTACTTGAAGCTGTATAAAGTTTAAAAAATAATGTGTTACAATGGGGTCCATATAAAAATAAACTATAATTATATGTAACTTTAATGAATTACACCATTAAGATAAAAGTAAATTATGTTAGAGAGACCACACATTGTTTGTCTGAGAAGATTTTGAAAAAAAAAAAAAGTATGTGAAAAAAAAGTATAAGGACAACTCCAATGAAAGTTTCTCTTTCTGTTACGGCAAGAAAATACCAACTCAAAGAAGAATTTTATGTCATTGGATAGAAACTGTGTACGACCCACTTATATTTTGGGTTGCTTTCTGAAGCAACCGTTTCTCTCTGAAAAATGTGGGCCAACTTTTGTTTAATAATAATATAATACTGTTTTTAATTAGCTTTAGTTGTTTTCACACATGCACAGTGTTTTTCCTCAAACGTTATCCATTGTTATCATCTGTTGCCATTTTTCTCGATCACACACAGAGCAACTTTTATTTTATAATAATATCAAATATTATAATTGAGTTGCCATTTCTCATTATCAAATATTATTATTTGTGTTTCTTTATATATTTTAAAAGTTATGATTAATTTTAATTTGCATTATCAAATCTCTCTTTAGGTGACGAGAAATTGAGAGAAAAGTGTAAAAAAAATTATGAGACCCTTTAAAAAGTTAAAATAACTTATTTATTCTTTAATTTTGAACTATATAAATATGTTATTAAGGATATATCTGTTTTTACAATACACATTCGCTTTTATTTCTTTTCTACTTCTTTCAAACACCTTAAAAATTTATTCATTTTTTTTTTCTTCTACTTCTCTCTTCTCTATTTTTCTCTTTACTCAAACAAAGTATGAAAGAGAATGTAGACTAAAAAATCTGTTTTTTCCCCCACATATATCTTCTTTCAAAAATAATCTTATTTAAGATATTCAAATTCAACCTATTGATAAAAAAAAGTTATATACTAATGCTTTGACATTGAATTACTTTTTGTTGGTTGTCTAATGAAAATTAAATAAGAGAAAAAAAGTCATGCACTAATAGTGTAAAGTAGTTTTATACTGTCATCCAATTACAAACTATCATTTATTTTAAGTTTATTGACTTTTATAATAAATACTTTAAAAGTCATATCATTGGTGATTTCTAATTAGTTGCCTGTGTAAAACTTTTTACACTGACAGTACACGACCATTAAACTCATTAAATAATTAATATAGATGTTGCGTATCTATATTAATAGAATAATAGATAATTTTGTTAATATAGAAATTTCATATATATTATCAATACATCAAATGTTAATATAATGTATCATATGATTAATATAAATTCACAACATTTATAATAATAATTTAATTTTTATTAAATAAATATTATACTAATAAAAACAATTTTATTGATTAATAATTTTGTCCTTTAATTAATAATAAAGAAACCTACTTTCACACAGCTTGTACCTTGGCATGAACTGGACTGGAGCACCTTCTCAAACACACCTACAAGATGGTGCGTGACAAACTTAAAACAACTCTTACTAAATCCTTTGAGTTTGGGATGCATATGCAAGGGATGAGTGCTTCTAAGGACAAGTGGTTAAAGATAGTTTGGAAATGGGATTACTCCCTGAAGGTCATTATTTGAGTTTAATGGTATTCTGCAGCGATGAGAAATAATAAATGTTTTTGTTAAGCTATCTTTAACCACTTGTCTCAAAAAAAATTTATTATTTAAATCATTTTGATTATAATTTTTTTTTCTATACATAGAATAAGTTAATTTAAATTCATTTACATTTTATTTTAAATTTTTAAGGTTAAAATTTGAGAAATCTTGTTTAAAAATGACAAGTGGATTTGGAGACTCTCCATGGCTTCTTCTCGATTAAATCATGTTATTTGTTTTGAATCAGCCTCCAACCTATGGTCATTTGCCATTCATTAACAAGACTAAGCTAGCTTTGTCCGGACCCACTTTGGGCTTTGTCTCGTGGTCTGCAACTCGTGGTAACCACCTAACACTTTTTCACCACTTTACTATTATATAAGACATCACACACTTTCAGGTATACTTTCTAACCTTATCTATTCAACTCTGACATACACCGACTTAAGCGTCGAACTGTTTTAGCAGGTGAACACCCACACCTCCATGTTGTCGCCACTCTTTGGTCTCCCTTCCCGCTCATCGGAGTCATCTCAATCACGCACAGTATCCACGCCCGAACACTACCATTTTCTTATTAGAGAAAGACATAAGGCAACTATTGATAATGAAGGAGAAATTATTCAGGAAATGTGAAAATCTATTTGGAAAGCCAGACACGTAAAGGAAAACATAAAGCCGAAAAAAAAAAAGGAGTATGTACTTTGAAACTCAATCTATCCATTAATTTATTTTTTTGATAAAGCTTATTAAATAATAATATAATGATAAAAATAAAAAAATGTAATAACAATTTTGTAATTACATTTTTACTTTCATAAAGATTTAATGTGTTGTCATTTATTAAAAAAAAAAACATTAGTGAAACAATTATAAAGACTAAAAATTTATTAAATCAGATTGGTATACCAAAGATTGAGTGCGTTAAAAATTGAATTTAATCTGATTGCATTAAAAATTGAAATGCCCCATTACAATTCCAACACTAAAAGAATGTTGCCATGAACTGGGTGTTTATGATTTCAAAACACTACCAATCTTTCTACATAACAATGGATTACATTAAAAAAAAGGCATGAAAAAATGGTGATCCACAGCAATGTAATTATAAAGTAAAAGATTGTATTTTACCTTATTGCAAAAAAAGCGTGTAGGATTGAAAAAAAAGAAATGACCAAGTACTATATTAACGTCTATGTCACCTTCAACGAAAAGAAAATGAATATGTGTGATAAGAAAAAGAAAAGTTTGATAACAGCACAAAAAAAAAAGAAAAAGGATGAGAGATGGATGTGTTATATACATTTTACTAAAAAATTACACAAAATTCATTTTTCAAAGTAATCCATCGAAATTTGTATATTTGATACTTAAAAACTTTTGTCGCAATTGAATACCATTAGATTTTAACTCATTTTTAAAAAATTTTGATAGTCTTAATTGAATACCACAAAATTTATTGATATTATGTAAAAGTTTTAATCAAATACTATAAAACTTTTATATCACAATTTTTTTTAAATCTTAATCCAACATTAAGCACAAATAACTTTTTTACAGTTTTAATATAATAAGTATTTTTTAATAAAAAAAACTTTTTTTATTTCCTTAACATCAGAATTGAATCTCATGTAACCAATGCCATGTTAACAAAAATTGGTTTATATTTACCGTTTTTCTATTTTATTTTGTATGCGACGTGAAATAGTGTGGCCCTGAGAAAGTGAGGCCCAAGATAGAGAATTCCTTGCATAATTGAGGGGCCAGATTCATTGTATCTGAGTCTCAGGTGTGTGAGTGTGAGGCAGTGAGTGAACTCAACTCAACATCCTCGAATCCAATCAGCCATGGCAGCAGAAGCCACCACCCGCCCCACCAAAATCATCGCCGCTGCCGACGACTTCGGCACCCCTCTCAAAGACGCCCTCGTCGCCCACCTCCGCTCCCTCAACATCCAAGTCGAAGATCTCGGAACCTCTTCCTACTACTCCGCCGGAGCCGAGGTCGGACGCCGAGTCTCCCAGTCTTCCTCCTCCTCCTCCGACATCCGCGGCCTCGTGGCCTGCGGCACCGGCGCCGGCGTCTCCATCTTCGCCAACAAATTCCCCGGCGTCTACGCGGCCACCTGCCTCACCCCCTCCGACGCCGTCAACGCCCGCTCCATCAACGACTCCAACGTCCTGGCCGTCTCCGGCAAGTACACCCCGGCGGAGACCGCCGTCGAGATCCTGGACGCGTGGCTGAACACGCCCTTCAAGTCCGCCTGCCCCGCCAACGACGGCGAGCCCTGGCCGCAGGAGGTCCAGTCCTTCCTCGACAGCTCGCTGGCGGAGATGCCGGAGATCGGAAAAGAGGGAGCGGTGGACACGTGCGCGGTGTGCTGTCTGGTGAAGAACCGCGAGCTGAACCCGATCGACTTGATTCCGGGCGGGTCGATGAAGATTCTGAGGGAGACCCCGACGTCGGCGTTCGTGAGGTTCAAGGCCGGGAGCGTGGAGCCCGCGCACCACCACACGTTCGGGCACGATTTGGTTGTGATTGAAGGCAAGAAGAGCGTTTGGAATCTGACCAAGGAACAAAGGTACGATCTGACGGTTGGGGATTATCTGTTCACTCCGCCAGGGGATGTGCATAGGGTTAAGTATTACGAGGACACCCAGTTCTTCATCAAGTGGGATGGCCGTTGGGATATGTTCTTCGACGAGGATCTCGAAACTGCCAAAAACGCTATTGATAACGAGTTAGGCTTAACCAACTGAAGCACGTCTTCTGTCCTGTATTTGTGGTATACTATTCAGTAATAAGCTCCTATCCTATGTGTCTCTGGGTTTTTGTATCATATGATGTGCCGTCTTGTTTTGAGTCCTGTGTTCTGTGTTTGGATAAATTGAATGGAATGGGGATGCAGCTTCATCCATTAGTCGAGCACGATTTCATGTATAAGGAACTCATGAACGATGATGCTTAAATTGAATGTGCCATTCCTCACTCAGAAAAGCCAAGGATGGGACATTCAATTTAAGGCATTTGGGGATTGCAACCATAATATGGGAATCAATAACAAAGCCAAGGATGTGTAAACTACTAACCGGCAACAGAAGCATTAGCTTTCACAGTTTTTACCTTAATGGCTTGGGAAAATAAAATTATGTTAAATTTTAAAAAGATATTATGTGAACTACGTAATATTGTTTTCATAAACATGTATATTAAATTTTACATCGTTTAGACTTTGCTAGATATGCTATTTAATATTGAATATTTATATATTTTTTAATATCATATTGTATATTAAAATAAAGTGATGTGATGAACTATTAAATAATTTCGAAATTATATGAAATTTTGTACACTTAATTTATTTAATAAGAACATTAAATTCAACAGTTAGATTGATTAAATTTGTATTTTACAAAAAATTATTAAATGTGTAATTTGACTAACTTTGACACTTGGAATGCGTTTGTTTTACAGATTAAAAGTTGATTCCTAAGAATGTAAACATGGGAATGTAATATACCCATATATGTTACAAGTTTTAAAAAATTATTTTTGGGTATTGTTGATCCTTGGAAAAGTTGTAACTCTCTTTTTTACTATGTTTTTTCACATTTCTATTCCCATGAGAAGGGGTGGGAAAGTGATATTTCCATGGGAATATGGATAATTATTATTTAACACATTTGTAACTTTTATTTTTATTTATTTTTTATTCAAATTATTTTGAATTTTTAAAAATATTCCTAAAAATATTAAAATATAACCAAACACGTTCTTAAATATACTAGAAATAACATTCCTGATTATAACATTATTGGAAATGTGATACTTGGAAAAATAATATGATACCTCGAAACAAACGTCTCCTTAGTGTCAATGGATCATAACCCAGCAAATATAAATATTTCTAAGAATATTTATAACCAATCAAATAAATTTTAATCAATCTAAGATTCATGATTTTCAGAAATCATAAAAAATTTCTCTTCTAACAAATGTATCTAAAAAAAAATTCTGAGCACTAAAATTAAAAGTATAATAATGACTCAAAAACTGCCTTCTCATACACACACATCACACACTGCAGACTTGTCACAATTACAAGCGCCAGAAAAAAAAAATCCATTTCCTTTTATGATCGTCTACTCTCATTAATTCGCTAATAACAGTCTTACTCAACTTGATCTAAATTAATGGAGTGTCTAAAAGAGTGTTTGAACACCAGTTGTATTAAAAAAATATGTGAAAGGATTAGCAGTTAATTGTAACATTAAAACTTATGGTAACAAATTATACTTTTTTAATAGAACAAATTATACTTGAAACAACGAATATGCTAAGGGCTATATCGAGCTCACGCACACAATCCACATTGTTAGGTCTCGAAAAACAAGATTACTTTATCCTTGTAAACAAGAAGCCCAACTTGTTAGACTTGGGCCTTGAGCCCGTATGTTCATTGATTGATTCGCACACGGGTTTGCATTTGTCAATCCAACTTGGCACATTCCCCTAGAGGCTCCGGAGTAACTTTTGTGAGTACAGAATTTAAAAACACAAGGAATTAAAATTTCACGCGGCAAAAAAAAAACAAAAAGATAGTTAAATTTTAAGATATTATTAACATAATTTTAGCTTGAACTTAATTATTATTTTAATGAATTTTGAACTTTGAATTGGTTATTTTTATAATAATACACTCATACAAGAGTTACTCAAGACAAATAACAGTAAAAATAGATTAAGTAATTTGTGGGAAATTTATGACTTAGTCAACGATAGGCTTAGCGAGGCTATTTTCAAATCCTATTTAGTTGAAAGTTCAATGTTTAAGTGATTCAAAAAGTCTTTTAAATATAAATTAACCTATTTAAATAAATAATAATACAGTTTTTATTATTATTATATTAAATTTTTATAATAATATTTTAAAATTATATACTTATTCATCTATTTAAAGACTTAAGTTCTCCAATTTACGTACGTATAAGTTTAAGTACATCAACTTATTTAGATGTAATTTTTGTCTAATTAAAAGATTTTTTTTACAAATTAAGACTTTTAAACAGACTTTTAAGTTAAACCAAACATTCAAATAGGTTAGGCTCAGATACTCAGGCCTTAAATTTTTTTTTTAAAAACGTTCTAATCTTATAAAATCTAACCTAAATCAACTCATTTACACTCCTAAAAACAAACAAACAAAATTAAATCGAACAAAACAAGCATAAAAGAATAGTTACGGAAAGGATTTATTAACTTTAACCGTTGTCAATTTATACTTCCAAATTAAGACTAAATGTGAGTTTCAGATTATTTTTTAGAGAAAACAGGTTATGTACCGATAGTATAAAGTAGTTTTATATTGTCATCTAATCACAAACTACCATTTATTGTAAATTTGTTGACTTTTATAATAAATACTTTAAAATTCATATTAATACTGATTTCTAATTAGTTGACAGTGTAAAACTTTTTACACTAACAATACATGATCATTAAACTCTATTTTTTTAAATATTCTTAAAAATAAAAAATTTAAAATAAATTAATTCAAGTAAGCATTAATAAATTAATTAAAATTATTCTTTTTGCAACCACAAATTAATAAACAATATAGTTGTTTAACATGCATAGGGGTCTGGAGATTAAGTCTAGCTTCTGATCTAGGTCATATTAGGTCTTTGACGACTACTTTATTAATTTATTTGACATACGTTGGCACAACATTGTTACATAATATCACATAAATTAAACAGTGTCTCTCACGCTCGCTCCATTTGTATGTGTAAACAAATAAATAATAGGGAATAAAAAATAATAATTTTAAGTTTAGCCAGGTGAAAATGTTGGGTACAATATATAGGTTTTGTAATCTTTACACCTTATAACCAATCTGAAAGTTAAATAGGAACTAATCTAATAATTTTTAATTGTAAATGTAAACTTTAAAATTTTATGAGAAAAAGACAATGCACTGATAGTGTAAAGTAGTTTTACACTGTCATCCAATCACAAACCACTAATTTATTGTAAGTTTGTTGACTTTTATAATAAATATTTTAAAAGTCATATTAACAGTGATTGCTGATTGGTTGACAGTGTAAAACTTTTTACATTGACAGTGTATAACCATTAAAGTCAAATTTTATTATCATAAAATATAAAACATAATTGAATATTTAAATCTTCTTCACCATAAAAAGCTTTTTTTTTTTCAAAGAACCATTGAAAATAAAAGTAACTAGTTATATTATATAAATGTTTTGCATGGGTTATATTAATTATTATATAAAGGTTATTAAAATAAAAAATGAAAAAAAAAACCCTAAGATTTTAAGAAAATAAAGGTCTTCAAAAAGTTTGAAAGAATGGAATTTTTGAAAGATAAAGTTTCACGAAATGAATATAGAATGAAAAATATATACAATGAAGTGAAACTAAATGAATAATTGTCATCATTTAAATTGTTTAAAATAAGGTGAAATATAATGAAAAATATTCTATTTCATTTAACATGATACTCCTATTTTTCTTCTATCCTATTAGGAAGATATGAGATGAAAATAACTTATTGTTTATTATTCCTTCTATTTTAGTTCACAACTTCAACAATAAAATAGAAAATAAGAAAATAGGTTATGCACTAACAGTGTAAACTAGTTTTATACTGTCATCCAATCACAAATCACCATGTATCGTAAGTTTGTTTACTTTTATAATAATTATCTTAAAAGTCATTCCAATGGTGATTTTTGATTAGTTGACAGTATAAAACTTTTTACACTAACAGTGCATGACCATTAAACTCATAGAAAATTTACTTTATAAAATATTTAAATTATGGTATAAAATTTTTTCCATTACGTATCATGTTTCGCTTATCGTTAGATATCTAAATATAGCATAATAACCAAAATTTTGACAGATTAATTTCCCCTTATATAATAAACAATTTATCATATAGATTTTATGCCTGTGTTGCATGTGTATTTTTTTTATATTAATCTGTTTGATATTAATTTTATCCTCTAAATATTAATTTGCAATATCAAAAAAAATATTAAAGACTATAATAGAAATATTTTCTGTTTTATTTTATTTTATTTTAGAGAACTTGCTTGATACCATAAAAAATTGTAAGACAAAATTAATTTCAACAGAGTATTTAGATGACTAAATTAATAATTTTATCTCAAAAAGAATAATAGTTTAATTTTGATACATGTAAAAATGTTTACATTTTTAACTAATTAAAAATATCTTATATATGAGTTTTAAAGTATTTATTACAAAAGTTAATTATATATCATTCTATTATTGGATGCCCATGTAAAAAACATTTACAGATTGACGTATTTCAATTAAATGTCACCCCAAAGATTAGATCAACTTTACACCCCAACTCATGGAGCCTATAATAGGTATAACCCTTAAGCTAAATGTAACTCTAAGAATCCTTAAAAAAATAAAGTTATACTTTTACCATTAACTATAACTTTTGATATATTGATATATTGATAAGCATTTTATTCAACAAGTGATATAGAGCAAAGTCTTGGGGTTCAAATCTCCTCATTGACAAGAGAGATTGTTGGCTTTATTTGATTAGTGTCATCACACATTTGATGAACTTAACATCACAACCTATGACACTTATAATGGATGCAATCCCTTAAGCTAAATGCAGCTCAGCTATGGCTTTTAGTCTAACCATAAGTGCTTGATTCAATATTTTTCTTTTTAAAAAATTATGTTTTAGTTGGTGAATTATAAATAAAAGACAATTTAATTAATTTAATTCATAAAGATATTAAATAAAAATGAGAATTTAAAAATTTTAAGTAAAAGAAAATTGACGGGAAAAGGATGAAAATTGTTTAATTTTAAAAGTAAAGAGACTGAATTAACTTAAAATTAGGAGGTGAGGAACTAAAATCACGTATATTCAAATTAGAGAATAAAAATATAATTAATTAAATCTATTATTTAGTGAGAATACTTATCTAGATGCAATTAATGGGTGATCATAGAGGATTTTGAACTAAGAAAACATTTTATTCTTATTTTAATTTTATAAAAACGTGTCTAGAAATTTTTGGATTTAACGTAAAATTTATGTCTAACACCTAGTTTAATACAACTCGTTGATCCTCATTTTTCTCATTTAACTTTACGATTTAAAAATTGTTGGTTAAAGTTTTATAATTCTAACATTTTACTCTATAAATCCTCGTTGAGGAATTATCATTTTTATTTGCCATATATAATGAATTAATGGAGGTTAATTGGCTCATATGATTAGCCTTCTGCACTTGCAAAGTCAGGTTCGATTCTAGAACAACCCGGTATGTAGTAGGCAAATCCCTGTTGCTAAGTCCTAACCTTATAATTCATATGGGTATGAGCCTTTTTTTCTTATTTATTTCTTTTCCAAAAATGTTTCTCCCTTTGTATATATTCGTGCGAGGATGTTTGAGTCCGACTGTGGAAAATAACACAACACATTCTGTGAATATAACAGAGTACACCTTTTAATCATTTCAAATGAACATGAACTCATGCAACAATAAGACGAAAATAAATAATAATACAATACCTAGTCAATCGTTGTTAACTTTTTACGGGCCCAGTGGCAGGAGATTGGAGAAGACTCCTAGGATACAATTCTTATACAGCACGCTGGAACACTCCATTTAGATAAAGAAAGTAATAAAACTCAGAAAGTTGCGTACGTAATGAATGTGCTAATTGCTAATTAAAAAATTAATAAAACCCAGAAAGTAGCGCACTCAATGTAGATGCTAATCAAATCAAAGCATCCCCCACGAACAAAATCTCGCTTTGGCTGGCTGCTCCATCCTTTTTAGAAAAAAATAATGGTTGCACGGGTTTCCATCAACGCGATCCATTTACAGCATTTAGTTTTTGACCTCCATAAGCTGCCCTTTATTTTAGAAGCTTCCAATGTTCGAAATTAACAAATTGGTTCTCAGAAAGAATTGAATGAATATGACAACTAAAGTAGGAATTACATGTTGGAGAAAAAGTTCCTTTCTTAGTGTATTGATTTGTTTATTTGTTTTGGTGGAGTCATGTATATCTCTTCTTTATGTATCTATTGCTAACAAATGCATTCATTTTCAAAAATAATAGTCTTATAGATATTGTGTGGTCACACAAGTATTGCTCTATGAGCAGATCGAGAGTATTTTTATTTTTCCTTGTAGAGTTTTTGAAGAATAATTCCATCACATTGAACTTTTGAAGAATAAAAAAGCTTTTATTGGTACACACAACTCCTCAGTATTAGTATTAGAAACAAAACTAATTTCAGGCGACTTATAAGAAACTGGTGCATTTTTCTAACAGGAATATTCTTTTAAGAGTAAATGGTGTAGGTGGTGTAAAATATTTATACATTATTATCTAATTATAAACTGTCATATATAAGCTTTCTGTGAGTACACCAAATTAAGAGATTGTTGGAAATCTTTTCATCGAAGACAACTTTCTTGGCAGCCATGATACATTACTGATTAAAAGAGGGTACTTCCGTTGAATGCAAAAAGGGTTAAGTTTTTACGTGGAATTAATAAAGCCACTACGTCCAAAAGATATCTAGGAGTGGGGAGAAAAACTTGCATCCTTATCTTTAGCCAAATAACAATCATAAAAAAGGTCGCCACCAGCCCACCCAAAACGACTTTTTGACAAAAATTCGTGAGATGTGATACGTATTCGGCGTTCCACAATCTTATGCACCGAAAAAAATGTTCCCAAAATATTAAGGGCAAGCTTAGCTGGTTGAGTTTATGTCCCTGTCGCTGTCGTTAACACTAGATGCCTACCCCATCTTTTTGGGGACCCCAATTAATGGAATTGACTATTTGGCTTTGGCACGGCCAAACAGGGAATGACTCTGCCTCTGGACTGGAGAAAACCAAACGTACGTACCACATACACAGCTGGGGGATGGAGCGGACAACGTTTTAAATGCCAAAAGTATGTTATAAATTCAACTTTAACAAAAAATAAGTTTATTAAAATATAATTTATGTTTGAATATTTTTTATTTAAAAATATATTGATAAAGTAAAATATGTTTGAAGAAAAAAAAAAGTAAAATGTGTTTGAATAATATTAATTAAAAAAAACTAAGTAAATTATATTGGCATCCTTTGATGTTTCGTCAAATTTCACTTGATATCTCTCTTTTTTATTCTTACACTAATCTTTTTTAATTGTTTGAAAAACATTATACTAACATCTCTTATATATTAGATTAACCCCCCTGATTGTTTGAAAAATATTACACTGTATATCCCTATAAGGGTAGTTGTTGTAAACGTTAAAAAACAAAGGAGTTTGTGCAATCTCAAAAAAACTTAGAAAGGGTTAGTGTAATTTACTCAGAGTAATTGTACTTAATATTGTACTTATATAAATAATTCAATAGAAAAATAAGTTTTTTTAAAGCAATTCTTATGTTGCTTCTAATTCAAACTCAGTCTACTAACAAACTGAGTTTTCAAAATTACTTTGAAAAAAATCTAAATATAAAAGCAAATTGAGTTTAATAGGATTAAAATAATTTTGAAGTATCCAAACATAGCCTTTGGTATGTTTGGTTAGAAGGAAAGAAAAGAGGGAGGAAAGAAAATACGGATAACAAAGTGTTTTCTTTTGTTTGGTTGGAGAGAAAGTAAAAAAAAAAGAGAAAGAAAAGTTGACTTTTAGAAACAAAAATTTAAACTTTTCTTTCCTTCCACATTCCCTTCAATTCAAATTTCAAACTTTTCTCTCTTCCTATGTTTTCTATCCACTCAACCAAACAGGCCCAATGATTTTGTGACTCTGACTGAGTTCACACAAGTGTGCCACAAACTTTTAGATAAATATACACATGCATGTGGCATGGAGATTCTAATCTCTAATCTTTTAGGCCATCTTTGGGTGGGGGGCGTATTTGGGCAGGTTGTTGGCTGACCCGTAAAGCACATTTTTTTTTTTGGTTTACCATAATATTAGTACGAAGTATCTACCGCCAGAAGTAGTGACTAATTTCTGCTGGAGACCATGAATGCACACAAGGTGGGTATTCCCCTCTTAACATGGTCTATTCCATACCCAAGACCAAAATAAAGCACATATATTACATACACTTTCCGTATTTAATTTATTTTTTGTAAGCTTTTTATTTTCATGTACTTTATTCAAAGCTAGTGCGTGAACCTGTACGATATACGGGAGAATTTATTAGAAAGGAGTGAAATAATTATTAATTTAATATATTTAAAGCATATATTTTAATAAATTTTTGTAGTTCAAAAATATTTTATATTTATATTATATATATATATATATATATATATATATTTAAATAAATTTTTCGTAATAATATTTATTAGAATATTCATAATGAAATTGATATTATTTTGACTTGAAATTCAAATAATCTAATGAAAAAAGATCATTTCTGTAAAATATTTACAATATTTAGTAAATATTGTTATAGCAATATTTATTAGTATAACACAGTTGGAAATATAATTAAAGTACATGGATTACCTAAATTAGATGACAACATGCACAATACAAAATAAGCTAATTAATGATTATCAACATTTTTTTTGTTATTTACAACCTTTAGATACAAATGAAATACAACAGAGATGTAAAAAAAATGAAATACAATAAAGAAACATATGAAGCCTATAATGTAAAAAAAAAAAAAAACTATGGTTTCTGAAAATTATTGTTTCTCACAAAACTTTGGGTTTCCAGTGGTTCATTTGCTTCCCATTTGTTACGTGTAGCAAATGCATTTCACTACAAATTCATGTCGTTTGTTCTTGATAGCAAATAATTTCATTGTTTGTTACACAAAAAGTGTATGGTTTCCTATAGGTTCTTCATAGTAGATAATCCATGCATTTGACTACAAATTGGTCTCATTTGTTCTTGATAGCAAGTAATGTCATTGTTTGTTACAAAAAAAACGTATGGTTTCCCATAGGTTCTTCACAACAAATAATCATGCATTTGACTGCAAATTTATCTCCACAATGATAATTTCTGAAATCATATTTACCTTTCTACAACAAAACATGCAATAAAAATTGTAGTCATTATCAACAGAAAATTGACAAAGATAATTTTTAAAAAAATGTAATAAGAAGGTTTTATATCTTTAGATATAGAAGAAAAGTTTTGTAGGATTTCTAGGACATTAATTGACGACATTAGGATTTCAACAACTTTAAATAATATTCCTTAGGGCTTCAGTAGCTTTAAATAAGAAATTATTTTGGATTGATTTCAATCGATTAATAATTTCATATTAAATTATTTTGATAAATAATTTCCAATATAAATTTCATATTAATTTATTTTTGCAATAAATTCTATATGAAAATATTAAATCAATTAAATATGGAAATACTACTCATTAATATAATTTATTTACATAATAAATTCCATATTAATATATTAAGTCAATAAAATATGAACATACTACTCATTAATATAAGTTATTTTTGTAATACACTCCATATTAATATATTAAGTCAAATAAATATTATTTACAAAAAAAGGTTTGTATGGTTTCTAAGGTATTAATTGGTGACATTAGGGTTTCGGTGGCTTTAAATAGGAAATAATCTTGGACTGATTTTAATCAATCAATAATTTTAAATTAAATTATTTTGATAAATAATTTCTAGTATAATTTCATATTAATTTATTTTCAAAATAAATTCTATTTTAAAACATTAAATAAATTAAATATGAAAATACTACTCATTAATATAAGTTATTTTTGTAATAAATTTTATATTAACATTTTAAATCAAATAAATATGGAAATATTAGTCATTAAATCAATTATTGATTGAGAGAGAAAGAATTTGATTACCTTGACATAAAATTTGAAAATATTACTCATTAATTTTCTTTATATGATATTAAATCAAATTTGAAAATGCTACTCATCAATTTTACACGATTAATCAATCTATTATTTTATAAACTCAAATTGATTTTCTTATTTTATATTCAAATTCTCTTATTATTAATTGATTCTAATCAATAAATAATTTCATATTAAATTGTTTCCCAAAATAAATTTTAGTATTTTAATTTAGTAGTATTTTATTTTTAAACTAATAATAAATATTCTTAAATAATTATAAATTATTCAATAGGACAGAAAAGAGATGTTTTAGTTACCATAACATAAAAAGAGATGTTTACTCTATTATATAAATGATAATTATTATTTAATTATATAAATTTGAAAATATTCCTCATCAATTTTACATATATTTATCAATCTATTATTTTATAAACTCAAATGGATTTTCATATTTTATATTCAAATTGTCTTATTATTGACTGATTTTAACCAATCAATACTTTCATATTAAATTGTTTTTGAAAATAAATTTTAGTATTTTATTTTTAAACAAATAATAAATATTCTTAAATAATTATAAATTATTCAATATGAAAATTTCATTCCAAATTCATATTCATGATGGAAAAGAACAACAATTTCATATTAGCATAAACATAAATGTTGTAAACTTCAAATACCAATTCTACTATATTTTTTCTAATTGAATGAACCACCAACTAAAAGGAACTCAGGGTCATTCAATTTTCACAATTTTGACAATTGACCCTCTTGCAATCTTTTTTCTATTGCAAATTATTTTCACCCATCAAAGATAGAACATTCTATCCATCTTGCATAATTTACATTCATATCTATTCCCTATCTCATCAATCAGTACATTACAGTATAAGCATGTGCATGCCATGCTCTCACAAACCTACAAAGGATTATAATAGTTAGCACATTTTGAGAATTAATATTGAATTGATTAATTTAATGACATTAGGATCATATCAATATGTAATATCCTCAAAATCTTATAAAACACTAATCACGACAATCACTAAGTGTCAATATATAGAAATTGAGTCTTCATTCTAAAAACAAACTAACACAATTTTGAAGCAAAAATAAAAAAGAATGAAACAATAAAACAACACACAATAATAATAGGAAATTATTCTAATAAAAAATCCAAGATATAGAACGCTTACAATCATAAGTATTCTTCAAAATACGTAAAGAAAAACGAACGCATGTTGTCACACTGTATTCTAAACAGTATATAAGGAAAAACAATTGAATAAGACATGAAGAAAATGAAGAAAAAAAAAACAGAGTTGAAGAGTTGCAAATTAATAATTAAGAAGAAAAGAAGAAGATTAATAATTAAGAATAAAAAGAAGAAGAATCAAAAAGAAGTCAAAGAAGTAAGAATTACACTTAAAAAAAAAAAAACCTCAAATGCAACTTGGTTTGGAACAGTAAAGACAATGCAAAAGGATACTGAAGAAAAAGAGTTATGTTCCCCACTATATATAAAGTATTTTTTTACCTTTTCAATTCCAATAATCAACCTATCAATCATGATCCACTTGCACAGGTTTCCATTTTTCATGAGTAAATGGGTTTTAATAGCACCATGAAAAACTTGATGCAATAATGGTTGAAGAGTTTTACAAAAATGCCCTTCTTTTAGGTAGGAAAAAATTTCTCTCACTGACAACAACTTTATAAATATTAACAAATAGGATGTTGCAAACTGGCACGAATTCCTTGACCTATTTGCTTGAATCATGAAAGTTAAAAGAGAAATTATTTCTTTAGAACAATTTTATACAAAAATTTATACTACTATAAGAAAAGAAGAGAGAAACGTGTACGATAATTGTTGTGGTGGAAAGAGTAATATATGGATAATTGGTTACATGAATCACATAAGATCATTGAATTCGGTCAAAAATCAAATTTTCATGAATATATTGTGAGAATTCTTCTTATTATGATAAATGAGAATTATAAGTATAAATTATTAGATCTTATTTGAATAATCACAATTAAAAGAAAAAATGTATACAATTATTTTAAGTGATTATATGACCATTAACTACCTTTTAATGTTGACTACTCATTTATGATTATATATTCTAAATTTATAATTCTCATTAATCACAATAAGAAGAGTTTTCACTTGATACATCGCCTATCAAGTTTAGCACATCTGCCCGTCTTAGTTTGCTGAATATTTGGGTATTTTTGCTTAGAGACCAAACGATACGTTTACTCTTTAGAGAATAGGGTTGATTATGAAGCTTAATCTCTGATTGAGAATTGAACCAAACCATTTACTTTAGGGATATAACGTTGAAAGATGGCCTCTAGCAGCACGAATTTTAGTAAAGAGGGGGCGGGGTGTTTCGGTGATGGATGTCTACTACCATCTGATCCTTTTGTAATAATAAGATCCTATGGAGTTAGAAAGGTACAGTTAGAAATTCAATGAGGTGCATTTATGTATTTATATTCAAATTTTTGTTGCGTTTGCCTTGTCTATCCATGGTGAAACATATTTTTTAGTCACACCCGGTGTATTAGAATTGCTCTGCCACTGGCCCTCGTTTTTTGTTTTACTACCATATCTTTGGTCAAGGAGAAAGAGAGGGGAATGGAAAAAAAAAATGATACATTTTCTCTTATTTGTTTAAAGAAATAAAATTTCTCTTTAATCTTTTTTCTTCAATTTAAATTTCATTTTTTCTTTTTTATCTGTTTCTTTGAATCAAGAGAAATAAATTATCTTTAAAAAGAAAATCGAAAGCTAAAGATTAATCATAAAAATGGACATTCTAAAAAAACCCATAAAAAAGGACACATTCTTAAAAATAAGTTTCTTTCGTGTATAGTTTATTTTTTTTAATGTAGAGAGAGACTTCATAATTTATTAATTTGAATATGTAATTTATTTTTTCATTACTGTTCTATAAAATTGACGATTCAATCTGAAAGTTAAAGCAATCAATTGCATTAATAAAAAAATAATGCAAAAAATTACAACTTTTGTTCTCTAGGAAATTTTGAGATAACATTTTCAGGTAGAATAAGATGAAGAAAGCATTAAAAACTAACTTCTGTTTGGTAAGCATTCATAAAAAAAATTAATACAAAAAATACAATTTTTGTTCTTAAAAGTTTTTTTAAAAGATAAAATTTACAGCCTTACAGGTAGAGTAAGTTGAAGAAAGTTATAAAAAACTAATTTGTGTTTGGTAAATCTTTTTTAGGAGAAATACTTATTTTTCAATTCTCTTAAAAAATTGATAAAAATAATAACCATTTTTTAAATAAACTAAAACAAATAAGCACTTACTTGTAACTACCACTACTACTACTACTACTACTACTATTATTATTATTATTATTATTATTACTACTACTACTACTATTACTACTACTATTATTATTATTATTACTATTATTATTATTGATTGGTTGTTTAATTATTGACACAGTAGATATAGAGGATGAAAGGTGCATATGAACCCACTTAGAATCTGGATCCTCTGCAACAAAGTTTTTCTCCATCCCAAATCTCAACCATCCATCACATTCTCTTTTCTCTTTAGTTACTGTGTTCAACAGTTGAGATCTTGGCTGGATGGTGGTAGGACAGAAATCAGCAGGAAAGGATTCGTGTTCATCCCATTAATGTGTGTGTGTGCTGTAGCTGGCAATCAATGCACCGTAACCTCCAAACAAAACACATGCGCAGTTTACATTTCAAATAATTCGTACAGATAGAGCCATTATCATACACACACACACTCACAAAAGAAGTACATTTTTTATGTGTACTTAGTGCTTGATTTATACGAAATTAACAGATTATCACATTAGTTTTTGTTCTGCGGTTACCTAGACATTATTCTCTTGAGTTGGTTTGCTTTCTCACCTGACTTACAAACTATTGACTTCACCTATCTCAGTTAACACAGTCTTCCACATCCTGAATGGTATTGCCTTGTTAACCTCGGTCAAAGTCTTATGCTTATCTCGGCATAGTAAAGAAAACACCTAACGGCAAGGAAAATGCCTAATGAGGCACCTAAACACATGCTACGACATAGCACCTCTTCTTAATGGTTTTTCCCTCTAAAATACTCCATATAAAGGACTTTACACTCACCAGGTACACACAACTCTCTAATTCTCACTCATTCTCTTACACTCTTATTAACTTAGGCATCAGAGTCCTTGCAGGTATCACCATCGAAGACATTCGCTGCCACTGTGGAAGCCCATCGGAATTCTTTCTCGCTCCTCCTTGTGTTCACCACATAACAGTTTTGATTCAAGACAATAACACGAGTCTTGCTACTTGGTTCATGTTGTTATTTGTTGCTAGCCTACTAGTCTTCGACTTATTATCTAATCTCATCATAGGACTTCTTGTTGGATGTTGGTGACAACTATAAAAGATAGAAGAAGAAATTAAAAAGGTTAAATTGTATTTTTTGTCCCCCTATTTTTTTAACTTGTAATTTTAGTCTCTTTATTTTTTTTTAGAGATATTTAGTCTCCCTATTTTTAAAAATTCATAATTTTGGTCTCGTCATCAAATCTCTTGCATTAATCGTTACTAATTTAATGTTGATTCTGATGTATCAGTACTAAGTCAGAGTCAATATTAGAGTTAGATGACACATCAGAGTCAACATTTAAACCACAAACGATCAATGTAAGAGATTTGACAACGAGACTAAACTTGTGAATTTCTAAAAATAGGAGGACTAAATGTCTCTAAAAAAATAAAGGGACCAAAATTGTGAATTGAAAAAAATAGGGAGACAAAAATGTAATTTAGCCAATTAAAAAAAACACTGTATAATGTCCTTAAAATAACTAGTATGAAATATTATAACTATTGAATTGAATAAAGATAATTCTTTCACTTAAATAATATTTTAGTCCTTATAATATAGGGGTATTTTAACTTTCCTCTTTTTTTTTTCATTTTTATTTCTACTATATTTTTTTAGTTTACTATGGTTCGTATTTTTAATAGGAAGTGCTTTAGTGCCCTAATAGGAACAAAGTAGAATGTGTGAAGAACTTGATTGTAGAAATTGTCATGTCCAGGAACCCTTCAATGACAAAAAAAAAATGTGTAAGGGGAAAATCTTCATCATCCTTGTCGAGCTCTCGAAGGCTTGTGTGCAAGTGTGGAGATGAAGCTATTTTGTTGATCTTGTACAATGAGAACAACCCCTGAAAAAAGTTTTGGAGATGCCCACACTGGAACATAAACTTATATCCATTCTCAAACGTTGGTTTGTATTGTGTTTTTATGTTGAATTTGATTATTTTGTGTGTGGCTGACCAAAACGAAATCAATGCAAGTATTTTTTGGGGCTAAAGATGCAGACAAAGTGAATAAGTAACTGACACCTGCATAAGAGGAAGATGAAGTTTATAGGTATGTTCTACAATTTGAAGAGCTGCAGCAAAAAATTGCTACACTACAACTAAAAGTTGTCCACCATACTTAGTTTTAAGATGACAACCATCAACTCCTATTAATGAGCAACATGCTAACCTAAAAGCTCATTTAGGTCCATCTAGACACATGTAGTACATGTTTTAAATGAATTTTGGAATGTAAATTATTGCCCTATCTCCATGTTTAAGGATCAAAATACGCGAAAGCTACTTTAAGTTGCTTCTGATGGACATGGTTTATGATCTTGCACGTATTCTTTACATTGCTTCTTCTTTGTTCTACTACATATGACCAATGCTAATAATATTGTTTGCTTACATCACCTTTTATATTATTTGTTTGGCAAGTGACTTAGCCCTCCATGCCCTAAACATTGTAATTCTAGTTGAAAAGTTGCATCTTGTTAAGTGAAAAGGCTAAATCCAAGAAGGGGTGAATTGGATCAATAAAGTTTTCAAGAACCCCACATTATTTTCAAAATAGTAAAACTTAGTTTTCAAAACTTTGTGAATCAAATTGATTTGGTAATATTTGATGAAGTGGGATTGTTTTAATTTATTTTAATATGCAACCATGAATAAGAATATCATGACAATATAATGCACATCAAGATTCAATTCAAAAACAGAGAGTAGTGAAATGAAATAGAGAAAATAGTGAACATAATAAATTTATATTGGTTTGATCACCACCACTATGATCTACATCTAGTTTCTCAATTAACCCAACTGAGATTCTACTATAACAACAATTGTTTTTACAAACACTCAATCACATGCACACACAATATAAAAAAAAAAGGTGCCTTGAAACCCATAAGAGCCTTGTCTAATTCTTATAGAACCCACTATCAAAATTCCTTTAAGAAAACCCTTTTAAAGAAGCCCTAAACAATACAAAAAAGGAAAGAAATCACCCACATGTGATGGATAAGAAAAGGATTAAGCTCACTAATCAATCCTTCATATGACGACCCCAAAACTCTCTGAGAGATCCATGAGAATTCAACCAATTTTGTGAAAAGATCTTCACAAGATGTTTAGAAAATGTTTTTGTAGCTCACAGAGCCCTCAAAGAAGTGTATATTCAATTTTGAAATAAAGAGTCACGTTTTGAGAGGTTTAGAAGTTCGTTATTTATAGTTGAAAACTATAATAATCAATTATTGTTTATAGGACAATCGATTATTTTATTCTTGAAAGCACCTGGGTATGAAATATGAACAGAATAACAAATTCTTTAGCCCAGATAATTGATTATTTGCGAGCCTCAAATTTTCGCCATTCTTCAATGATCAATTATTGATATGTGATAATTGATTATTTTGATCCTGAGAACCACCACGTTTCAGTTCAATCAAATTAATCGATTATTGCTTAAGTTGATCGATTATTGACAAGAACATGTTTCAGACTTACTTACAATAATCGATTATTCATTATTATTAGTCAATTATTGCTGTAAGATCCTGTTTTCTACAACAAGAGGCAGAACATAATAATCGATTATGGCTTATTGATAATCGATTACCAGAAAAACTTTTTCTTGAAGTTTTAAGTGACTTCTAAAACCCTTACATATTTTCACAATATTCTTGCATATCTTTAATGGCTTTAGACAAGTCAGGACAAAAAGCTTTTATTTCAAATAAATCAAGAATTGCTTGCATCACCCTATTCTTCTGACAATACTTTTCATCATAAAATAATGCATGATTTAAAAAGTAAGCTGCTACATGAAGATCATGTTTGTTTATCCCATCAAGCCTTAATAATATCAGTGTATGGCTTATACAAAGTCCTCTTATTCTTAAACATTTCCTTCAATGTATTCTTTGCCTTTGCATGCCCTCATAAACATAACCCATGGAAGGTTTTTCATCCCCATCTACAATTCTCATTAATCGAATAATGGAGCCACAAGTTTAGCAATCATATAACAATTAGTCAAAAATTTAATAGCACTTACAAGTTTTCCTGTCATAGTCCTTACTAACCTATGGCTAGTAAAGTGCTTGTCAACCACCAAAGCTTGCAAATCATGGTTATGGTCATAAATATTTTTCAATGTAATGAAAGTAGTAACAAACTGAGTCACCCTTGGACGTACAATTTCTTTCCAACCTTCTTTTTTCCTTAGCCAAGATAAGAATACCATATGATTGTATACAAACAAAGTTACCTTTGAGGCATACTACCAATGTCCTTTAAAAGAAGATTCAAACAATGAGCAGCACAAGGAGACCAAAAAATAGTTTTATATTTTTCATGTATCAGCCTACCCGCAGCTGTAACACCCTAAGGGGCAT
This sequence comes from Spatholobus suberectus, assembly GCA_004329165.1. NCBI lineage: Eukaryota > Viridiplantae > Streptophyta > Magnoliopsida > Fabales > Fabaceae > Spatholobus > Spatholobus suberectus. The sequence goes on from CM014732.1 coordinate 4,512,559, forward strand.
TACCGTAACTAGGTCTAGATTTAAAAAAAAAAACTGAAAAAGGTAGAAACAACATACAAATACTACTCATAAATATAATTAAATATTATATACAAACAATACAATAAAAAAAACATATATGTCAAATATAACTTATCTATCACCTGAAGGTATCGTACAAAATATAAAGAAAAATACAAAAATATAATATAAACTAGACTACGTTTTCTTGCACGTGACTCCAAACTCCATCTACGCATGTCTTCACCTGTATCCTGAAAAAGGGAAAACTTAAAGAAATGAGACATAATGTCTCAGTGAGTGTTCTAAGGACTCTACGGCTGGGTTAGACTCTTCTATTCGGACAACCTTCATTACTTATCTCTCATGGCTTTAGCCTCATTGGGTTTCTCATAATTATCCATACCTATGGTTGAGTCTACACCTTTCAACAGTCAATACTCCCTGTTAATTGCTCTCTCATTCTCACAACTATTATATTGGTTTACTATCTCATTCTTAACTTAAAAACTCATCCTCATTATTTATACTTTCTTACCCAAAACCCTCTTTAGAATTTACTCTTCTTCCTTTTAATATTCAAAGCTGTCCCCTAGGGTCAAGTCTAAGGTTACAGACATCCTAAAATACTCTTATTTCATTCTCTCTCTTACTTGTCTTATACCTTTCTATTACGCCATGAGGGAATTCACCCTTCCTTTATCTTATTCACAACTATTATTATCCAACTAGAACCCTCATAACATTATCCTAAGGTCTAGCCTCTCACTTATCCTTAAGGTAGCAAACACAATTCCAATTACAAGCATATAATTGTTTCACATTCTTTATTTAGTAACTAGACATATACCTCGTTTTGTTTTATCAAACAGGAACGACACTCGTGCAAGATATGATCACATGTCCACAACTTTAACATTTCATCACAAGGCACAATTGCATTCTTACATAGAATTCACATAAATAGGGTCACATAGAATTTACATAATTACAACATAGCACACTCTAACATATCACACTATAACAAGATACATATGCGTGCTATGTTCCTAAACCACTACTCATGCACATGTGGTACCAACCTAAACTTTTCGGAAAGTAGACTAGGAGTAAATGCAGGCCATAACAAGCGTCATCGGTACCGATGCCTTCGGCTTTCGCACCCTCAACTAGCATGATATCCCCCGGTGACTAGTCAGGGTTACCCAGTTTTGCCAGTACGCCCCGGCTCCATGGGATCAGCATGGACCATTGGAGTTTTCCCAACCGAATAACCCTCAAGGCTAAGGTTAGACAACCCATCACGGCCTCCACCAGCCATATTCCTACATACTTTTCTCATCACATAACTCAAATGTTATGATGCATGGTCACAAATAATGCTTACAACTTTTTATAAACTTTTATCATGAAACATTGACACAATTTCATATCATACTTAGTTTCTTTCAAGGTAAATAATAATCATACAATATAACCTCAACAAGGCATAAGAAAACAAACAACAATGAGTTAAAAACTGCAAAGAGGAGCTCATAAACACAAAGAACGGAATAACAAAAGTCGTATCCGCCCAGCAGGACGGAAGTCCCGCCCAGCGGTCCAGCGAACCCGCCCAGCAGGTCTGCGTCGGAACCCAACCCGCCCGGCGGGTATTTCACCCCGCCCAGCGGCTCCACGTGCCTAGCGATCCAGTTTTTGAAGAAAAGTCGCCCAGCGGCTATCTAATCCCGCCAGGCGGATCCGAGGTACTAATTTTAATTTATTTTTCCTATTGTCTTTGGGTTCTAAATGCTTCAAGATAAATAATTAGATTCTTAATCACTCTTCTACATCGATAATTGGTCAATCTAATCTATAATTTCCTTACTCCTTCACAATCCCCTCAAAACCCATCAAATCCCTAAATTTAGGTATAAGGAGGGAAAAGATAAATAGATAAACAAGAACAAGGAAGGACATGGGGGAGAGCACTCACCTTTGTGGACATGCAAAGTTGAGTTCTAGGGTTTGGATTCTCCGGTTTCTATTCTTCCTCCTTCTCTTCCTCTTCTTCTTCCCTTCTTTTCCTCATTCTCTCTAACTTCTTTCTTCTTCTATTTGTGACGGCTAAACCTAATCCTCCTTCTCTATTCCCTTCTTATAACATGTGGGTGGGTATGTGGCTTAGTGGGCTTTAGTCCCCTATTGGGCCCTAGATGCTCTTTTGGGTTGTATGATAATATTCCTACTAATTTATAATACTAAGGTATTAATAACAATAATAATAATAATAATAATAACAACAACAACAACAATAATAATAATAATAATAACAATAAATATAATAACAACAACACAACACAATAATAATAATAATAATAATAATAATAATAATAATAATAATAATAATAATAATAATAGGAAATATAATAATAATAATTCTTAAGACATCTTTTGTCTAATAACATATGAGAAGGGTTCTGCTAAAAGCTATCTCGTGGTTTATTTCTAGTACTTGAAATTTGGGCTGTTACAGCAGCTACATAGTTAGCTACATTATCTGTCACTAAATGAACAACATTTTCAGGTCCAACTCGCTCAATAACTTCAAAAAATAAATTGCACAATGTTTTGGCATCTTTCACAACATCTAATGCATCAATAGATTTCACAAATGTGATACCTGTAGAACAATAAAGTGGAAAGTTTTATCAAAGAGTAATTAGGACAACTACCAAGTACATTAAGGACTATCAAATGTTATAACTTTTACCTGTAGGACAATAAACTAAAAAGTTTATCAAAGTTATTTGTCTTTGGCCACTCCATCCATTATCCATGGTTGTACATCCACTTTTAACCTAATTGGCTTGATAACTTTCAATTAGTAGTTGACATTCTTTCTTGCAATCTCCAAACAAATTGACCCTTAATTCATGATAAGATGGAACTTTGAAACTCAGCCCAATAGTAGCAATTACATCTGTAGCAGCTTGAAAATATGGTGAATTTGTTGCATTAAATGGAATGTTAGCATCATAAAACCATCTAGCAATTGCCATTTTAGCTTTATGTATTGCTTCCTTGCTAGATACTACACTATTTAGAGTTGGTTGGAAGCCAGGAGTTGTCCTTGGAGCAAAATAACTGTGACACCCATTCACATTGAATACAACCTATACTTATTTATTTATTTAAAAATGTGAGTAAAATTTTTCTCCGCTTTTAATAAAAGAAAATTTGTAAATTTAACAGAATTTGAAAACAATAGTAAAAAAAATAAAATCTATATGTATTCATCGTAGAACTGTACATCATGATTTCATAATCAAAAAAATTATTGAAATACAGGGAGATTAAAATATACATCAAAATAGTTACTACTTATTCCCACTATATCAAAAAGATCCTAATCAGAGCAGTGTCCGTCTACCCTATCCCATAAAATAATAAACCATCAAACTAGCCCTATAGGTCCTTATCAACAACCGAGTCTTCATTAACCGCGATCAATCATGCATAAAAGAAAAAGTAATGGAGTGAGGTGATTTGTTCTAATATCACTTTTACATGTATGGTAGGAATTCTATCACACAATACAAATAAAACACAATTAACAATAAAAGGGGAATCTAAAGTTTATTCTATGTTATACAATCATTGACTCAGTATGGATCCTTACTTTCCATTAGTGGGTAATAGTTCTTAACAGAACCTGGGAAGTGACTGAGAGTACATATACCTCTCTCAACACCGTCACATGGTACAGTCCTCATTATCATTGAGAAACAAAATAACAATTTAGGATATCTATTTATAGATATATACTCTCAAACCAATCCTGGAATGCTGAGCAGTTGTCAGGGTTATCGAGTTTGGTCAGGCGAATATCCAGACTTAAGGGCGCTACCCTGGTCATTGGGACCTTCACCACTCGATGCCTACTCCCAAGACCTTCACAAGTGGATCCCTGCCTTTCATTCCTCAGTGTACCAAACTGTGGCTTCCCTAGCAGGGTGCTATGCCACTACACATCACTTGCTTTACATTACTCACTAAACTATCAATTCCTAACTTCTCAAGCAGAGGTTTCTCTGGTCTCATTTAATTTGAGCACCAATACAATCAACATTTCTGCCTTGCAGAAATTGTATGATACCAAAATTTTAATGGAATATCAATTTAGTAATCATATAAAATTTTAGTAGAATAATAATATAGTAATTATAATTTAATTACTAAAATTTTGGCAGAATAACAACTAAATAAATTCATTTTGATTTTCTAAATTTGAGCAAAGTAATAACTTAGCAAATGCATTTTTATTTTCTAAAATTGAACAAAGTAACAGCTTAGCAAATAAAATTTAATAATTTAAATTTGAGCAGAGTAACAATTTAGTAATTATAATTTAATAATGTAAATTTGGGCAAAGTAACAACTTAGCAAAAATTAAAGTTTAACATTAAACAATAATAACAATAATAAAACTTAAGCCTAAACGGGTTTAAGGGAAAACCCTTTCTACCAATATGCAAAGTGACAATAATTTATAATCAACCCCACTCCCCCCATTACCTCTAAGGTGGTTGATGAAAAGGATGGAATTGTTGGTGCAAAGCTTCTAGGAGGAGAAATTCTACTAGTTAAAAACTAGCAAAATTTTAACATAAAAACTAAATAAGAAAATTTTCTAGAGAGAGAGGATCTCTAGCTTATGGAGGAGAATAATGGTGAAAATCTTGTCCAAAGGCATGCCTATTTGTAGAGAAAAAATGATATTAGGTGTCCACTTTGATGACATAAGTCATTATGTCATAAATCCCATTTTTTGATTTATTTTTAACTAATTTAGGGACACATATCAAAGTTAGAGTGATGAATCAGCTATTTCTAGGTTGTGGACATGCTCCCTTAGCTGTCCAACTTCTAGATGTCAATTTTATCTGCAGTAAATTAACCGGTACCGATAAAATTGCCTAAACTTAAAAAAATTGACTTTTAATATCAAAAAAATGAAATTAAATGTAAAACTGGAAAAATACATTATTTTTCATCAAAAATAAATTTCTAATAATTAATTTTAATTTTTTATTAATTTATTTCAAATTATATATATTTATTTTGCATTTTTAAGCTAGAAAATTCATAAAAATTCCATTTTAATTCAATAAATACCAATTTTTTTAAAATTATAAAATTAAATATTTTACCCATAAATAAAATAAAATTACCATTTTCACCCTTTTTGAATGTCAAGCTAGTACTAGCTAGCTTATTAGACACGTAGGGACATTTTGGTCATTTTACACAGAAATTCTAGAAAATTTTCAAAAAATTTCCAAAATTATATTTTAATATATATGACATAATTCCAAACTCAAATTTACATTTTAATGTCAATTAAGTTTTTTTCTCATGTTAGCCCTTAATATTGAGAAATAGGAACAAAATCGTCATTTTCTAATTTTTCCAGGCTCCATCTCAAAAAAATTATTAAAAATCACGATTAAATAGCTCTTGAAATTTTGAGCAAAATGGTGGGAGTCAGAATTTTGAAATTCCTTCCTGATTTTTTAGAATTGCGTTGTCAAATATAAAAAAAAAAACAATTAAAGAATTAAAATAAGATTGTTATATTTTTCACTAATTTTCTTTCATAATAAAGTTTTTATAATGAGAGATACTTAATATAAAATTTTCAAAATATTTTGTGGTCAAAAAGTCTCTGGTTGGTTCATATAGTTAACTAGGGATATTTTGGTCATTTCATAAAAACTGTCTTAATAAATATTCAAAAAACTTCTAAAATTATTATTAATTATTTTAAGCACATAAATGACTTAAAAATAAATTTTAGGCACTTCTAACTATTTTTATCTATTTTCTCAATTATTTAGTCTTTCTAGGGGCAAAATAGTCATTTTACCCTTTTCCAGACTCTGTTTCTTAAAAATTATTAAAAATCTAAACTAAGTACTACTCAGTAATATGAGCGTAAACATAGGGATCAAACTTTTAAGATTCCCATTTGGTTATTTAAAAATAAATACAGAATAATTAGAAAAATAATTTGATATGCAAAAATAGGGGTGTTACAATAACTACTGATTTCAATATTGGGTTTTCTTTTTCTAGTATTGAGAGTAAAACTTGGACTAGGCTGAACTTCTTGTACTTCTCCCTCATTAATTTGATCATCGCATGCATCATTGAGGTCTTCAGTCTTCCTTTTTTTCTTGGATACCTTTTAATAATTCTAATATTCAGTGATGAACATCTTGAAGAACTTTCTTGCAAAAGCTTATTTGACTTGGTACACCTGCAAGATGATGTTTCATTCTATTTATGCCCCCTCCTTTATAAATTGATCCATAATGAATGCAAGTATACACACTAGTTCTTCCTTCTTTCTTATATGCAAAATGCTCCCATGCTAGATCACTTTTCCCACAATAAGTAATAGAGCCTTCTATGGATTTTTTTATTTTTTTTTTATGATGGTTGTGTGTTAGTATTGGCACACAAATTAGGATTGTTATCTAGAGGAGCATTCACACTTGGTGATTCCTACAACGAGAAAGAGTAACAATCAATATTCAATGAAGTGGATTTAGAATAAATTAGCTAACCAACAAAACAATAGGAAAGGAAAATATGTTTTTTTTATATAGAAAAATCCATGTAAATGAAATTTAAATGAATTCCTTTATTGAAATTTTTAATTGAACACCACATTTAAAGAATTTCAAGCATGCTCTGTAACATAATTTCAAGCACAATGAACAAAATGTAATCTATATTTCTTTATTATATATTATAAAGTTATGCTAACCAAGAAAATTAGCTTTGTACTACTAGCACATATAACTAGCTTTGTACCCACAACCCACTTAACAACATCTTGATAAATAATTAAATACTACCGTCTAATCAAATTAGATTACACCATGGAACAACTATTACATGTGATATTCATTGCCAAAAGAATTATCCTAATTCAATGAAATAAAGTGCTAGTGAAACAAGTCAAACAATAGACAATTTCTAATAATTAAATGCAAGTTAAACAAGTCAAATAAAATGCTGCCACAATGCAAAACAAAGGAAAAACAATGGCACAACCTTGTATGTGATTCACTTGATAAGAAAAGTGGAACTGGAAAATCGAAACCTCCCATGATAACAATATTTTTTTTGGTATAGTGGAATAAAAAAAACAAAAATAAACACCAAATAACTAAACAGAATCATGTAGCAATAGCATGATTTCATACACTTCCAAGTTCCAACAGAGGACGTTCCAACAATGCATAGGATCAGTAGCTCTCGCGCCCATGCTAACAAAGTAACAATATAAATGCATCTATATAATAATAATTACTAATTAGTTATATTACTTATAGAAATCAAATTGGAAGCACAAAATTTTGAAATCGGAAATCTTAGACTCACGCTTAACCTAAACATAGTCATGGTTTGAAAGAAACAAAGACAATAATTTATAAGCCATAAGAGCAAGACCAGTGAACATCATGATTGTCTCGCAATAGAAAGAAACAAAGATATGAGTATGAAAAAGAAAACTAACCTAATCATTAGACATGGTCACCGGAGAAAAGAGGAGAAGCCACACCTCAACGCCAGTCACCGAAGAAAGGAAAAGGATTGAGTCGCAGTGTCACACATAACCAGAGAAGGAATCGTACACCAGTGGAGAAAGAGCCACACTGCAAAGCAAACACAAAATCGAGGGTTTCTATCTTTTGTATTCAAATTAGGGATTTTGACACAAATTAATTAAAAATTTCGAAACACACAAAAATTGTTTTGTTTCTTTGGGTTTTCCAAAAAAAAAGATCCCAAACCGTTTTAAATCGATGAACCACTAGTTTTCATCAATTTGAATGGTTCAAGGTTAGTTCTTACGATTTTTGGTCGGTTCTTGGTTGGAACAGTTTTGTGGCTCACTTGGATCGGATGCCTGATCGGTTCCCAGTTCGACCGCTCCTCAATTCGGTTTGATTTTGATTACATCACTATAAATTCACATTCATGCTTGCATTTCACTCTCACCTTTACATAGTTGTTCTTTACAAAATAGATCTTTCTACCATTCATAATTAAGTGTTCAAGAATGACTTCCTTGAACTCCTGTAATGATCCAAACTTCATTCCTAACTTGAACTCAAAAATCTTTACACAAAAGCTCTTTCTTAAACCTTTCATATCTAACCTTATAAATTTCATTCTCAAAATCATCAGTTTCTAGAACTTCACTTTCATAGCCTTCTTCAAAGATGATCCACATTAGGTGGGACAAAGTTCCCCTTGAACACCATCACCCTTTGAACCACCATCCCCTTGCAAACCACCATCACCTGCAAACCCCTATCGCGCTCTAAATTGCCACCACCCTATAAGTCGACATAACCTTGGATATCATCCCCTTGCAACCCTTCTACCTTAAAAAGCATCACCCTGTAACCCTTCTACCTAAATAAATCACCCTTCAAACTACACATCCGAACTTCATCCACCTAACTAGAATCACTCTAACCACAATTCCCCTGAGCATTATCACCCTGCAAACTTTCCCCTTTCAATGTCATCAACCTAAACATCATCCCTTGGAATACCTCCAACATGAACACCATCGACCTTAATATTATGACCCTACACATCATCAACATTAATACCATCACCTTGTACACCAGTAACCTCAATATCATAACCTTGTCCATCATTAACTTTAATACCATCACCATATATACCATCAACCTCAATATCGTGACCATATACACCATCAATCTCAATACCATCACCTTGTATACCATCAGCTTGTACATCATCAACCTCAATATCATGACTTTACACTAATACCACTCATTTTATAATCACCACTTTCACTTTTGTCAACCATAGGGCCACTCTTTTTTAGTGGCTTATTCGTTTCTTTATTTATTTCCTTTTTCATTTCCTTCTGCATATGTGTAATTCATAGGGATCTAGGATACACATCTTTTACCCAACCTCTCCTTCATACTTCTATTGATGCATCAAATCCATCATTAAGACAATTTGCCTTTTCCTCTTTATGTCATCCATGTGTGAACCTTTTAGGGATTCACCACTACTATCATTACTACCTTCCTTCGTTGCTTTGAAATTGTCCTCAATAATTCATTCATTCTCACCTTCACACTCTATGTACAAATTAACCTCATATTTGTCACTGATAGCATAATTTGCCAACTCCAAAGCAAGGTTATCCATGCTAATTTCTTTTAACCCATCCTTAAAATTGGAATCACTAGCTTTCCACCACAACTTCAAGGGGTCGCAATAACCAAAGTCTTCCTTCACAATTCCAACTACTTCAAAAAACGACCATCTATTCATATCTATATTACAAACAAACCCAATTTCTCCACCTTTGCATTGCATTAATGTACTCTTGAAGAGAGTGACATGTCTACAAATATAGAACATTGTGGTTAATACCAATTACAAATTCATTTAACCACACTTCACCCATGATTAAAAACATACCTTTTTTATATTCATGACAATTAGAGATTAAATTACATATCTAATTAAATTAGGAAAAAAAAACTAAATTAGTAATATGGTAAAGAGGTTCCTACACAATATGGTTAAGATCTCTCCCACACAACCCCACTTGACCTAGTTAACCCTAATGAAAAATGTAACATTTCTAACATTCATGAAAATCACATATTAAATTACAAATCCAAGTTAAAAAAAAACCTTCTACTAGTAAGATGCAAACAAAAAAGGGACTATCGCACAATGACTACATGTACGAAAAAGGACCACTCACCACTTTCACATGGTGAAGAAGTAAAAAAACTAACACGTCACCAATATAAAAACCCATACACAGCACCATTACTTGCTACAGTGTGAATAACATAACCACCAATGTGAACAACAAAGTTTTTCTTCCTCAATCACAATGGTGTTTGTCTTCCTCAAATGTTTTCTTGAACACTTTGTCTTCCCTCACATTCTTTTACTATTAACTTATTCTTCCAACATAAATGTTTGCTTGAACACTTCATATTTTTATATGAATAACGATTTTTCTTTTCTTTTCATTTTGGCTTAAATATGTTTTTAAGTCTTTACAAATATGACTGTCAGATTTTAATCCTTGTAAATTTTTTTATTATTTTTAGATTTCTGACATTTTCTTTTATAGTGTTCTTTTGTAGTTCTTACCATTAACAAAATATCTTAACATTGAATGTTAGAACACTAAGAAAATGTCGGCAATCTAAAAATAACAAAAAAATTGTAAAGATTAAAACCAGACAGAGTCCTTTTTGCATAAACTTAAAACATATTTAAGCCTTTTTTTTCTTTTTCTTTTTCTAACATTTATTTAAAAGTGATATTACGTGGCAAGTGAATCAGCACATGATTGTAAACATGACATGATTAGCGTGAATCTCCATTAGCCAAGTCATTTCTTTTAAAAAGAAAATCATTCAATAAGATATTTTTATTTATTATTCAATTGTTTTGATTTAAACTTAAATTTAAGTTAATCTTATTTAGTTATTAATTTTTAAGAGAGGAGTATATAAAAAATGAAATACAATAGAAAATAATTCTGACTATCAAAAACCTATTCTTTAAATTATAACTTAATTAGTATTGATACTGCTTTCATCGAATACATAAATTACAAACTATTATTTACGATTATGATTAAAAAATGTAAGTATAATGATTGGTAAATAAAAATTATAAATATATATGCTTTGTTTAGATTTAATTCAATGAATTTTAAAAATTCAAACTATCAGTTGATTTAATTCAGTCAAAGTTTCAATTTTTATTATTTCCATTAAATTAAATTAGATGAATTTACACATAAAACACTTCATCGATTGCGATCCATTAACAGACATCAACGATATAATATTATTATATTGTTTAAATTACACTTTTGGTCCTTATATAATTCTCAATCAGTGATTTTGGTCTTTCTATTTTTAATTTTTCGATTTTAGTCCTTTAATTTTTAAAAATATGCAATTTTGGTCCCCCTATTTTTAATTCTGCGATTTTAGTCTTCCAATTCTTAAAAATCCACATTTTTAGTCTAACCGTTAAATGTTCATTCGTTGATTGTTAAATTCTCAATATTAACTATGACGTAGCATTAGTTTGTTAAATATTATCTGTCATGTTTTCAATCTAATGACACATCATTAGGGGTGTAAGCAGGTCGTGATCGACTTGCGAACTAGATCAACCCAACATAACTACATGTCAACGAGTTGGGTTAGGTCACTAAGTTGGGTTGAATTTATTTTCATTGAGCTAATTAAGATTGAGTTGGGTTGCGGGTTTACCTATTCCTAACCTGATCCAACCCGACCCATTATTTTATTATTAAAAAAATTATAATATTCACATATATTATATTTTTCTTGAGAGTTGAATTTGTGTGGTTAGACTTATATTTTAAATTGAATATGTATCAAATGAGTTGAATTAATTGAGTATTTCATTTTTTTTATTCTTTATTTTTTAATTCTTTTGAATATCCAAAATTATATTAATATTTTAATTATTCAACCCGATTACTCACCCCAACCCAACCCAATTAAGGTCGGGTTGGGTCGCTTAGGGAAAAAAATGAAAACCTGACCCGACGCAACCTGACTATGTTTAATTGGGTTGGGTCTTAAACAAGGTTGAACCTAACCCAACCCAGGCTAGTTACACCCCTACACATCATAGTAATGTTGAAACATTAACGGTCAAAAAATGAACATTTAACAATTAGATCAAAATTGTCGATTTTTAAAAATTATGGGACTAAAATTGCAAAATTAAAAAGAAGGGACCAAAATTATTAATTTTTAAAAATTAGAAGACAAAAATTATAAAATTAAAAATAAAGAGACTAAAATTGCAAATTAAAAATTATAAGAGGACCAAAATTACAATTTAACCCATTATATATTGTTTACAGTAATAATATTTGTATACTATTTTTATTTTCAATTTCAATTTCTTATTATTTTTATTATATCATATCATTTATTATACCTATATTTTTTTATTTTTCTTTTACTCCAAAAAAATCATTTTCTTACTACGAATACCCGTGTGGTACGGAAACATCTTCTTCATGAAATCATTTCCCCCTCCCCCACTACAATGCCACAAGCCATCTACAAGAGAGAAAAGACAGTGCATCTCACCACCAGTGCCGTCAAGATCGGGTACAAGCACCTCTGCAACGGCAAGCTCGATTGGAAAGTGAAGGAAGGTCTTACAAATGCTTTTTAAATTAATTAATATTTAAAAAAAAAATCAAAATTACTTTTTTTTGGTAGGCTAATAAAATTCATTAATAATAGAAAGAGACTGTGAGAGACAGCACAAGAAGTGTCCCACCCAAAGCCAAAACAAGAGAACCCACTTACTCAATCTGCAAAATTACTTTTTCTTTTTTCAGTTTTTTTATTTAAAATCCTCAAATTCTCATTTTTTTACACATTTTTTTTATAAATTAAATTATTATATATTCAAAATTTATTAATCAAAACACTAAATTTTATCCAAAAAAATAAGTTTTCTCTCTTCAAGCATCAATCTTATATCTTATAAAATCTTTCAAAATTTATGAAGTTTCTATTAAATTTTTTAATTGTAATCTCTTTAAAACATTTCATATTCTTAATTCACCATAAATTAGAGATATTTGATGGAAAATAATAATTTAAATATTTTAAATAAAAAATTGACAAAAACTAAATTTATTTTTTAAAATAAAAGCAACATAATTATCATAAAATAATTAAAAAATCAAAATTACATACAATTTAAGCTAAAAAAACTATTAGTAGAATTAAATGATAACTTTTCCCAGAAGCTGGGGTCATGACTCATGCCTTCTGTTTAGTTTTGAGTTTGACTCTTAAATGTACGGTACACGCGGAAAACGCGGCAACAAGTCAGATTTGGAATTTTGATAGGCTTTATGTACGACATGGTTATCTTAGATTCTTAATCAGGTTAATTATGTTTTCAGTTACTTTTTTTTTTTTTTTGTGGATTTGTGTTTTTAGTCTCTTAAAAAAACTTTGATCAGTTATAGTTTTTCATAAATTTTTTGTATATATTTTTACCATTAAGTGATGATGTGATACACACATTTACAGTCACGTGATTTGCCACATGAACCATTAGTCTGACGTGATAATTATGTGGCAAACTATTTTTTTTTAAATTGATATAATTTTTTGGTGGTTTTTCAACTGCCAAAAAAGGTAAATTATGAAAATAGTCTATCATTTTATCATGATTTACATTTTTAGTCCCTAAAAAAAAAGTTTGATTGATCTTAATCTCTCAAAATTTGTTTGTTTGTGTTTTTAGTTCCTTCCATTAACTTAGACCGTTAAACTTAATAATTAATCAATTATTATTTTTCACATAATTTATATTATTATTTTACACCCATACAAGTTTTTTTTCTTCAAAATTTATTTTAACTTATAATTTATTGATTGATTATAACTCAAAAGCTTATTACTGTACTTCTCTTACCTCTTCATCGTTATGTTTTGATAATTCAAGATATTCAAAAGACTAGCAATCTAAACTCTTTGATCATCCTTTGTATGTAACTTTTTGCATTTTTTGCTGTTTTGTTTTCTTCAACTACTAAAAAAGATATCTTAATTCAAATTGATTTCAATTCTAAAGCCCTACATTTTATCGAGTGGTTCAAGCTAGCTTGATTATAACACGAGCTTCATCGAATCAGGCTAAAAGACTCACATTTAATTCAAGCTCAAACTTTTAAAGCTCAAACCTTACATTTTATTGGATGAGTTCGAGCTAGCCTAACAAGCTTGACCCACTTTGTCATCTCTAGATCTTATACTAAATGATTGACTTTACATTTGCTTAGTTAACACGCTTGCCCGGTTAAAATAAATTTTGAGAAGAAAAACTTGTTTGACTAGATTATAAATGTAAAATAATAATATAAATTATGTGAAAATAATAATTAATTAATTATTAAGTTTAATGATCTAAGTTAACAGGAGGGACTAAAAGCATGAACGAAAAAATTTTGAGGAACTAAAACTAGTCAAATTTTTTAGGGACTACAAACATAAATTGTGATAAAATGAGGGATCATTTTCATAGTTTACCTTTTCTAACAAGTGCGAAACTACCAAAAAATTAGATCAATTTTTAAAAAATAATATTTTGCTATGTGGCTATTACATCAGACTAGTAGTCCACGTGACAAATCACGTGGCTGCCAATGTAAATGTCACATCATCACCTAACGGTCTAAGTTAATGGTAAGGACTAAAAACACAAACAAAAAAATTATGAGTGAATATGATCGGTCAATTTATTTTTTGAGAAACTAAAAATAGAAATTGGCCAAAAATGAGGTAACAAAAACATAATAAACCCTTCTTAATTATCTTGTTTATGTTAATACGGCTTTATATGTTAATTAAATGTTTTTTTATCAGCCAAACATTTTTTAAATTGATTTAATTTTGAAATTAATAAATGTTGTTTTCAAATGTCAAAATAATTTTTAATTAATTATGTATATTTTTATGGTTTTAACTTTTTCACATTTATATGTATTTTAATTTTATTTAAATTATTTATACAAAATTTAAGATTTTAAGTTTTTAAATGTGTATTTTCAAATTTTATCTAAATTTAAAACTATTCATAAAATAGAGGAATACTTAATAACTATTATAGAAAAAGTCTTTCAATATAAAAATTTAAAAAATATATAATGCTTTGAGAAATATTATTTATACAACAAATTTTATAACTAAGATAGAAAAGATAGAGAAATATAAGATATAATAAATAATACGATGGAGAGAAATAATCATAAAAATATTATTATATAAATTGTTGTATGAATAGCACAACTCTAATGCTTTATACACACTCATACCTTACATCATATTAATACAAAGTTTATTATTTAACTGTAATTGTTTCGTCTTATTTTTAATTTATCAAGTGCACTGAACCTGGTGTTACGTAAGTCTTGGTGGGGTGCGCCAAACAAGTTAAATTGTATTATATTATATCATATCATATTATATTATATATATATATATATGAGAAAAAAGGTCATGCACTGACACTATAAAGTAGTTTTACATTGTTATCTAATCACAAATCACCATTTATTGTAAGTTTGTTGATTTTTATAATAAATACTTTAAAAGTCATATCAATGGTGGTTTCTCATTGGTTGACAGTGTAAAACTTTTTACACTGACAGTACATGACCATTAAACTCTCTCTCTCTCTTTATATATATATATATATATATATATATATATATATATATATATATATATATATATATATACTAACATTACATTGATGAGAGTGAAACTATGATCGAATTCTTTAAATAAAGTATTGAATTCAAATTTTATATATATATATGAAATACTTCACGGTTGATTACGGTTTAATTGATAATGATGATAATAATAATAATAAATTTTTAATATTATATAGTATATTTAGTAGTAAATTAATATAAAACCATAAATTAAGTAAAATTTTAGATCAGTGTAAACTCATAATATATGCCTTACAAGAAAAAAATTATAATACAGATTTAATTAATAGTAATTATGAGTAAGTCTCGTATAAGAGCTTTTATTTTTATTTTTATTTTTACAATAAAATATTTTAAAAAAAATTTATTGGAAAAAATTGTTTAAACCAATTGTTTACTAGATTTTAAATGATTTTTGGCTCTCTTGATTTCTTGGATTGTCCACATTTCTTACTGCATATATATATATATATATATATAAAGATTTAAATTTGTGAAAGAAAAAGCATAATTGTTTTAAAATAAACTAATTTAAAATTTTAAAATAAGAGAAAATAAGAATAACTCAGTGTCATTCTTTGATGGGTCGTAAACTACAAGGCTAAGAAGGCTATGTTACACTCAATTTTTGTTTACTTAAAAATTACTTTTTAAAGTTAAAGATTAATATGAGAACTTTAAAAATAAAGTAAAATTAAAAGTTTTTTTGTAACCTAAAAGAGTTGTTTAATTTTATTATTTCACATCGATTAATTCAAGATGAAGAATATGCAAATTATATACAAAAACCATTTTTAAAACTACTATATTTTCTCTCATTTCTTTTATAGAAATTAAGTTATTAATTTTTAATAGTGTTTCTCTAAATGTGTTTTATCTAATTTTTGCTTTTTAGAAGATAAGTTAAAAAAAAATGGTTCAAACACTACTTAAATACTCTTTCCGATTCAAAACTATTGATATTTTAGCCTTTAATTTTTATTCCAAAATTAGTGATATTTTACACATTTTAAGCCTCATTAATTGTTTTTTTTCCAGGTTTACCCCTATTTGAAGTAACTAGATTTATCTTTCCAAAAATACTCCCCTTACAACCTATTTAAA
This sequence comes from Spatholobus suberectus, assembly GCA_004329165.1. Lineage (NCBI taxonomy): Eukaryota > Viridiplantae > Streptophyta > Magnoliopsida > Fabales > Fabaceae > Spatholobus > Spatholobus suberectus. The sequence goes on from CM014732.1 coordinate 4,529,045, forward strand.
AAGCACTTCAACAAATAACAAATCACATCTACATTTTATATTAAATAAGGATATTATTATTTTATACTCATTAAATATTCCTTAATCTATGTGCATTAACCTTAAGAGTTTAATGATCATACACTGTCAGTGTAAAAAGCTTTACATTGTCAACTAATCAGAAATCACAGTTAATATGACTTTTAAAGTATTTATTATAAAAGTCAACAAACTTACAATAAAAGATGATTTGTAATTAGATGACAGTGTAAAACTATTTTACACTGTCAGTGCATGACCTTTTTTCTTTAACCTTAAACATTAATAATTTTGAAATGGAAGGAGTATGTGTTTAGATTATATCCTTTGGTTAAATATATTTTTACTTCTATAAATATATAAAAGTTCGTTTTTAATGTTTAAAAATGGTCTCTTATTTATTGAAACTAGTATGCAAACTTGTGCAATGCACAGGGAATTAGCATTTGATTATTTTTTAATTAACATGTAATATTTAAAATTTGAAAGGTAAATATATCTTTTATTAATGTATAAATTTTTAAATATATATATATATATTAATACTTATTTTAAAAAAGGACTATAAGTTTTAATATTATTGTGATATTTTTATTTTTAATATATTTCTATATATAAATAGATAGTTCGGATGATAATTCTTAAATGTGAATATTGTATAATATATTGATGATTTTTATTAATATGATTTGGTATTAGACTAAATTGTTATTAGGGATGACAAAGTGGCGAGGTGGGCTTGGTGGCGAGGTGGGCCTAGTAGTAGCCTCTTGCCATTGCCTCGTTGGATGAAAATATACCTTGTGTCTACCTTGTACTTGCATAAATATCTTTAAGCGAATATCAATGAATTTTATAAATATTCACAAGTATTAACGGGTATCCATACATATTTGTTAAATATAAAATTCAAAACAAAAAACAAAAATAAAATAAAATAAGAAACAAATTATTTTGAAAAATATTATTATACTAAAAACAAATAATTTTGAAACATATATTTATACTAAAAATAAATAATTTGGAAATATATATTTATATTTATACTTAAAATAACTCAAAGTAACTTAATTTATATATAATTAAAGTTATTTAAATAATTCCAACTTACAGGTACCCACAAGTTCAAGTACCTTACTACCTACGCATGCCTCGTTAATAAAAAAGTAGAGATTTTTTTTATTTTACCCATTATCCATTTTCAATTTGTAGCAAATTTTACTCGCATGTACGAATTTTTTTGGCATCCCTGGTCACTATACTTACGACCGAAATTAAAAGATCGATCAAGCAAAATAAAAGTTGAGGGTTTACAAAGGGTTTCACAATTTTATTGTATTCTTGTTTGAAAGTAGGAGAGTGTTCCACTGCTTTCGTTGAGAAAGAAAAAAGTATATTGTTTCAGTATGAAAGATTTGACAACTGAATGAAATTGATTGAACACTTGTGACTATAATTATGGCTATTGAGTTTTTGTATGAAAGATAAGCGACAATTGTAAAGACAGATGAAAAAAATCCAAGATGTTAGAAAATACAATACTCCAATTGGAAAATATAAGGTAAATTAGAATAAAACTCATATTGATGCTTTTGATCATCTTAAACATTATTAAATATTTGTCGATACACAATGTTTTTGTTGATGTACACACTCTTTGTTCATCAAATATTGAATTTTTGATACTCTCCCTTGATTTAACTCTAAATAATGCAATGCACAATAGATCGTGGGTGAAAACAAGCTTTGAAAGATAACACGAGAAAGTGATTGTCATTAGTTTTTATTACTTGTCATTTCAAAACATAAAGTTGATAGAAATTATATACTAAATTTAAACAATAGTCCTGGACCAACTTATGGTAATTACCTTAATTAATATAATAATGCAATTTAAATATATATAATAGTTATAGATGATTGTTTTAATTATATATAATTAATAATGATAATTGCATTAATTACCTTAATTAATTTAAATTAAAAGATAGATTGATCATAATTACTTTAATATAATTATGGATTTTTATGAATTAAAAAGATGAAAAAAACCAGCTACATTTTAGCGAGAAAAAAATGAATGTAATGTTGTGACGTAATAAAAAAATATCAAATGTGATGTTGACTTCAGCTTTATATTTTCATTGACATTTTGAAAGATAACATCTGATACATGCAACATGTATGATACATTTGTTGAACCAAATTAAATTATATATAATAATTACAATACACACTCACACACCCTAATTTAGAATAATCTTTAATATCTTAATAAAATATATTTGCCATAATTACCTTAATTAATTTAATTTAGAATATATATTGGTTGTAATTACCTTAACTAATATATTATGTAATTTAAATATATATAATAATTACAGGTGCTTACCTTAACCATATATAGACGATAATTATATTAATTACCTATATTAATTTAAATTAACACACACACACACACACACACACACATAGGTGATAATTATCTTAGTTAAAATAATTATGAATTAAAAAAAGCAACAATATTTTGTTGAAAAAAAAAAGAATGAATGTGATGTTGTGACTTGAGTAAAAAATGAATATGATGTTGTTAACTTAAGTTTTATATTTTTCATTGACATATTGAGATATATAACATTTGACACATGGAATATGTATAATATATTATTTTAATTACAATTATCAAAGAAATAGTTGCTATCAAATTAAATTAGATATAATAATTATAGTATACATACATACATACATATACATATATATACATACATGTATGTATATATATACATATATACATATATATACATATATATTGGAGGAATCAAATGACATCGATATAACTCTAAAGCAGTTAATAATTATAATATACATACATACATACATATACATACATATACATATATATTGGAGGAATCAAATGACATCGGTATAACTCTAAAACTGTTAATACAAAATGATCCTACTGTTTGTAATATATTAATATATATAGTAACTTAAACAATATTTGTGACAATCAATTAAATCAAGTGATTTGATTTAATTAATTGTTTGATTGATTTAACACTCTACTTTAAATTTGATTTGATTTAATTGAATGTTTGGTTGATTTAACTTTTTATTTTAATTATTTAAGAAAATTATTAATAAATTGTTTTATTTTTACAATTTTTGCAGTAATAAATAGTAAAAAATATTTGATAACATTAAATTTAAAATATTTCAATTATTTAAAAGTCTATTTAATTCATTCAAATAATATATGTATTATTTTTAATCTTATACATGTAGTATATGATGGATATCGTTTATTGAAAAAATGTATGTTAATATATTTGTTTATTTATTATTGAAATTTATGTATTTGTTTAATTATATAAATTATTAAAATATATATAATAACATTAATTTTAAAATATTTAAATTATTTAAATTAACAGATTAGTTTGTAATAATGTATATAATAGTATAATTAAATCATAAGAAAGACATTTATATATAAGATAGGAGAAAATATAAGATCCGATATAATATATATAGTTTGAATGAATAAAAAAGACATTTAAATAATTAAATTTTTTAATATTAATATTTATATATATATATATTATTTATTACTTAAAAATTGTAAAAAGGTTAATTTGTTAATAATTTTCGTAAATAATCAACACAAAAAGTTAAATCAGTCAAATAATCAATTAAACCAAATAAAGTAATTTAATTGATTGATTAAATTTAACTACTTAATTGTCAAAAAAATTGTTAAAATTACTATATATATTAATAAATTGTAAGATCACAACTTAAAATAATCTTCAATACCTTAATTAAAAGGTATATACTAATCATATTACTTTAGTTAATTTAATTAAGAATATGTACTGGTCATGATCATAATTACCTTAATTAATATAATTATTTAATTTTTATCAATAAAAATTAAAAAAATCACGTTCAGAAAAAAAAATTATATATAATTAAAATATTTACCTTAGTTATATATAATTGATAATTATATTAATTACTTTAATTATACAATTTAAAAAATATATAATTACTTTTGTTTAAAAGAATTTTTGTTACCTTTATTCAAATAGATATTGTTCAAAATAGGGAGGACAAAAAAGTCCATACTCGGGGATAAAACTCGCTATGGATATTAAATAGATAGTTAAATGGATACTCGTTTATCAATGAGGCGAGGGTGGGTAGTAAGATACCCATATTCGTGGGTACCTATACTTTGGGATTATTTAAAACTCTTAATTATATATAAAGTAAATTTCTCTAATTTATTTTTAATATAAATATATATGTCAAATTTATTTATTTTTAAGTATCAATGTATGCTATAAAAATATTTTTTAATATAAATATATATTTCAAAAATATTTATTTTTAGTTTTACTTTTTATTTAAAATTTATATTTTACCAAATATCTACGAATACCCATGGATACCAACAGATATATATAAAATTTGTGGACACTTACTTAATGGGTACTCATTTAAATACGTGCGGGTATAAGAGGACTACTACCCATCTCGCCCTGCCCCGCTCCATTCACATCTCTATTCATAATTATCTTAATTAATTCAAATCACAATATATATTAGTCGTAATAACCATAATTAATATAATAATGTATTTGTATCAATAAAAATAGAATTTTTTAGCAACATTTAATAAAAAAACTATATATACTAATTTCATGTTATTACCGTAATCTTTTATTTTTAAATTGTTTTAACTAATACTCAATTTTTTTAATTTAAATATATATAATAATTACAGGTAATTATCTTTATTGTATATAATTGATAATTATATTAATTACTTTAATTATAAAATTAAAAAAAATCTAACTTCCTTTGTTTAAAATAAGTTTTATTACCTTAATTAAAATATATATTGGTCTTTATAATCTTAATTAATCCAAATCACAATATATATCATTTGTAATTACCATAATTAATATAATTATTTTTTTTATCAATAAAAATATAAATTCTTAGCAACATTTAATAATTTCATTTAATAATAGATAAATTATATATAATAATTACATGTAATTAATACTAAATATGCTTATTTTTCCAATGTTTGCATTCTTCAAGTCAAGAAGTTTTCATAAACAAATGAAATTATGTAACAAAAATAGGATAAAAATAAGACTTGATTTTAACTAAATGAACTCACATATTATTTGATTAAAATCATTTTTATGGAATTCATTAGTTTATTATTGCGTAAAAATATTAGAAACAAAATTAAGTGAATGAATGGAACAATATAAATTTAAGAATATACATTTAAATGATTAGATGTCAGTACAATTTATATCATATATCACATTTATTTGTGTTAAATTGGATATGATGTGATGCATGAATAAATTGTGTGTATGAGAAATATTTTCTATTATTTTGAAAGACAATTTATATGCAACAAAAATTAAAAAATTAAAAATTATTATTTTTATTATAATCAAATTAAAATTTATTTAAAAACTAACAAATTTTCATATATTAAATAATATAAATAAATCATAAAATAATTTACCTACTTTATTTTTATAAAATACATGTACATAAAAAAATAATGTAGAATCATACCCATCAATTGCCATAAATTTTCATCAACCCCATCAATTAGTCATCTATTTTTTTTTTTCATAAAAATATTAATAATACAAATAGCAATAGTAATGATATCACCAAGCAATGCAAGATAATTTTTCACCATAATAAAAAAAGTCTTGAATATATTATTTAGATGAGAAAATAATAAATAAAAAATAAGCAATGATTTATTTCAAAATTATTAAGATTTTAAATATTAAATTTGCATGTAACACGGTTAGTAGGCCTACAAAGAATATTGTCCCACCTCCTAATGCCAAATTCTATTTTGATTTTTAATTTAGTGTATTTACTAAAGAAAATATTGTGATCAATTACATATTAAATTTTAAAAAATATATTATTGATTAGCATCTAATTGCTCATTCTTGATAGAAATGCTTAATGGTAGAATTAACACTTAACTATTTAAAATTCAAAATTAATACTTTGCAAAAATTTTATTTAAAAATTAAGAATTATGTATCAAATGAGTAAACCTTTTTTATATGCAAGTTAGATGTGCAAACTTTAACCATTAAATCTAAACTTGAACAAAAAAGATCCCCACATAAAATTAACTTTTTTAATCTTAACCATTCAAATACGATTTTATAGCTCATCCAATATGAATAAATGAATAATTATAACTATTTGATGTTAAAATTATTAAACATAATATATTAATCTTTAATAGATAATTTATATTTCATTCTATTAATTCTTCAAGATACCTTACATTAATTTAATAATATGTAATATTATCTCTTGTATGTTTATTATCAATTATCTTTAAAAAAAAACTATTAAAAAATATTTATTATTTTAAAAAAAATTACAATGCAACAACTAATATCTTAATCAAATTATTAATAGATTTAAATTGAAAATGTAAACATAAAAATTTATATTTAATAATTATAACAATGAATTAAAAACTATTAAAAATGTTAAAATAATTTCAAGCCCAAATTTAATTTACATAGAAAAGATAGAAACACATACATGAATTAAATTAAACATGTTATCATATAATGAATCTAAATTAATTAGGTAAAAAAAATTAAATTTGCTTAGATAAAAAAAATCTTCAATGAATTTTGGCGAGAAGACATTATATAGGAAAAATATATTCATATTGAAATTAATACAATAATAAATTACAGAAAGGTACAAAAATTATAATTTTTATAATAGATCTTTTTTATATGCTATACCTCTATGTAATAGATATTGAAGAGGAATTTATAGAGAACATATATCCCCTGTTTTTTCATCATAGATGTATCCATAAAATTCATCTATTTGCTTCCATTTCATCAAGATTTTGGTTGAGACTCTAACTTCATCTCGTAGCTTTGTGATATTTTGAGTTATAACTTTCTTAACAATGATTACTTTACTCATATTGGATTCATAAGTAATGTCCATTCAATGGGTGACTTACCTGAAATTTGTAATAATAGGTGATAAAAAACAATTTTGTCAACTACAATACAATAACATATGACATATGACATATATACATAATGGAAAGTAAATTAGTAAAAAAATAGAAGAGTAGACTCATTGTTTTGCTCATCATGAAGTCGTTGTTCTCTAATAATCAACCAATCTTCCTTAATTTATTATTATGAGAAATAATGTCTACAAAATTGGAGAAAATTAGAAATTAAGAATTATATAAATATAGAACATAAATATCAAGAAAATGTGGAACAAATGTTGACCTTCCTTCTTAAACAACATGCTTTTGGTACTCAAATCATGATTGCAAAAAAAGGACAATTAGTAAATTTGTACCAATTTTTAATGGAAGAAAGAAAAACAAAGTAGTGTAAAGAAAGAAGTTGTTTTTCAATGGAAGAAAGGTAGAAGAAAGAAACAAAAAAAAGTACCGACTTTCAGGGAAAAATGACAAAAAATGGTTAATAAACAATGTTTATTAAGTAATACCTTTGTTTACCTATAGGAGAGCGATTTTGAAACACGCTCTACCTTTTGATTTTTCATGATGTTTCTCCTTGTTTGAAAAAAGAGAGTGTAGAATGAAAGTTATAAGAAAAAAAAAAACCCACAATGTTGCATATGTTGATGAGTGTAGGTAATGAAAAAAAAAAGTGCGTTCAGTGGCACTAATTGACACTTTGGAAACGTATGTATTTGGTGCTTTTATTTTCTCATTCAAATTTTCCTTTATAATAATATAATAATAATTATTACGATTTAAAATTAAATTCCATAAAAAGAGAAATTAAGGAAAAAACTACTGTTTTAAAATTATCTTTATAATAATAATTATTACAATTTTAAATTGAAATTTCATAAAAAAAAGGAAATTGTGCACATTACGTAACTTGTGAAAGACAATTATGATATAACAGTTTTAATTATATGCTCTATAAAATCACATTTATATATCATGTGAATTTTATTTTATTGATTGATGATCGAGTGAATTCATTTTGTTGATTGTAAGAATAATGATTAAATTGTTTTTTCTAATATTTATATACGATCTACATTGAAATTTATTTATTTGATTGTAAATTGTTGTCTATTTTCAATTTTATAAGTTAGCTTGTTTGTTCCTACTCCTTTTTTGCCTTTATGAATGAATAATAAATTTTCGATTAATTTAGAATAATAAATTTGATCATCAAGTTTAGATTATTTGTCCACATTCGTAAATCATGGTTAGTTAATTAAAAGGAAAATATTTAATAGAATTTTCAAATTCAAATATAGCTATTTAATACTCATTGATGTAATAATTATAATGATAATAATTATGATTTATAATCGAACAAATATTTACGAAACATCGTATAACAACACGTGTCATCTAGACCTCTCTGTAAATGACACGTATAATCTAAACCTTGAAAGTTACTCTTGATTTGCCACGTGTTATCCGAACCTATGAATGAATTCTCAAATTTATTTATAATGATATGCGAGATGTGGTCCCTATTCCTATAAATGAGAGGCCAAAATGTGACAATTATGTTGTGAATGACAAAAAATTACATTTTAAAAATGAAAGATTAAAAGGAAACACATTTTTTAGAGACCAAAAGGAATTTTTGTATATTTACAAACACTAAAAATATATTTAATCATAAATTATTTCATAGCTTATAAAGTAATTGATAGAAAAAAAAACTATTTGTATTCCCTTTTGAGCGTATTTGATATTTCGTAATATCATTTTTTATTATGCTTTTTTGTTGATAAACAAAATTTTGAAACCTATAATTAAAAGCTACAACTTTTATTGGACTAATTGATTATTTTAAAAAATAGAATAAACTATTATAGACAATTTTATACTTAATTTTATAATTTTACTATAAATAAGTGTTTTTTAAATAATTGGAATGAAATAAATTATTTTAAAATTACTTTTCTATTGACATATTTAAACATAAAACTTATTTCCACTGACGATTGTAGTAATAATGGATTATATTTATAATGAATTATTAATTTTTTTCGCTGAGTTCAAGCACCAACAAAATCACTATCAGGTACTTCAATTTAACCGATGGGAGGGAAGTAGCTAAGTTGGTAGGGAAAAGAACTAATTTTAATATGAAAAGAAGAAATTTAAAACAACTTAAATAGATAGTATAAGTAATGAGATATAGGAAAAATATTGTAATAAATAATTTTAAGACTAAAAACTGAGATTAAAAATATCAAAATTATGTGTACAAACATTTTGACATTTTGTAGAATAAAGAATGAGAAAATTAAAGGATAAAAATGAGATGAAAAAAATATTTCTATAGATCTCAAACAAAAAGGAAAAGATAAAAGAAAACTCCATAATGTGTATAGATTTTGTGTGTGTGGTTCAACACCAAAAAATAAAAAATAAAAAAATCTCTCCCTTACTACTCTATCCCTTTCCGAGACAAATTCAAAAAGCATGTAGTGAAAGGATCAAAAGTAGATAAAATTTTATACACATATTTTCTCGTTTCTCCAATATATATCCTTTAAACTTAACCAAAAAAAAAAAAAACTTACCAAAAAAAAATCCTTTAACCTCAATTATAAGTGATAGATTAATCTTAGTCAAGCGCTAAAACAAAACTCCCTCTCAACAATTAACGTTTTCCCCCCATATAAATAAATCTTGAGATGAAACTCAAAACTACATACTCAAAGAATCCATTTTTTTTTAAAATTAATTGAAACATATTTGTATACAGAATTATACTGATTAATAATTCATTGAAAAAATAAAATTATATATTTATTTTTAAAAAAGAATGAGAGTTGAGATCCACCATTGTCCTGTTTAAATCTTTTCCTAATTTCTTTTGTTTTATTTGTTTTTTTTCTACTTCATCTCATCTATATCTAAATATGTACCAAAAAAAATAATCTAAATAATACATGGGGTTTTAGTCATGAATGAATATGAGATAGTAGTATGCACGTAATCATAAATACAAGTCTTGAATTGTAATAAATATATCTATATCTATTAATTACCTAATAATCTTAAGTATACCGAAGTTAGTTTGCAAGTTAACTCGACTATTTCGTATTCTTTTCATTCCACATTATTTATTTTTTAAGAATATATATTTATGTTAAAATTATTAATTATTTTTTATTAAAATTCTTTATTAAAAGAATGAAAATATAATTATAAATTAGTTAAAACTTTAATTGAGATACTAAAAAACAAGGATATTATCAAAAAAAACACTTTCTTTATTTTTCAAATGAATTTTTTTTAAAAACAAATAATTTTTTAAAAAAGTTAAATATATCAGATGAAAGAAGTAATTATTTTCCCTTTTTAAAAAAAAACAACAACTTTGAATTGTCAGCCTAACTTCCTAGGGCGGCATTAGTACACATTTACGGTTGGCTTTTAATTCTTGTTTACACGGGTTATTTATTTATTATGAATGAATAAATGCCGCTAAGCCGAAAGGGTGAAAACATTGATTTTTATTACCTTTGCTTGTGACTTTCAATTTTCATAAAGAAATGTCACAATGTCACGCACATTGGTTTTTATTGGCCGATCGATTAGGTCAAATTTTCTTTTGACTTTTGCATGCAAAAACAAAAAAACTGTATTCGAGAAGACAGGTGCTTTGTGAGTTTTTGGTTGGATAATGTTGGATGGCCATATCATTTTTGCGTGGTTAAGTGTAGTCTGTAGAGAAGAGAAAGACAGAAAAAAAAAAAAGGAGGGAAGAAAGAAAAAATAAAAATGTGATCAATAATATAATAGGAAAAAAGTAAAATAAAAACAAATAAATAATAGATATATAAATATAATTACCCTTGGTTTGTGTAACTACTAGAGTATACACACGGTAAAATAGCAGTAAACATTCATGCTGCTGCAAAATCAGTTATACATGGCACCAAAGAAATTCAGCCTGTTACATTCATAAACTAATTTCTCAAATTTATATATAAATAATAATTTTACTAGGAATAATTTGTAATTTAAGCATAATAATTAATTTTTTTCCTAATATTTTTTTGTGTAAAGTGATATATTTAATTATTTTTAAATATTTGACATCACGTGATCTTATTTTTATAATTAATACCTTTCATAATTTATTCTTTCAATTTTTACTTGTCTCAAACAATTAAATTATTTTTTTTTAACATGAAAATTAATTAAAATGAAAACTCTATTTATTTTGTAACGGCTCCATTTGGGTATTATTATTCTTCTATAATTAACAATACATCATAGCATCCAATAAAGGAAAAAAAAAAATATTGTTTTTATTGTGTGAATCCGAAGATTATGCTTGTTGACCGGATAGATCACGATCACCAATATGAAGTTATAGGGTTCGTATGACTTCTGGTCTTCTACCTTGAATCCATTGATACATTTTTTTAAGAAAAATAGTACAATGGAGACACTTTCAATATTACGTTCAAAAAAGTGTTCTGAATGTCAAAGTGCTCTAAATGTGAAAGTAAATCCATTGATACATGAATCAAATCTAATGTCACAAAAATGTAAATTAAAATTAATCAACAAATTTAGCTCTTGTTTTCATGTTTTTAACAAAATTAGTTGTCGTTTGTACATTTTTCGGTTTTGAAATTGTATAACGTTAATATTTTAGTATATGCAATTTCCATGATGAATGTTTAGGTTTATATAATTAAAATTTATAATAAATATTTTTAAATATATAAATTATATTATAATTGAATTTGTAATAATTAAATATTTTTTAACATATAAATTATATTTTAGATTTATGAGAAATAATTTATATTATGATATAAAGTTATTTTTAATTATTGAAATTAAATTTAGGAAAAAGATGAAATGATAGATTGAAAGAAATGAATGGTTTAGAAAACCAAGTATACAGATAAATATAAAAGAAAATAGTTTGAGATGATTGATACGGAATTTTTTTGGACTAGTTGTTAAATGAAACTAAATTTGAAATTAAAATTAAAAAATATATTTGAAAGGAATAAAAATCAAAAAATGAAACTACATGCTTAGTATATAAGATTAGGATAATGCATGTGACTTAATGAGACTGATAAGAATTCATAAAAACATTTTCATTCAAAAATAACTCATAGAAATATTCTCATTCAAAAATAGCTCTTAAAAACATTCTCATTCAAAATCAGAATTTAGATTTATAATATATGAGTAGATACCCTATTTTTTTTCATATATGGTTTTGGTTTAAAGTTTGAACATATGACATTAACTTTTATGTATTTAAAAATAAAATAAACTAATATTTTAGCCTATTTTTGCACATGATTAATATTTTTATAAAATTAAAACTTATAAAATATTTTTTAATATATAAACTATATTACAAATAAAATTTATAATAAATAAATATATTTGAATATATAAATTATATTTTAGATTTGTAATATAATAAATAATTTAAATTGTGATATAAAGTTATTTTAAATTATTGATAATTTCTTTTAAAATTATTAAAATCTAATTTAGAGATAAATATAAAAGAGAATAGATTTAAAGTGACAACAGTTAAGAAGATGAAATATATAAATAGAGATAAAAGAATAATTGTTTAAAATGATTGTTGAGAGAGAATCTTTTTTACTAGTGACGGAGGTAGTGTGAATGCACGTCCAAAGAGATGAAAAAAAAATTGAGAATGTTTAATTGAAAGAATGTAGAAAATGAAAATTTTACTGTCTAAATTATGTATTTTAACTTATAATATAAGAGTAAATTTGCAAATAACCTTTTATCATGACAAAAAAAAAGTGATTTATCTACGGAAAAGAGTTAAACATAACGTTTATCTTCGTTAATGCAGTTTTTATATAATAAAATTAAATCGTTAATATAGATATTATGAATTTATATTAATAATACGAGGAATTATATTATTATTTGATATATTTATAATATACATCAATAATCTACACTAATATAATTATTTATCAATATAAAGTACTATATATAAATCTACAATTTTGTATTAATAGTTTACTCTTTTTAAAACAAAAGTTATATATATAAAAGATAAAACAATGTCAAACCATTAACATAAAACTTTTTCTATAATTATTCTCCTTTCCTTTTTAACTATTAATTGATTTAGTAAATAGTTTTATTTCAAGTTATCAATTGTTTAAAAATATAATGATCGAAATGTTTTCTTTTAAATTTAATTTTCTTAATATTTCAATTTAAAATTTTTTCTGCTAAATATTGATGCTTTTTTAAAATCACTTATAAATAAAGATATTTAATATTTTTTAAAATTATTTTACAATCAACTAACACTAATAGTGTAAACAGGGAAATTAGAAGGTAAAACTTGTAAGAAAAATATTTAAAATACGTCTATTTTTTTACCTCTTTTTTTTTTCATATTATATTACCCTATTTCTCTTTATTTTTTTCTTTTCATTTCTCTTTTTGTTTCACCCCATTATTCCCATGCACTCGAAAGGATTTGACAAAATGAGTACAATTTATTTACCAAAAGACACTGTTACGAATTATTCGATTCAGATATCACGCGTCTTAGAAGTATTATAATACTGATACATTTAAAGTAATAAAAGAATACAACACAGTATTCAGACACAATGTTCTGAAAACCGAATTCTACCAATCGGTTAAACTGAAAAACTGGTAAATCGGTGAATTGTTCGGTTTAATAAATTACAGAATCAAATTAGAAAAAAAATTGGCTAAAAAATTTAGAATATCAGTCAAAGATCGATAAAAAAAAATATATAAAAAACCTTATTCACAGTGGTCCAATAAAAAATAATTTTTCTTTTTGGTATAGGGTTATAGGTATCTTCTATGGGAACAATTCTGTTTGAACTGAATAGGACTATTATGGACAACAATTTTTTTTTTTCTAAATATTTAACACAGCTGCATATTTAGGGTTCAAATTTGAAAGGATAAAATATGCTTTTGTCCCTCTAAAATTTCTTGAATTTAGTTTTAGTCCCTCTAAAATTTTTCGTTCTATTTTGGTCCATTTAATTTGAAAATATACCACTTTTAGTCCTCAAAATAACATTTAATAGTGATTACAAAGCGTTATCTAAATCACTTTGAAAACTAAAAGTTGTGCATTTTCAAATTAAAGGGACCAAAATAGGACAAAAAATTTTAGAGGAACTAAAATCGATTTTGAAAAATTTTAGAGGGACCAAAAGTATATTTTACCCAATTTGAAATTATTGGTTAAATTAAAACGATCTCATGTCAATTGATCCATATGTTCAATTATAATAAAAAATGAAAAAAATGAAAAATCAACCTAAAATATTTATCATTTTAAATTTTATTCTAAATGTAAACTTGTTATTATTAATAAATATTGTTGAAACTTAAATCTAAGCATTATGATATATTTGATTTGAACTTTTATATATACTTTGAATATTCAAAACCTATAAAATTATATTTTATTTTCAGTTTCAATTGTTATAAAATTACGACATTATATATTTTTTAATATTATTTTATATATTATTTAATTATTATTATTATTATTTTATTAATATCAGTTTCACCATAGTTCAACTATTAAGTCTTAAACTAATATCTTGACTTTTTCAATTGTCACTCCAATTTTAAAAACATTATCAGACCCAAAAAGAGGAGAAACTAACAATGCTCAAAAAATTGAGCAAATAATGACAGATATAAGTATATATTTATTTAAAAAAAATAAGTAAACAGAAAATTATTTTAAAAACAATAGATTTAAAATGTTGGTTAAAAAGAAAATGAATAAATAATACATATATTGATAATGTATGTGTAAAGAGTTTTTATATTATTAATTAATTAGTAATTAGGTTTAATATATTAATAGGTTCCTAAATTTTTTAAGAAATTTTAATTAGGTTTCTAAATTAAAAAAATTGTAATTAAGTTGTTGATCTTCTATAACTTTTGCAATTGAGTATCTAGAGTTAGTAAAACCAACACAAATTATTATTTTTCTAACAATTTCAAACTGTCACAAATTAATTCCAAAAATCCAATTACAAAAATTGTAAAAGATCAATGATTTAGTTACAATTTTTATAGTTTAGAGACCTAATTAAAAATTCTTAAAAAGTTTATAAAGCTACTAATGTATTAAACCTAAAAATTATTATATATGATAATTTTGTTGACTTTTATAATAATTATCTTAAGAGAAAATAGGTTATACACTGATAGTGTAAAATAATTTTATACTTATATTGTCATTCAATTACAAACTATCATGTATACTAAGTTTATTAACTTTTATAATAATTATTTTAAAAATCATACCAAGAATAATTTCTGATTAGTTGACAATGTAAAACTTTTTAGACTAATAATACATAACCATTAAACTCCTATCTTTAAAGTCATTTTGAACATATTTTTTAATTAATTGAAAATACATAAAATTAAACTCAACAAAATTTCGCAAGTGGTTAGATGAATTATTTCGCTATTCATTATAAAAAGAAGACCATGCGTATAACGTCCCGTCGTGGTGGGTGGCTCCGTCATCTAAACCGTCAAAAATATGTACCGTAAAGTTGCTCTCCTGTCCTGTTTCTCTCTCCAGTTCTCGCTCTTGTCAATTATTTCATTATTATTAAAAATCCTTGTTACTAAATAAACATTAAAACGTAGTATTATTTTATATTTTATATTTTATATATAGAGAGAAAGAGAGAGATAAATGGGTGGAGATTTTGTTTTGCGTCTCTGGTGGCTGGTGCACGACACGAGGAGAAATCTAATCATAAGGTAAAGGGCGAAAAAGAGAAACAGAACTAGAAGAAAAGAGGATGAATGGTGTGACACAGCTTCAAACATTAACAGATTCCTCTGCCTCTGCCTCCGAGTTTGTTGAACTTGATCCAACTGGCAGATATGGCAGGGTAACCATACTATACCCTTTCCTTTTTCTTCTCTCCTCTTTTTCTTATCCGTTTCCACCCTCCCTTTTATGATGTTTTTGTTGCAGTACAATGAAATCCTCGGCAAAGGAGCTTCCAAGACAGTGTATGAATATTTTCAGACAAACTCTCATTCCTTTTGTTTCTTTCACTTCCATTCCTTATCTTTCTCTCAATTTTGCGTTTTTTGTTTATTTATTTATTTGGTTTCTTCGAGTTGATTACGTTACTGGCCCACTACTGATTGATTATACTGAGCTGAGGGTCCTCTTTATTTTTCTGTGAGTTTGTAGAAATGGGCATTTGATTTTTTATTTATTTATTTATTTTAATTTTCAATGGATTCAGATATAGAGCATTTGATGAGTATCAAGGGATTGAAGTTGCTTGGAACCAAGTCAAATTGTATGATTTTCTGCAGAGCCCTGAAGATCTCGAGAGACTTTACTGTGAAATTCATCTCCTCAAGACGTTGAAGCACAGAAACATCATGAAATTTTACACATCTTGGGTCGATACTGCAAATAGGAATATCAACTTCGTCACTGAAATGTTCACTTCTGGTACCCTTAGACAGTGAGTTCCCTCGATTTTTATCCTTTTTGTGCTTGAGTTTTGAGAATTTGTATTATTATTTTTTTCCCTTCTTTTATTTATTTTAATCATCAAAATAGGTATAGACAAAAGCACAAGAGAGTTAACATTAGGGCAGTGAAGCATTGGTGTAGACAGATCCTGAGAGGGCTTCTCTATCTTCATAGCCATGACCCACCTGTGATCCATAGAGATCTCAAATGTGATAATATTTTTGTTAATGGAAACCAAGGGGAAGTTAAGATTGGGGATCTTGGGTTGGCAGCAATTCTCCGCAAGTCTCATGCTGCTCATTGTGTAGGTATGTCTACTTAATATAAGAAGGTATCAAGAAAAAACCTGGCCAATTCTAACACCAATTGCAGTTAGTTCAGTTCGTTGATGCCATGCCACCTTTTGAAAATGATTTGGCAGTAACATATGAAACTGCATGATGTGTACTACACGGTTGATGCTATTAAGATAATTAGAGGATTGATTTGAACAGGATCAGTAATTCTGATTAGAGTTTTATCTGTTACATTTATATTTCCACAGGAACACCTGAGTTCATGGCACCAGAAGTTTATGAAGAGTCATATAATGAATTAGTTGACATATATTCCTTTGGGATGTGTGTATTAGAAATGGTCACATTTGAATATCCTTATAGCGAATGTAGCCATCCCGCACAAATCTACAAGAAAGTTATTTCTGTAAGATTGCTTTCTTTCTCTTTTCCGTCGAACAAGTGTTTTTTTCAGGAGTGGCAAGATATAAATTTCATTTTACATCTCCAGGGGAAGAAACCAGATGCCTTGTATAAAGTGAAGGATCCAGAAGTGCGACAATTTGTTGAGAAATGCCTGGCAACAGTGTCTCTAAGGCTCTCTGCAAGGGAGCTTCTAAATGATCCTTTTCTTCAGATTGATGATTATGAGTATGATTTGGGACCGGTGGACAGTGGAACATTTGATGACTTGGGTCTTCTTATCCATCAGCCATTCTTTGATCTCCACCGGAGCTTTAGTAACATAAGTACTGAATACTCAAATGGCTTTGAATATGAAGGAGACTGGTATTCTCATCCAGCTGAGTTTGAACCTAGTGGAATCGAACTTTTCGAGTGCCATGATGATGAAGCCTCCGAAGATGTTGACATAAGCATCAAAGGCAAGAGGAAAGATGACTGTGGCATCTTTTTGAGACTAAGAATTGCAGACAAAGAAGGTTGGAATGTCGCTTTTATTGTGTTGGTACTTTATCCCCATGACTTGTATATTTCAGGATGGAATTTAAGATTAATAATCTGACTTGTTTATGTGGCAGGCCATATTCGAAATATTTATTTCCCATTTGATATAGAGATGGACACAGCATTAAGTGTAGCGACTGAAATGGTTGCAGAACTCGACATTACTGATCAGGATGTTACCAGAATAGCAGATATGATAGATGGGGAAATTGCTTCCTTGGTACCTGAATGGAAGCCAGGACCAGGAATTGAAGAAACTAACCGTTTTGTAAATAATTTTTTTTGTCACAATTGTGCGTCTAATCATACTTCTGGTGGCAATGTTATGGATTTTCTTTCACATAATCAAGGTGGAAAGAACTCACAGCTTCCTCAATGCTGTACTCATGGATGTACTTCAATGCATGGGCGGTTTGAGGAGATTACCTTCCAATCTGAATATGACAATCATGTTAGAGGGGATGCACTTATCGAATCAAACCAATCAGACTGCTTGCAGAATCAAGAGTTATGGAATCATCATGAAAGTTATGAACCGAGTCCAATAGAGTCTGATCAAAGCCATTCTGATGAACAATATGAACAAATAGATAAATTAGTGCTGGCAGAAGACAAAGGAAAGGGTATTTGGGAAAACAAGTTTGCACATGATGCAGGAAACTCCTCACGAAGTTTATCAGGAAATGATGTCTCTACTAGGGGTTTGTTATGTTGTGGCCCTGAGAATAAATATGAGAAAGATGTTCAACAAGAATTGAGATCGGTCAAAGCAAAACACCAAATGGAGTCAAGGGAACTTAGGAATAAACGGTTTGGTATAGCAGCTAAATCTTCACATACTAGTAACAGAGAGCACAAAACAGAACAAGGCATCATGCCACCTTCACTGACAGAAACAATAAACGGAGTGGACCATGGGATTCACTTGAAATCCTTAGGTAATTGCTGGAATTATGATTCCAGTTGCCATTCTCAAGTCCAAAAGAACCACACCAATTTGGACATCCAAAGGGCCCAAAATTGTGAGGTCATGTGTTCTCATGAAGAAGGTATGGTTACTTCAAAGAGTTTTTACACAGGGTTGCTTCCAGACACTCTACACAAGGACAGTTTCCCTTCCCGTTGATGCTGTGGATATATAATTTTATGACGCAATCGTTGAATTCTTTTGTGCATTATGTACATACAGTCTTAGGCTATCTGATTTCAACACCCCACCTTTTTTTTTTTCTTGGAATTTCAATTTCCCCACAAAGATACCAAATCCTTTTCTTACAATTGTCAATAAAAACAATACAGTGTCATATATTTAGAATAAACAGATTTTTTTGTTATTATTGTTTTTGGTGAGGTGGGGTGGTGATCATGAACGTGGCTTGTATAATACTGAGTATAACAATCGGTCAAGTCTATGCAATTTTGTCCAAGTCTTTTTTGGAAACAAATATTGGAATTACTAGGAAAATGAGAAAACAACGTGTCCGAGTTGCATGTATGTTTTTTCTAAATAGAACTACAATAATTGAGTGTGGCAACTGGGTCAAATTCGTCCATAAACTTAATGCGCGTGGAGTTTCTACCCAATTGATGTCATTCCATTTATGCTAGTCAATAACCCTTTATGATTCTTCCAAAACAACGAGCATATTCAAGTGCTGTTGATGCAACCAACCGTTTGGTTGTGTCTAAATTCCAAACAAATCAGCTAGACAAGTTGTTACGCTGGTACGCACTGTTGCTTCGTTGAAATTACTCCCAGCTCGCTGCGTTATACATTTGTCTGAAGTTAGTATTTAAAGGGGGAAAAGTCGTTGATTTTTCATGTGCATGGGAAGGGAAGGGACTCAAGACACGTTGACAAATAACAACTGCAATCAATTATTTCTTGCGTTTTTTCTTGAGTTTGGTTCACTAATTATTTGGCGTGTCAGTTCCGACTTGGCGTTGGCCAATGAGATAGTTTCTGAACTTTTTGCTTTGCCCATTGCCCTCAGCTTTATCTCTTCTCAATCATAAATGATGCCGTTGTTTTCAAAAGTAAATCAATTAATTGGATCCCAAAAAAGAAAGCTATAGGGTATTGTATTCTAGGTGTGCTTTCTGGATTCTGCTTAAAGAACTAGAGTTGCTGCTAATTATTAGCGACCGTTTTACCTAGTCACCTCATTCATGCTGACTTTCTTCCATTGAAATTTATAATCTTTTTAAAATTAGCTCGGTCATTATTAATAGATATAATTAAATAATATATTTTTTATTTTTAATATAAAATGTTAAACAATATTAAACAAAAGCAATTTAATATATATAAACTTTCATAATGCTAAGAATTAATTTACTTATAAATATCATAACTCATAATATATAATATTTAACATGTGACATTTTAAATTACTGTCTATTGGTATTTTCTTGGTGTGAATTTTTTACTATTAACAATATACATACATATTTTTTTTAACAATATATATATATATAGGACGATTTTATAGTAATTTAAAACACAATCCTCTTTTTGTTGCTTTTATTTTCAGCTGTAAACTTTTTTTTTGGTGTACATAGCTGTAATGAGGATAGAACCTAGATCCTCATGTAAACTACTCCAACCTCTCACTACTAGGCCAACCCTAGTGCTTCTCGTTGATTGTAAACTAGCACTTAGAAAATGCCCGTAAACCTTGAAAAAATTCCAAATATGTTGCTGCTTTATAGTGCAGCCCAAACACTTCGTTATTTATTTATGAGATAACCATCATGAAATTATCCCTTTTTTTTTTTTTTGTAAATTAGCACCATAAATTTTATCCTTTTTTCCCCTTTAATTTATGACTTTTCTACTAATCATTCCATTAATTCATTATCGTTAATAAGCGGTAATACAATTATAATCCATTTGTAATTTTGTATATTATATGAACTAGTTATTATATAAATTACTTATTAAAACATTTATTTTATATATATTTTGATAATAAATAAATAAATAAATAAATAAAATATAAAAAGTATACATATAATTATAAATAATGTATGAGAATAAATTATATAAAATTAAAAATAACATTTATAAAAAAATTAATATTATCTTTTTTTTATGGTGCAGCACAAACTCTTCGTTATTTATTTATGAGATAACCATCATGAAATTATTTTTTTATAAATTGGCACCAAAAATTTTAATTTTTTTAATTTTGTCTTTAATTTATGACTTTTCCACTAATCATTGCATTCATTATCGTTAACATGAGGTAATAGAATTATAATCCATTTGTATATTATATGCACTAGTTATCATATAAATTACTTATTAAAACATTTATTTTATATGTATTTTAATAATAAAACATAAATAAATAAATAAAATATTAAAGCATACATATAATTATAAATAACGTATGACAATAAATTACATCAATTTAAAATATTAAAATAATATTTATTCAAAAAAATATTTCAATATTATCTTTTATAATTATGATTTTTAGGTGTAATCTTCTTGACTTTTTTCTTACCTTTACTCATTTATTATATTAATTAATATGTATAATTAATAAATATTTACCATAAATTAATAAATATTAACAATAATATTAATTAACATAAATCATATATTAAATAAATAACCAAATGTATATTAATACTATAAATGAAATGTTATAAACAGTTAAATTAGCATTATATATTTTAATATGAAATTAAAACAATAAAATTTAAACTAAAGATGAATTCATATTTTTATTACTTAAATGGTTTTATTATTATAAATTATATATAATTATTCTTATGTTTCATCTATTTATTTGTGAAGGATCAAAACACATAAGGAATTTAATGCATAATTTAATAAATGGTGTAGAAAGTATACAAATAGTGATGTGGAGTTTGAATAGTTTACATAACGTTCTAGATTCAAACATTGTTGCCGCTAATGTATACACAAAAAAAGTATACAAATAGCTTATTAGAATTATGCTGCGTCATAAATTTTTTAGTGAGTTAATGACAACTGAATGAAATAACTAATTAGTGAAATAATCACAATTTTTAAGAATTAACTAAGAACATTTTAAAGTTTCTAATATTAATTTGTAAAATAGTAAAAAATCAAGATGATTATATTCTCTTTTCGGTTTTGCCTTTTTTTTATTCGTTCTTTATTTTCTTTGGGGCTGCCACTCTTGACTCACATGATGTGGGGAAACTCCGATAATTCATCGGATCATATTCAGTGACCAAAAGAAGCAGAACATGTTATGCCCTTGAATGATTGATAAGATTTTGTCAAAATCATTAAAAAGTTATGGCAAAAAAAGAAGGAATAAAATAATTTACAAAATCATCAAGGAGGGGAGAATGGAAAAATTAACGAAATATAAATATAAGGGTTCTTTTAGATTTAATTGAAATTACAGTGTTATATTAATCTGTTTGAATGTTTTGACAATATTGACAAAATAGTTATGTTTGGATAAAAGTTAAAAACGTGTTTTTGAATTTCAATGTATATACACAAATTTCAAGACATAAAATAAAGAAGAAAAAAATTGTTAATTTGAAAATAAAAGTATTTTTTGGCTACCTCAACTAATATCTAAACATTCACTATAATGTGAATTAGGTAATCACCAATAGAAAAAAAAATCATATTTTTTTCAACTTTCCTAGAAATAATATAGTCCCGATGAAATATTATAAGAATTACAGTTATTAGAAGAAAGTTTCATTTCCACCTATGAAGATAATAAGGTTTTATTCTCATTTATTAACAAATTAACATTTTCTGGATTTTTTTTATATCTTACTTGTCATTTTATTCTCGTGTTACTTTTCCAAAAATATCAAAACATTCATTGTATCAAATGACACCTTAAGAATGAATTTTAGAACCAAGATTTTCTGGTACAAATATTTAAACAAGCATTCCTATGTTACTAGGGTTAGAATGCAGGGTCAATTACCGGCTTTTTTTTACCCGGAGGGGTAATTTTTAAAAAAATTATCAGAATGGGTGTTTTTTTAAAAAATTACTAAAGTAGGGTAAGTCCTGTTTAGTAAACACAACTTTCTGAGTGTGAAGTCGTACTCAGACTTACAACTTCTAAATTTTTGGTTTTTTTAATTTTTTTTACAACTTTCAAAAGAAGTTGTGTTTGTCAACTAAGACTTCAATTTTTATTTTTTTAATCTATTATGGAAGTCGTGCTTCCCAAAAGAGACTTCAATTTATATATATATAATTTTTAATGTTTTATTGAAGTTGTGTTTCATAATTGAGACTTCAATTTATTTATTTTTTTTCCAAGAAGCCGTGTTTCATAATTGAGACTTTAATTTTTATTTTTATTTTTATTTTTGCACAAAATTCTTAAAAGTCGTGCTTACAATAATAATAATAATAATAATAATAATAATATTTCACAACTATTTAGGAAAACCCGACTTCTTTGATTAAGTTTCCCTAAAGTCGTGCTTACAATTATAATAATAATATTTTTAAAAAAAAGAACAAGTCATGCTAGGAAAACACGACTTTAGTGAAAAAAAATTAAAAGAAGTTATGCTTGCAATTAAAATAACTATCGAAAAAATAAATTAAAGAGATCGTGCTTGTAATTCATGACTTTAGGGAAAAAAAATTTAAATAAGTGGAAAAATAAATTAAAAGAGGTCGTGCTTGTAATTCATGACTTTAGGGGGGGAAATTAAAAGAATTGGAAAAAAAATTAAAAAGTAGTCATACTTGCAATTCACAACTTTAGGGAAAAAATTAATAGAATTTGAAAATAATAATAATAATAGAGGTTGTGCTTGCAATTGAAGTCTCAGTTATGAAACACGACTTTTTTGAAAAAAAAATATATAAATTGAAGTCTTAGTTATGAAACACGACTTCTTTGAAAAAATAAAAAAATATATAAATTGAAGGCTCAATTATGAAACACAACTTCAATAAAAATTAAAAAAAAAAAACTGAGGTCTCTTTTGGGAAGCATGACTTCCATAATAGATTGAAAAAAATTAAAAATTGAAGTCTCAGTTGACAAACACAACTTCTTTTAAAAGTCGCAAATTTTTAAAAAAAAAAAAACAAAAATTCAAAAGTCGTAAGTTTGAGTATGACTTCGCATTCAAAAGTCGTGTTTACTAAACACGACTTACCCTATTTTGATAATTTTTTAAAAAAATACCCATTCTAGTAATTTATTTTAAATTACCCCTTCGAGGTAAAAAAGCTATCAATTACCTCTCACTGCACCTAACTCACCCTAGAACTTTAGGTGTTTTAAGTTTAAACAAAGCAATTGTGTTAGTGTTTAAATTTTCACCAATATTCAGTTAGCTAAATCCATCAAGCTATTGAATTTTGAAAGCATCTTAAACTTGTTTGTTTTTCAACTTCTAGAAACATAATTTTGAAATTTGTTTTTAAAATATAAAATAAAAATAAAATTTATCAAACAAACTCTTTTTTTTTTTGTTTTTAAAAATAAAAAGTATTTAAAAAAAACAGATGTTAAACATGTCATAAATTTTTATTGGATTGAATCAAATTTTCATATCCAAATTTGAAAAGTAATACAATCCATATTGAATTGAACCCTTTTTTTACACATAACTTTATTTATAAAATTACTAAATTACTTATATTTATTTATGAAATTACAATACTAATTTAAAAGATCTTACTTTCCAAATTATGTTTTATTTTTTAATATTATTTGCAGTTTAATGAGTTTTAGTTTATTTATTTATTTATTGTATGACTTTCGTTTTTATATAAAGGAAATAAGTTTAATTTAAAATTGATAAAAAAGAATTTAATGAATATACACCATTAGTATAAAAACTTTTACATTGACAACCAATCAAAAATCACCATTAATATAATTTTTAAAGTAATTATTGTAAAAATCAACAAGCTTACCATACATAATGATTTGTGATTAGATGACAAAGTAAAATTATTTTATACTATCCGTGCATAACTTATTTTCTCAAAGAGATATTCTTAATAACATTTGACAAGTGTCATTAAGCATTTTCAAATAAAAACCATAATTTTTAAATTCATCCGTAAAATTTATTTTGTTTCATTTAAATTTTAAATAAACATGCCCCCCCACCCCAAAAAATTAAAAAACAAAACAAAACAAAAAATTAGGCTTCATCCTTAACACGGTGTTAACAATAAAAGTTAACAACAATATAGACATAAAAAACACTTTGTTTGAAACCAAACCAAACCAAACTTCTGTAATAATTACTAAAGTCATATAGAATTTTTAACTTTTTGGCAATGTAAAAATCTTTATATTAGGAGTACATCAAAATTAAACTCTTGTTTTATGAGATGTTGGTGACCTTTTCTAAGTTGGCATGGCGTCAATAAATGTCTCCACATTCATGATTGAGCGCTTATGTTGGGCATGACTGAAATCGATTATAAAATTGAACCTACCTGTAGCTAGCAAAGGAGGTCAAGTCAGCAATTGTGACTGCGAGATCAAAAAATAATAATTCCTCCAACTAGATATTGGATTCCGTCTACAGGCCAATACCAAAATAATAATAATAATATTGAACATTGAAATTTTATTTTATTTTATGATCACCACTTCCCAAACTAAAAGGTTTTTAAAGAATGTATTCCAATAGAGTCATGCACGAATAAATTCTGGAAAAGTTCACCAAATTTAACAGCAGAGCAATTCCTAAACAGAAGGTACACCTATTTCAATGATAAAATGATTCTCTATAATATTGTACATATTCTTTAATCCTAATGGTAATTTTTATAACTAATGCCATCAATATTTAAAGATTGAACCTTTATAAGTGATACAACGTCATTACTGACATTGGCCGCAGCTGAAAATTGCCTTGCAGATTGAGTAGCAGGACAATCTCAATAGTTTTAACGTTATTATTTCAGTATCACTGGAGATGATCCCTAACTATGCAATCACAACCCAATTTCAGTTCATAGCTCTAGAAGGCTAGAAGCAGAATGCAAGCATAAAATCACAATTTACAAAGGCCGCAAAAGTGGGTAATCTTCAAGTAACTCCCGTTCCGAGAGGGTATCGTTCTCATTCTGTGGTGTCCATAACACCTCAACTGCCTGCAAGTAATTCAAGCACAAAGTGATATCATTTCAAAGAAATGAACCAATAACATCCGCAAAAGGACCAACAAAGTAACATTGATCTTACCAATAATTTGCTCGATGGAATGGATCCAAGTTTCTGTAAAGCTTCCTTCAAGTCTCCACTTCCATTGATGCTGGGAAGTTTATGTTCTCCTTCAGCAGCTGCCAAGATTGTTATCTGATATATAAGGACATGAATTAGAAGAAATATTTAAGAACTGTCCTTATGGAACTTCAGTCTTCACCCTGCTGAGCAATAACTAAAAAGGAATAAACAAATTGGAAATAAAGAAAATTTGTATTACATACAAAATTTTTATCTGCATGAAACAAATTGTTTGTCCCTACTATTTCCCTTTCCACTGAACAGATTGGCAGGGCTTAAATTCAAAATTTTCAAAGCCAAACCAAAAATGAGAACAGGATAATATAGTTTACTCCAATTACATGCCTATTGAATTTAGGAGATTGATGATATGCCTGTTGAGAAACAGATGTAGGTTAATGGATATTGACCTAACGTAATTTAGAAAGAAGAGGCATCAGAGTTATGAAGCAAGCAAGAATCCACTATGTGACACAAATGAATCGATACAATCAGACAACATTAAGAGAAAGAAAAGAAAGGCAAAGAAAGAAAAAAGTATCAAAAAGAAGTTACAATCCAAATTCATTCGGTATACATCACTTACCATAAGAAGCAATTAAAACAATTATTTCTTGAAACAAAGGTGATCAGACTCTATTGTACTAATGTGTTGCCCACAACAATAGATCTATGGGTTTCTGAAGAGCAACAAAGAAGAGAAAGGTTCTCAATTGGTTCAGATTGATTTTCATCTGTTTGTTCCCTTCATTTTTCTTGTTACTTCTTTGTCTTCCTCATAGGAGCAATGTTGTTGACATAGACCAAGCATGTCAACAAGGCTCATCCTTGAAAACAATCACAGGAATCATCCCCCACAACATGTAAAAATATTCCTGTTGGAAAGGTCAAATTTACAAACAATTGAGTGTCTCATTCTCAGTGATATGCTCTTAAGCTGGAAGCATAATGCTTACATCAGGACCCCATAGGACAAACATTTTCGACATCTTTTCAATTTTTGTTTTGGATAGAAAAATATCTTCTTTTCTAGACATGGATGTCAATAGTGATATTAAACCTAGATGTTAGAAGAGGTAAGAGGTACCTAAAATATACTCTTAGTCATAGATGAAGTCTTTCCAACTTCATACCTAACACAGGTTAATGTGGAATAGTATGATTTCATTATGTTTCCCTTACTTCTAAAGTTAATTATAAGTGTGTAGTAAAAATATGGAGCAGTAAAATGCATGCAGGAATTGAAAAATATGGTGTTTGATTCCAATTAGGCGCCTGTTTCCCTTAGCATGAAACTTGAAATCTTGGAATTGGTTTTTGTACCAGTTTCCTACTTTGTACTTCATTTTTGCGTAAGGATAAGAGTACCCTTTGTACTCTATAGTATTATAATTTTGTTTTTTGTTGCTGATAAAATAAAATGCATGTGGGAATACAACATATCAAAAACACAAAATAAGTCATTGAAAAACAAGATTATACCACTATGTATTCATTGCTGAACCCATTCGCTCTCTGGCTTCTTGTACTTTGTCTCTTTATGTTATTAACATTGACCAGTGTCTCTTCATCAAACTTTCCCCGCTCTTCAATTGAAAGTTGATTAAAACGTTTCTCCCCATCTTCAATACCCCGCTTTATGTCCACCTACAAAAGTGTCAATGTTAGAAAACTCATTAGTTAGTAACAATCAGTAGTTAGTTAATTGGGCACAATTAGTAAAGGGTATCACATGTATAAACAGAACAGAAGAGAGAAATAGAGATCATCTTGTCATTTTGAGAGAAAATCGGGGCATTGGAAGGAGTAGAGCCTCAAAAATCTGCAGTGTTCAGTTTTATAATTGGGGTTTATTCCCTTTTCTTCCTAATACAATACCAGGTTTCTGTCAACTGGTATCAGAGCTCCAATCTTGGAGCTGTGGGTATTGAATGTTAAAGATGATTCCAACGTTTGATGGAGAGAAGGTTTATTGGTGATTGATCCAGCTTGAGCAGCATTTTGAAGCCATTGGAACACATGAGAAAGAGAGGCTATCAAAGGCAGCAAAGGTTCTAAGAGGTGATGATCTCAACTGGTGGCCAACATAGAAACAACACAACCTGAATATAACCTGGTAGGCATTAGTGAAGGCACTTGTCAAAAGATTCCAACCAGAGTATTATTTTGATCAACCAGTGTGGGCATATGGGAAGAGGTGCAAGAGCATGGGGAGCCAAGAAATAGAAACGAAGATGAAGATTCCCAGGGTGCAAGAAACAGAACAGAAGATGAAGGTTTGGAAAGAATAGAACCAGCAGCTCAAGGGCGAGAAACAAATACAAGAAAACTACAAGAATTGGGAGAAATCCAACAAAAGCAACCCAACAATATTCTGAACAAAGTATCAGAAAACAGAAGCAAAAATGAAGTTCTTGAAATCAAGAATCAGTGACAGAGACAACACAAATGGATCTTTTCTTAGGTTGCAAAGAGGAGGTGAAGATTAAGGGAAGCCCTATGTTTGGCATAAGGGGAGAGCGAAGGCGTGAACCAACAGCAACAATGGAGGTTTTGGGTTTGGGCAGTATGATCAACCCACCACCTTCACCAAACCCACCTGTAGTTTTGCATTTCAAGCAAGGCAGCCAAGTTGCTTCTACCTGAAGAATGTGGTGCATGTGTGGTGGCTAAGGCTACTCCAGTGACAGATGAAAGCAAAACAAGTTGTTATTCCACAATTTCAGGGAAGAAGCCAAACTAATGAAGAGAAGGGAGCGTGGACTAGATGGGAAGTTCATGAAACAGGTCAGCTTTTTACCCTAATGGGAAGCCCATATTAGTAAAGGAAATTGGATGCTATAAATGATAATAATTTTCTGGATTTAATGAACCAAGCCCAACTCACTGATGAGGCTGCTAAGTATCAAGAGAAGAGGGGCTAGATTTCAGATTGTTGCTGGTAGTGAGTACTGAGTATGGTGCACAAGAAAGTGCTGGCATTGTGAATTCCCCACAATAATGTGGGTGATACTTTTTGTCAGAATTGGAAGAAAGAATGTCTCTTATTTGACCTGGGTGGAATTATCTGAGGTTGAGGGTTGGTGGCCATGTCACTGCTGAAATCCAGATCAAGAATTTAATGGACCCTGCCTATGTTGTTTTCTTGTCGGGATGTGTAAAACGGGTTGGCAAAATACAAAAGCAGAATGAGAGTCCAATCAATTAGTACAACAGCAGTAGTAAGAGTGGGGAGGGAGTACAGTACAGTTCCTATGTTTGACAGTACTGTTGATGTTATTGAAGAAATTATAGGGATGAGGCAATATCCAAAAGGTGTCCCTTCACCAGACGCTTGGGCCTGGTGGAGTTATGTTAGCAGCTGCTCAGGGTATTTACCCAACCCTTCACCTTGAGAACAAGGTGAATGTTTAGGGGGGAGTATTTGTTAGATAACTCATTAGTTAATCAGTTACAATTAGTAAAGGCATCACATGTATAAATAGAAGAGCAGAGAAAAAAGATCATCATCTTGTCATTTTGAAAGAAAATTGGAACCTTAGGGCATTGGGAGGCTTTGTAATGCAGTGTCAATGTTGTAATTGGGATTTATCCTTATTTCTTCCCAACGAGATACCAGGATTCTATCAGTCAGGAAATATATCATATATGTTTTCAATTTTCCTTAAACTCGTTTGCAGTTAGTTCTACTGCAGCAAATGTTTCAGGTAAGGTCAACATAGAGTATAATTGAAATTATATATAAGCTAGGAAAGATTTTTCATCAATGGTGAATTTCAAAATAAATAAATAAATAATGTTTTCTAGAAGATATCTATAATCTTTGGTCTCCAATTTTTATTTTTTTATTGGACTATTATACCCTTTAACTACTCTATAAATTATTCATTATTTTACCCTCTAACTACTCTCTAAAATGCTCACTACACTCTTTTTCTCTTTCATTTTTTTTTTATTTTAAATGAAGAGAGTGCCTCTCTTTCCCCTAGCAGCTGGCATTAAAGTATTGTTTTTGGTACAAAAGAAAAATATTACTCTATTATAACATAAAGCTTAATTTTTCTCAAAACCAAAAAGGCACAAAATTTTAATAGCATTGAATTGAAAGATCTCTAGTGCCCTTTAAGGAATTAATAAGTAGAAAACTTTTATTGGAAATCACAATATTCAATGCATTGATAACATTAAACGCTACATAGTTTAATAAAAGCTTTCTATTTTTTATTCTTTAATCAGCACCCTAAGTAGTTAACATTTGCCTTTAGATTTAAGTGACAATCTAGAATATTAATGTGGAATGTGGTGTGTCACAAGATTTCATCTATCACAGCAAGAAAATCAGTACGGTATTATGCATTAATATCAAGTTGTCAACAATCAACAAAAAGTAACATGATTAACAGCACAATAGCTCTAAGCTGTGCTGCACAGTATCCAGTAACATCATGAAATCCAAGAAGGCTCAAGATTATAGCCGCTTACAGATGAATATGCTGAGATACAGTAATCAGGATGCCGAAGCAAAGCTAGTGTTGTCTCTGTAACAGAAAGTCAAGTAACTAAGTAAATTAGAAAAGAAAGTGGATCATACAGCCAAGCTGCTTTAAGCTACATCATATAACAATCATAAGTAATTTCATATTTAAAGTAAATATTCCTTTTCAACAATTTCTAGGTTCCCTCAATAATAGGTTTTATCCACATATCATTTTCCATATGTATCCACTCTACATTGACAAAAGTGTATACATTAAATTAAATCTAGAAGCTTTATCCTCAAGTTAGAATGGAAATGTACTGGAAGGTAGTGCTTGAAACTTAAGAAGTACTATGCTATATAATCCTCGAGGCTTAGAACTATCCTATATAAACTGTAGTTTTGTGATGCATCAGACATTATTCTCCAGGATTTTCTTTTTCTTATTGACTAAATAAGATATTGAATTTGAAGCACTGGACAAAATGTCCACCGATAGAATATTTTCATCAGGATTAAGCAAAGTTTATAATTTGAAGCCCTTTGAACACAAACATCATAAAGCACTAATTCTTACTTAAATAATCCCTCAATCCTTTGTTGATCATTACACAAAATAGTGAAAATAATAAACAGATTCACACGTTCAGTAAACCTTACAAGAAAAAACATATGTAATGAAAAATAAATAATAAGTAAGTAGCTGAAAAATCACATGTTTAGGAGCTTCACCTGTCAATACATAATTCAGACCTTCCGGAGTTGATGTATCAGCAACTTCTGCAATCCTATTCAGATCCCTTTGAAGTGTGCGACCCATTCCCAACAATCCAACCTAGAAGAACAACACCTCCATTGAAAATTTGATATTCACCAAAGATTTAAGAATCATGAATAAAATGACAAAGATTGTGCTGTACAATGATAGCTAACAAGACGCTGACAAACAAGCCTTCTAAACCCAATTAAAATGGCAACAAATATTGGCACCAGGACCTTTGGATCATAAATCTAAATGAACAGTACATGCGTTAGTGAGAGAAAACATAGTAGCAATGCATAACTTCTGGTAAGCAACAGTACTAACACAATTGATTGGAAGCACATAAAGCAAAAATGGCTTATGCTAATGCCAGCAATCAATCAGGAAAGAAACTAAAAGGGAGGTGCTGATATTTATGTGAAAAACTTGACCACGCTTGAAGCATGAGCATGGTGGTTTTTTCAGTGGCAGCAAGTACACTTCTGTGAGACCAATTTGAAAGAAACCTAGAAACCAAAATAAAAGTGATGAAACCCACTTAAGATAATGAAGAAACTGGAAGCAGCACCTACTATGAACTCCAAACCCTACAGCAGGATCAATGTAAATCCCACCGCAGCCACTGACAAACCCTAACAGAGAAGGCACATAATATGGC
Organism: Spatholobus suberectus; assembly: GCA_004329165.1. NCBI lineage: Eukaryota > Viridiplantae > Streptophyta > Magnoliopsida > Fabales > Fabaceae > Spatholobus > Spatholobus suberectus. The sequence goes on from CM014732.1 coordinate 4,561,097, forward strand.
TCTGAGAAAGAGATGCCTTGGGTGGGGCTACGATTGGAGGATGTCCTGGTCACTGAATAACTCCTAGATAAAGATTACATAGAGAAATATCTCCCACCCTTCGACATTCAGATGCTGCTAATGGAGAGTTGGAGTTGTACATGAATAGAAGCCCCCCTAGCATCATTGCAGCTATGGCTGGCTTCAGCAAGACCTTCAGAATATTCAATACTGTATTGGCAAGAACCTCAAATGGGGAATTTGAACTCAAGTTTTCTTGCTAGTTGCTTCTGATTTTACTTGTGCAATAAGAGAGACTTGAAGCTAGATGTAGCAGAACTTTTTGCATAGAATATTGGAGTAAATTTATCAGCTTTTGAGAAACTGTGATTGCAGCAAGACTGCACTGTGAACGCAATTGTACCAAGAAGTTCTGCTTCCATTTCAAGTTCAAGGGGTTAGCTAGCAGCGAGTAAGAAAATTGTGAGCATGGTTGCAAATTGGATGAGATGAGAGATAATTGGTGAGGGGGCAATAGAATTGAGGGAGGTGTAAAATTGAAAGAAGAAAATTTTGGGGAAAAGAATGTCAAGGATTTTAAAGATCTGATAGCAAAATCTCCCTTTCTACTCTTCCAAATGGAAAAATAGGGGGCCTTGCCCATGACCCCAGGCCAGGTAGGCAGCCATGGGCCATGCCTTGTGAATCTCACCTTATCCATCGGACATGCCAGGTGGCTTAATCTGCATAACTTGTGAGTTGTGACATTCTTAAATCTTAATATGTAATAAATAAATAAAATCCAAACTTCCAAAGTGAAAGAATACCTGTTAGAATATAAGGAGAAGGTGAGTTTAGAATATTAATTAGTTAGTTAGTTATAGGGGTTAATTAGATATAAATAGGGGGAGAAGGATAGAAGGATTCATTCATATGTGTTGTCATTTGTAAATTGAGCATTAGCTCTTTGTGAAGGAGAAACCCTTGGAGGAGAGATTTCTATCCTATTCCTTGTTCTTTTCACCCTATTCAATAAAATTTTTCTTTCTTTCCCATTTCTGTTCTTGGTTCCTAACAATCCACAGGGAAGTGTATGTTCAGGGAGAAAGCAGGAAAATCAATTACCTAATTTGAAACTTTCTTTATAGATTGTCCAATTCATGACATTTTATCTCTTCGAGGTCTTCTTCAATAGTGCAGTTGTTGGGACACTTTACTATTCTTCTCAATATCTGAAAGAAGACATGTGAATAAGTTTCTATAGTTTCTCCATTTATTGATCAATTGCAGTCTGCAGCCCCTTTTTGGGGGCCACAACTTCTGATACCACTGCACAGCTTACTTCAATGCATCCATTTCACTCATCCAAAATTTACCCCATGCTCTGTCAGGCATCAGCCTTCACCTATCCCTTTCTGCAACTTGAAGGATGCAGTGCATTACAATACAAACAGTTTTCATAATACAGTTTAGAGGGTCAATTTGTTTCCCTTATAAGTTAGAACACTGCTCTGTTTCATTCCTTTCATATATGCCATAAAATGTAATATATCAGCTATGGTCCTCTCTATTCCCTTGGCCTTACTTATACTTGCCAATCACTATCTCCAACAACCATCCATAATTATGGTTGCCTTCTGAATTAAAGTATTCTTAAAATGCATCTAATTTGTATCCAACCACTGAAGCACTATTATTCTTAGAAGCCTTTTTGTTTCCCAGAGTATCCTCCCATACTGTAGGTAAGAGACTAATCTCTCGCACCACTGCCAAGTGCCAAAGCAGGAACCCCTCCCTAGGAACCAAGCCCCTTCTACCCTGAGCAACACACATTGATATTCTTAAGAGCTTGGTATAAAACAAACTATAACCAAGTGGCAAAAATAACCCCATATTTAGGAGCTTCCCATGTCAGTACACACATACTCCAAACCCACAGAAGATAATGTATCTGCAACCTGTGCAATCCTATTCAGATCCCACCCCCAACAACGCAACCTAAATCTTAAAATGTGAGTTAAGGTCTAACTCAATCTCACAAAACCAGCTTGTAAGGTAAGGGTTACACCCCACTTATATACTCTATTTTGGCCATATCACTAGTTAGACGTGGAATCTCCAACACTAAAAGAACAACACCTCCATCGAAATTCACCAAAATTTCAGCACCAAGAATAAATAAACTAACACCTCGCAATGGTATCGGTGGCTAACAAGACTCCAACAAAAAAAGAGGCTTCTAAACCCAATGAAGACAACAACAAACCTCGCCCCCCTTAACCTCTGGTTCAGAAACCTAAGCACAGTGTTCAATCTTCAAACTCAAAACCACAAAACGAACACAAAAACATGAAGAACAGCAAAACGGTTCACAATAATGGCAGCAGACCTGAAGCTTGAGCACGGTGGTTTTGTCAGCAGCAGTGAGCACACTACCCTCGGAGCGGTCCGAAAGAAAGCCCGAAACCAAAACAAAAGCGAGGAATCCCACTAAGATGAGAAAGAAACTCGAGCCCGCACCCACTCCGACCCCAACGGCGGGCCCAACATAAACCCCACCGAACGGGGAAGGAGCATAATACGGCGCCGAAAAAGAGAACCCTGAGGTCGAGCTTGATGTCCTTGGCACTGAGTAAGTCCTCGATGAAGAAGAAGAAGAAGAGGAAAATGACCTCCCTCCCATTCGACCTCCAGATGCCGCTAACGCACAATTTGGATCGCACATTAATAGCAGCCCCACCAACACCGCAGCTATGGCCGGTTTCTTCAGCGCCCTTAGCGTGTTCGACACTGTGCTCGCCACAACCTCCCACGGAGATTGAGAACTAAACGAGTTTTCCAGCTTCCGCGAGGGGAGACATTTGACGCTGTTACGCGTGGCGGAAACGCGTCGTTTTGAGTCGGGTATTGGAGTGAATTTATCGGGTTTTGCTCGACGTGGAGGTGAAGGTAGTGGCTTCCATTTCAGGCGCAAGGGGTTGGCTTCGAGTAAGAGAGTTATGGGCATGGTCATGGAATAATTGAGTGAATGCCACGGAGGTGAGATATTATTCCTGAGGGGAATGAATAACTTGGGGGAAGAATGTGAAGATGGATATATATATATATATATATACGTCGTCTTCGGAACAGGAAACGGGAAATCCAAATTGGGGATTTGTGTGTAGCCTCTGGCCAGGTAGGCAGCCATGGGCCATGTTTTGGGAACCGCATCTCATCCCCAAATCTCTGTCCTTTTCACTTTCATCCCAACTCCTCTTTCCACTTTCCGCTTATCACGCCACGTGGCTCTATCCACAATTTCACATTGCATATCCGTATGTAAATATTTATTTTTATATAATTAAAATGTATGATAATTTTTTTTTTAAAATATATGAATTATATTTTAGATTTGTAAAAAATAATTAAAACTATGATACGACGCTATTTTTAATTGTTGACAAGTTTTTTTTTTTAAATTAATATAGAGATGAATATAAAATATGGTAAATTAAAAATCATAAACAGTTAAGAAAATTAATATATACAAATAATGATGAAAAAATTATAATTTGAGATAGTGAAAAGAAAAATTATTTTGGTCCACTATGATGGTACTATGTGTGTTGTACATCCAAAGAAAAAAAATAAAAAATATTAAAAATGCATAATCAAAAAAGTGAAGAGAATGAGAGTATAACTCTTTAGATCACACACACACACAATTCAAGGCTAATTTTAGGAAAAGTTTATATAGGTGTCGTTGTTACATGAAATTGGACAAAGAGGTTACTATAATTATAAAATTTAAAAGAAAAAAAAAACATTTTCAACATCTAATCAAAGGTGTTACCGAACCTACATCCTTTTCAAAGAAAAAAAAATATTTTTTTCTTTAATTATGTGTGTTGCTTTTCAAGGAGGGTGACTTGAGTTCCTATAATGTTTCTCCTATAACTTATCCTCTCATTCTTCTTTTGGTGCTTCGTTTTCTGCCATCGCGTGCAATGGACAGGGCAAGTTATCCTTTTATTAGCCATTTGTTGGTGATTGACATTCCTAGCTACCAAACCTTCCAATTATGTAATGTATTGGGGATTCCAATGCTTACCCTGAACTTTTTTGCACACATGTTTAGTCGTAATTATTGCTTGCTTACGTCTGGGCATGGGATGGGGTTTGTATATATAAATGAGAATACGAAGTTATGCAACAATTTGGATTTATTCTTTTGTCCATTTATTTTGTAAATCATGCTCCCTCTCTCTTTGTAATTCTCTCATGGGGTCTCAAGTGAATTGATCTCTATAATATCTCCTAGAAAAAAAAATTGGCTATTATTGTTTGGGCGATTTGCCTATGGTTTGTGACAAATATTAACATGTTAGGCTCCCTTTTTTGATGAAGTTGGTGCTTATGGATAAGAATGTTGGGATATTGTTCCCTTTTTCATTTGTATTATAACTGTCAAGTGGGTTGTTTATTGTTAGAATATTGGTGTGATGCAAAAAATATATGCAACCTAAATTCAGCAAGTATGTCGAACAAGTAATAATCTTAAAGTATAAATATCGTTTCCACAAAGTTGTTGAATACTCAATTCTGGCAATTAATTACTATTTAAGCAAACAAAGAAATGTGATGAATTCGAACAAAAATAATAGAATAATAAATTACAAAAATTTTAATCTAAAGCTATTATGTATAAACTTCAATTTTAAGTGTTGATAAAGGACTATAATAATGATTAGGGATTTGAATCCCTTTACAATTCTCATTCTATAATTTCATCCAAATCCAATGCAAGAAATTCCGCAAGCATTGAAGTTTAGATCCATAAAATTAGGCTAGGTCTAACTCCTTGACGTAAAACCCCTTTGAAAGATATTATTACTCAAGTTCATAAATAACTTGTATTGAATATAAAATGATTTAGTTATAGAGGATTCTCGTAGAGTTTGTTTATCCTTAACCAAAGGAAATTTAGCAAAACATATGGGAAACACATAGTAAAAGATAAAGAAATAATGAAGGATGAAGGTAACTCCATTGCATCTTATGGGTTCTTTCTCAAGGGTTGAATCTTCAATGGGATGAAGTTTTTAAGGTTTGTTTAAGAGTATGGAGGCTTAGGGATGGAAGTGTGTTGGTTTTGAACTTCTTACAACATATGTCTCTCACTGGCCTTGCAATTGGCTTAAATACTAACCTAGAAGAGACCCACAATTGATTCAGTGATTGTTACATCTTAAGTTTTAGCTGGACAATTTACCCCTCCCATTGACAAAAATAGAAAAAAAAAATCCAAGACTCAATGATAATGCCAAGCACATAAAAGTATCAAATCCAAAAAACTAAAGAGTGTGCTTGTTACAAGTCTTACAAAATTATTTTTGGGAATGTGAGTTTGGAAATGTAACATTACCTACTTTGGTATAAGTTATAAAAAATTATTCTTAAGCATTATTTATTCTTAGGAATCTATATTACATATGTTTTTCTGCTGATTTATTATATCAGGTCACTTTTATAAACTATTTGCTGACTTGGGCTTCTTTTGAAACATACTATTAAAGTGGGGTAGTTAATGTTGGAAAAAGCTAGTCAGAGTAGCATTTTTAGTATCACATCAGCATTTTTATTATTATTTTTTAATATAACTCTGAAAAAACGCTACTGCCATTAGGATATCCTATGTGGTAGCCACTTGGAACACAGTTAGCGTTCTTCATTTTTTATTTACTTGTTTTTTTTAAACGGACAAGTGTGGAATATGCTAGTACTATTAGCGTTTTTACTTTTTTTTTTATCTTTTTAAAAGGAAAACGCAACTTTTTTATTTATTTATTTTTTAAAAACAAAAAAAATTGAAAAATAGACAAACTAAAAAAGGGACACGTGTGGAATGTGCTAGTACTACTAGCGTTTTCACTTATTTATTTATTTTTTCTTTTTTCCTTAAGAACAGACAATGTGATGTCTCTTTTTATCCTAAACATCTTCGGGGTATCACTCTCAAATGAGACCCCTTTGGAATTTGTTGTAATTTGCCCATTGTAATACACAACGACAATTGTTGAACTCATATATGAAGTCTGGTCTTCAGATGTGTGAGTTGCAATAATGTTCTACATGTATTTGTAGGCATGCAGAAATTATTTTTTTAAAAAAATAAAAGTGAAAACGCTATTGGTTATAACATTTTTTATATTGTCCAATCGTGCCAATTATTAAAAATTGAAAATTGAAAATGATATTACTATTAGCATTTTGTGTGCTGCCATATTTGCCCAATGCAGGTTTTGTCCATTTAAAAAAAAAATAAAAAATAAAAAATGCTAGTACGACTAGCATTTTTAGTTTGTCTGTTTTTTAAAAAATAAATAAATAAGTGAAAACACTAGTAATACTAACATATTCTACACGTGTCACCAAATCTGCCAACTATGTTCCAAGTGGCTGCCACGTGGGATACCCTAAAACACTATGGCACTAAGGTATCCCACATGGTAGCCACTTGCCATTTTCGAAGTTTAATTAAAAAAAAATATGCTGGCATGGCACTAAAAACGCTATTTTGACTAACATTTTTCAACGTTGACTACCCCACTTTAGTAATATGTTTCAAAAGAGCTCTAAATCGGTAAATAGTTTGTAAAAGTGACCCAATTTGGTCAATCTGCCTATGTTTTTTCCTCTTTTTATTATCATTTAAAGAGGTGAAAATCTTATATTTTTATGGAAATGGAAGTTATTTTCTAACATAACTATCCAATTCATCTTATTCCATACCAACTTTTTTTTTTGAATTTTTTTTATTTTTGAATTAAAGTAAATTTAAAAATATTTTAAGGAATGATAATTTTTTTTGAAACATCTTTGAAAGGAATAATATTTCCAATAATAGTACTGTCAGGCATATCATTCCTGGGAATGTAATAGAATCTATGAAACAAACGCCTCCATAGAATTTCCCTTGTCATGGTATGCATTACAAAGTTTGCGTTTGTGGTCATAAAAATTGTGTCCAAAAATAGAAAACAAATTGAAAAATAGCTTTTACTATTTATACCTCTCAATTTACTAAGTGTGCCCTTTCACTTTTTTATATTTTTATGACTAAAAATATCCTTTGTATAAAAATAATAAAAATTCTATTTTTGTATCCATCTTTATTATTCTTTAAACTTTATTTTTACACACTTCATCTTCATTATTATTTGAACCCTAATTTTACACCCTCATCTTCATTATTCTTTAAATTCTTATTTTGCATTCCATCTTCATTATTCTTTGAACTTTTTACATCCATTTTTCTCCCATCTCATTTATTTTCTATAAAAAATAATAGAATTTGATCATAATTTCATTCCCTACATTAAATACGATGTTTTTTTAGCTAACCAGATATTAATAACGTTCGTTTTCCATCGATGTGATGTTGTGTGTATTTCATCAATCCTATACGTAATACCATGGGTTGGACGATATTGTGCATTGCATTTCCACCAATAAGTCACTGTGACAATTACTTTATTCGAAGGTACGTCACTTCATTGCATTTTTGTTAATACTACATGTATTTTCTTTTAATGCTATTGAAAATTACTTTCCAGGAACATATGCCTATTCCATAAAGTACTTTTCATAATTATGTGGTACAACATAGTTCCAAAATTAATTTATAGAATAGGTGTATGTTTTCAAAAAGTAATTTTTGGTACTTTTTTTTATTTCATTACAATTTTATTTTTCTTCCTTTATTCTTTAAATGCATTAATGTCTAACACAGCATGCGTGCATGGCTCATAAAGTTAAAAAAGGAATTTCAAATTTAAAAACAACTACAGTGAATCGTATGGGAAGCAACATTCACCACCAAAAATGTGGTTAATTCACTTGCTAAATGCTACTTGCGTTTGTCGTCGTTAAGTCACATACCCATCCTTGCTGGAAAGGGAACACTTGAGAAGAAAAATGCCAATTAGAGGAAAGAATGCTGATGAGAGGAATTGAGGAACGCAAATGAATAACGATTCTGGAAGAGTGGGTGTAGAAGAATAGGGCATTTTGAAAGCAAAAACAAAGGGAGTTCAATGAAACAAAGAATTATTTAAAAAAATGAAAAAGAAGGATATTTAGGCAATTTTACTTAAAAAAGTAAAAGGGAGGTATAATTAGTAAATTGAGAGGTGTAAATAAAAAAAGGCCTTGAAAGTGCTATAGAAGATTTAAGACCTGCACCCGAAGAAGTCAAAAAGCCCACATTGTTAATCTGCTTTTAAGTTTTCAGCCCAGCCCGTTCACGATCTAAACCCTAGTGCTATAAAAGGGTTAGGGTTTCTTTCTGCATCTTCCCTGTGTTGCGTGTTGTGGAGCTGCTGTGTCCCTTTTACCGCATCTGTGTGTAGTTCTTTCTTTCGTAGCACACCTCACTGAACAATATGGCGGATAAGGCTGTGACAATCCGAACCAGAAAGTTCATGACAAACAGGCTTCTTTCCAGGAAGCAATTTGTGAGTTTTCCATGCCCTTCCTTTTTCGCTACGAATCTGTAAATGATAACTTGAAATATTACTCTCGTAGTCCTATTTGGTTGCTTTTCTGCTTTTGTTTTTTGGTTCGCGTGTCTCTACGGAGGGTAATGTATTCGCCATTAATCTCACTAATTTGGGAGACTTGAGATGTGTTTTTTGAGAATCATCTAGATTTATTTGAACCGCGTAGTTAGAGGATACAGTCGTTTTGTGTAATTGCCTCATGTTTGAGCTCCACGGATCTGGAAATGCGCAAGGAAATGTGTGATTGTGATATTTGTATGATTGACCAACAGATGATTCAGATTTCTCAGTTGTCTGTTGGCATATGAAATTTGGAGGTTATTTCCCCTAATTGCGGTGTCAGACATTCCTACAGTTGACACTCCTAATCTTTCTATGTATGTTTTTTTTTTTTTTGCGCTGCAGGTCGTTGATGTTCTTCATCCAGGGAGGGCAAATGTCTCCAAGGTACTTTCGTTTATGATTTTTTTAAATTCAAATTTAAACAACTGATGTTAGGATTTCGGGAACTGATAATATCTCAAGTTAGCAATTAAATATTAACTTTTAAGTGGTTGTTCATTGACAATTACAATGTAAAAGATTATTAATTTGCTTTATGTGGATTGTGGAATATAGGCTGAACTTAAGGAGAAGCTGGCTAGAATATATGAAGTGAAAGACCCCAATACTGTATTTGTCTTCAAATTCCGAACACATTTTGGAGGGGGCAAATCTACTGGTTTTGGTTTGATTTATGATACAGTGGAAAATGCCAAGAAGTATGAGCCCAAGTACAGGCTTATCAGGGTAAGTCAAATTGTTAATGCAACCTCCTCGTTTTTTTATTTTTTTTTTATAACTTGAAATCTGTTCTGTTTTATGGTCGCTAGATTTTTTTTATTTTTGCACTCCTCGCTATATCATTGTTACTGTTATTTTTCTTTACATTTTCTCTGTTCCTTTACCTGCTGGTGAAGGGATAGTGCTGCAATTGCAGTTGTCAAACTGTATATTCATATTTTTTGTTACAAAACATTTTATCAGTGTACTTTAGAAACATTAATTTAAACCAGTGTTTTGGATCAGGATTCTTAAGAACTTTCTGAAGATATCATGAAATGCTTTATGGTTGGTCATGGCGACTGTCGTCATTCTGTTCTTTAATGATGTCTTGATTTCATTTCTTACCATTTTGCAACTTAATCTTATCATCATTTAATATCTTGTCATCTGTCTTTTTGTAATTTGGTCTTCGAGAATGAGATTTTTTTTTTGTAATGTCTGTCTTTGCCATAATTGCATTATTTTGTGCAAGCGAACTAAATTATCTATCTATTTCAGAATGGTCTTGACACCAAGGTAGAAAAGTCAAGGAAGCAAATGAAGGAGAGAAAGAATAGAGCTAAGAAGATTCGTGGAGTAAAGAAGGTAATTTAATAGCTAGTAATAATTTTGCTTACCTCTCGTGATCATTGTTTGATTAAATTATAAAATGTGGCGTGTATTGTTTGTGCAGACCAAGGCTTCTGATGCTGCCAAGGCTGGAAAAAAGAAATGAGTTTTGAGACATCCTGTTTCGATTCTATGGTTATATTGGTTTCGGTGCTTTGTAATAGTTATTTTATCTTATGCTAGATTTATAGAATGAGACTTTTTGATGCAAGTGTTGATCCTTGTTTTAATTTATGTTTCCTTACAACATCAGATGTTGAGTACTAGCATTGAGCAATTTTGAGAACTCATGTTTTACTTTGCGTTGCTTTCAAATATTTGGTAGATTCGAGGTAGTGAGTTATTATGCTGCGTAGATCGGGCCTAAACGCTGCTGCATTTATATGATTTACATAGACTTGATCAGAGTTTTGTTGGTAGAATTTACCATGAAAGGAAACTGTTACTGCGAATGGGTAGAAGTGTTGTATCAATTCGAAATATACTTTTTGATACAGGCTGATTTGTATTTCAGCCTCTGGCCCCGCCTGAATTGAAACTTAGAAAAATACAGAATCACGCAACATTAGGTGGAAAGGAATATTGAATCTCCACGATTTAGCTAATACGTTTTTACGTACAGTTACAAGTTGTGCGTCCCTTTTGTAGTTAAGTTAATTACGAGAGGCACGGCAAAGATTTTTGAAGAATTGCTTATCTATCATTTTAATGTGTTTGGATTGGTGGTGAATTTATGGTGGATCATGATAAGCTGGGTCAAATTTGGTTTGACTTAAATTTCAGAGTTTTGGTTACTCAAATAAAAGTACTTTTAATTGAAAAATGTTATGGTGAAATTGAAGTAAGATGGAGTTGTTTTTATTTCATTTAAAATTAATTTTCAATATGTTTTTTCTAATTTACTTTTACACTTATACCTTCATTTATAAGTTTATTCTATTAGTGATGTCTAATTTAACTAGTTTTTAACTTGTAATGTTTGATAATTGTTTTATAACAATGATAATTAGTTGCGTGTCTCTTTTTCAGGCAAAGTAAAGATAATAAAAATGTAGGTACTGTTAGTTTATTGAAAAATCTTATATATAAATTAATTAATTTTAAGCTAATGGTAGATGCATTTATGATTAAGCCAGGTACATAAGTCTAGGTCAATAGCCGTCTACTGCTGTTTTGGTGGTAGCTTCTAGATTAAAAAGAAAAAGAAGAATCGTATTAAAGCTTGTACGCTATGTTCTGAAAATCGAATCAAATTGGCCGGTCAGACTGAAAAATCAGTGAACTGGTCACCTAACCGGTTTAAATATATTACAGAATCAGCTTGAAGAAAACTGGTCAAAGAATCAAAAAATCAGCCAAAAATTGGTTCACAGTGGGTTAATAAAAAAGCTTAATACAACAAATTTAATTTTTTTCTTAAAATAAAATAAAATAAACCTAAAGTATTTATCATTTTCTTTTTTATTAATAAATGTTGATGTGTATAGTTAAAACCTATACTTAAGTATTATGACATATTTGATTTGTACTTTTTAGGTATTGTAAATGTAAAGAACTTATAAAATGATGTTTTATTTTTAATTTTGTAGTATTATAAAGTTATGATATTATGTTTTTTTAATATTATTTATGTATTATTTAATTATTATTATTATTATTATTTTATTAATGCCAATTCGACCACTATTCAATTACAATTAAGCCATTGAACTTTGAACCAGTGTCTTGACCGGTTTACTGACCGATCTAGTTTTAAAAACATTGCTTGTACGTAATTGACCCCCTCCCCCCAAAATTAATTCGTACAAATAAAATAAAGTCTGCGCTTTTAATTTTACAAGTAATTTTCACTCCTATGCAATAGGAATGAGTACGGGGTTGATTTGGATTGAGCAAAAATAAATCAGAATCCAGTGGATCGAGTTGGGTTGGATTAAACTTAACAAAGTTGTTTAACTTGAGCCAAACTAATTCAAAAAACAAAGGGTCAAGTCAAACGTTTTGTGTATCTTGATTCTTTTTTAAGAATTAAAAAATATTTATAAACAAACAACATTTTAAAAAAGATAAAATTTCGTGTTATACTTAAATATTTGAATATATTTCTATATTTAAAGTATTAATAAAAATAAAATAAAATAAAATATAAATAATAAGGGGATAAAGTTAAAAAAATTAAGAGAGTCAAGCTTATTGGATTTAAGAATATATAACATGACGTTTGATTTGATAATGTGTTATTCTAATTTTAAAATTTCTCTATAAATATTTATAAGGAAAAAAAATAAAAACATAAAATGAATTGAACTTGTCTTACAAGTTACAATCAGTTTATGTAGAAGTTAAAGTTAGCTTTTGGAGAAATTAAATAAGAGAACTATTATAAATTAATATATGTATAAGCTAATTTTAACTTATAGAAAAGCTTACTTCATTTTATCTTATTATTTTCTTTTATAAATGCTTATTGAGAAAATTTTCCAAACAAAACTTAAGACCAACTCGTAATTTTTAGTTTTGATTGAATCTGGGTTAGTCATATTCGTGGATTGAATTAGATTAATGCTTGCTCCCACTAAACAATGATTTTCGTATGAGCTGTTGATGTTAACGGAACAAGTTTTGTGCAGCGATTGTCTAGTATTTAGTGTTCAACATCTATGAAGATGTCGTTTTTTTCTAGAGAAAATGGTACGTTGTGTAATTAACTTTTAAGAATAAACTTATAAATTCACAATCTTATGCGATTATATTTGAAATAGTAAAAATTAATAGACAAAAGAAAGTAACAAGGGGTGCATGCACCATACTGTGTTGAGTAGTGAGTAGTCAAATGAAAGAAGATATTCTCGTACACATAAAGTTATGTTAAAGTTTTTTGTTCATATTTTTCTTTCCTCTCATTCATTTAATATTTATGAAGAGAGACATAAAATTTCAACATAATCTTGTCGTGTTGAAATTCAATACAAAGAATCTATTATTGTATCAGATGAAAGCTTTTAATAAAATTCTTACATGTTTTCAAAACATATTTTCAATAATTCTATCATGATTAAAATTTAATTAGTATTTTATTTGTAATTTAACAACTTACAAAATTGCACAGTATTACATGTTATATTTTTATAAAACAATATAATATTTTAATTAGAATACTCAAGAATTTTCGTTTTCTGTTACGTGTAAAGTGTTTTAGTAACACATTACTTTTATGAAAAAATTGCCAAAACAATTACTTTTTAAAAATAAATTAAACCAAACATACATTAAAAATGGAATTCTCATAAATTTTATTTAATAATAAAATAAATTTAAATAAATATGTTACATTTCTTGGAAAAGAACTACATATTTTCCTAGTATAATAGGGAATAAAGAATTATGGAATGAGGGGGGGGGGGGGGGGGGGGTGTAACACTCTTTTAATTTTAAATATAATTTATATTAATTTAATTATTAATTTAAGTTGATGAAAATGTGAGTAATTTTTTTTTATTCTATAATAGAAAAATTCTAAATTTAATAGAATTTGGAAATAGAAGTGAAATGATAAAAACTGTTTATGTGTATATATATATAAAACTGCACATCATGGTTTAAGTAATACATAATAGTCAAAAAGAAAACAAAAGTACATCAAAAGACATATACTGCCTAGCCTAATATATACATAAAAAAGATCCTATACAGAACAGTATTTATCTACCTATCCCTCAAGGAAAATATTATAAACTAGGTTTACAAATCTGGAAGAGTATCCTTTGACTCTTCTTTAGCATCATCATGCATTGCCATCATCTTCAATAATTGCGATTAATCATACAAGAAAGAAAAACAATGGAGTGAGGTGATTTGTTCTAAAATCACTTACACATGTATGGTAGGAATTAAAACATAATTAACATAGGGAACCTAGGATTTATTCTAAATTATACTACATTACTCTTGACTTGGTATGGATCCATACTTTCCATTAGTGGATAATAGTTCTCAACAGAACCTGAAAAGTGACTGAGAGTACATATACCTCATCAGCATCATCACATGGTACAGTCCTCATCATTATTGAGGAAAATAACAGTCAGAATATCCATTTATAGAGGTATACTATCAACCAATCCTGAAATGCTGAGTAGTTGTTGGGGTTATCGAGCTTGGCCAGGTGAATATCCCAGCTCAAGGGCGCTACCTTGGCCATTGGAACCTTTACCACTCGATGCTTACCTCCAAGACCTCCTTAAGTGGGTCCCTACCTTTCATTCCTCAGCGTACCAAACTGTAGCTTTCCTAGCAGGGTGCCATGCCACCGCATGTTACTTGCTTTACATTACTCACTAAACTATCAATTCCTAACTTCTCAAGTAGAGGTTTCCCTGGTCTCAATTAATTTGAGTACTAGTACAATCAACATTTCCGTCTTATTTTGCAGAAATTACACAATACCAAAATTTTAACAGAATAACAATTTATTAATTATATAAAACTTTTAGCAGAATAACGACATAGTAATTATAATCTAATTACTAAAATTATGGTAGAATAAAAACTAAATAAATACATTTTAATTTTCTAAATTTGAGCAGAATAACAGCTTAGCAAGTGCATTTTAATTTTCAAAAATTGAGCAGAATAACATTTTAGCAATTGTAATTTAATAATCTAAATTTGAGCAGAATAAAAACTTAATAAAAATTAAAGTTTAACATCAAACATAATATAATGATAATAATAACTAAAACTATGCCTAAACGGGTTTTGGGGAAAATCCTTCTTACCAACATGCAAAGTGGCAATAATTTAGAACCAACCCCACTCCCCCCATTACCTTTAAGATAGTTGATGAAGAGGATGGAATTGTTTGATGCAAAGCTCTTAAGAAGAGAACTTTACTAGTTGTTGGAAAACTAGTAAAATTTTAGCACAAAAACAAAGTAAAATAAAAATTTTCTAGAGAGAGAAGCTCTCTAAGAATTTGGCTAGCTTGAGAGAGAGGAGGATGTGTGAAAAATGACCAAAAAGCATGGGTATTTATAGAGGAGAAGGGTGGGTTAGGTGTCCCCTAGATGACATAAGCGATGATGCAATAAAACTTATTTTTTAATTTCTTTTTAATTAATTTTAGGGAGACATGACCCAAATAGGTGATGAATCACCTATTTTAGGGTTGGGGATGTGCTCCACGAGATTTTCCAAGCCCCCATGTATCAATTTTAGTCTGTAGGTGAATTAACTGGTACCGATAAAAACGCCAAACTTGAAAAATTAGCTTTTAATATCAAAATAATGAATTTTAATGCAAAACTGGACAATTACATTATTTTTTATCAAAAATAAATTTCTAATAATAAATTTTAATTTTTATTAATTTATTTCAAATTATATATATTTATTTTGCATTTTTAAGCTAGAAAATTCATAAAAAATCCATTTTAATTCAATAAATACCAAAAATTTTATGAAAATTATAAATTAAATATTTTACCCAAAAATAAACTAAAAATACCATCTTCACCATTTCTAGTTGTCAAACCAATATTGGCTAGGCTTAACAGACACCTAGGGGCATTTTGGTCATTTTACACAAAAATTCTAGAAAATTCTCAGAAAATTTCAAAATTCTATTTTAATATATATGACATGATTCTAAGCTCAAATTGATATTTTAATGTTAGTTGAATTTTTTTCTCATGCCAGCCCTAAATGTTGAGAAATAGGGACAAAATTGTCATTTTCTAATTTCTCCGGGCTCTGACTCGAAAAATTATTAAAAATCACGATTAAATAGATCTTGAAATTTTGAGCATAATGGTGGGGATCATAATTTTGAAATTCCTTCCCGATTTTTCAAAATTACATTGTCAAATATTAGAAAAACGGTTGACAAAATTAAAATAAGGTTGTTATATTTTTCACTATTTTTCTTTCAATATAAAATTTTTATAACGGAATATACTTAATATAAAATTTTCAAAATATTTTAAGGTCAAAAAGTCTCTGGTTGGTTCTTGTAGTCAACTAGGGGTATTTTTGTCATTTTTGAAAAATTATTTCAATAAATTTACGAAAAATTTATAAAATTATTATTAATTATTCTAAGTACATTGATGACTTAAAAACAATTTTTTAAACACTTCAAGCTATTTTTATTTATTAATTCTGTTACTTAGCATTTTAAGGCCAAAACGGTTATTTTATAAATTTTCGAATTCCGTTTCCCAAAAATTATTAAAATCTAAACTAAATACTACTTTCTAATATGAACATAACCATAGGGATCAATCTTTTGAGATCTCCATTTGGTTTTCTAAAAATAAATATAAAATAATTTAATATATAAAAATAGGAGTGTTACAAGGGGGGTTGATTAGTATATTATCTAAAATTTTTGCAAACAAATGTTCTAAAGATATTAATTAAAAAACGTTTAATCTATTACTGAATATTTTTAAATATTTTGAAATAAAAATTCAATAATTTTTAATATAAATAATATTTTTATTTTTTAAACTATTATCCTAAAATTATTCGACTACACCATTGTGCATGAGTCAATTTTTTTGAGTAAATTGCACCTTTAGTCCCTTTATAATATGTAATTCACAATTTTGATCCTCTAATTTTGTAAAATTTACAAATTTGGTATAATCTTTAAATATTCATTTGTTGACCATTAAAATTTTAACGTTGACCATGACTTGACATTAAGTAAATGACGTGACGATTAATATTTAATAATGTTTAAACTAAATTGTACTTTTGATTCTCCTATAACATTCAATTCGCAATCTCCCTCTTCTTTTAATTAAGCAATTTTAGTCCGTCAACGAAATTTATAATTTAAAAAATGAAAAAAATACTTGAAGGGAGATTTGAATCCATGACCTTTTTTTTCTCTTTCACCAACTAAACCTCTAAGACATTTAACTTGTTTGAATTATAATATAATCACTATATTATATATAACAAAAATAAATATAAATTTTTTAATAAATAAATTATATAATTTATTATTTAATATATTTTTCTATACAATAAATATAAACATATAATCATCGTTGTCTATCATCTCTTGTTTTACTCTATTTTCTTCTCATCTTTTTCTAACACATCATAAATTTTATATTCTCATACACATACTAAGTTATGTTAAAGTTTTATGTACATATCTCTCTTCCCACTCATTTAATATTTATCAGGAGAGACATATAAAATTTCAACATAATTTTGTCGTGTTAAAATTCAATACAAAGAATCTATTCTTGTATCACATGAAGAATTTTATTAAAAATTCTTATATATTTAAAAAAAAAACATATTTTTTTAATAATTCTATCACGATTAAAATTTAATTAGTATGTATTTGTACTTTAACAACTTATAATATTGCACAGTATTACATGCTATATTTTTATAAAACAATATAATATTTTAATTAGAATACTCAAGAATTCTAGTTTTCTGTTACGGGTAAATTGTTTTATTAACACATTACTTTTATGAAAAAGTTGCCAAAACAATTACTTTTTAAAAATAAATTAAACCAATCACACATTAAAAATAGAACTCACATAAAATTTATTTAATAATAAAATAATTTTAAATAAATGTTACATTTCTTGCAAAAGAAAGACATATTTTCCTAGTATAATTGGGGATAAAAAATTAGGGAACAGGGTGTTTGATTGGTATATTATCTAAAAGTTTTTCAAACAAATGTTCTAAAGATTTAATTAAAGAACGTTTAATCTATAATTGAATATTTTTCAATATTTTAAAATAAAAATTCAATAATTTTTAACATAAATAATATTTTTATTTTTTAAACTGTTATCCTAAAAGTATTCGACTAATCAGTATTTTTTTAAAATAAAATATAAAATTAAATGAAATGAATACAATTCTATGTAATGTCACTCACGAATCCTCTCTAGTTGATTTTTGTCTTGTCACCGTCCAGCCAAAATCTCAACCGTTGAACATAATAACTAAAGAAGAAAGAGAATATGATGGATGGTTGAGATTTGGGATGGAGAAACCTTGCTGGAAAGCCTGCAGAGGATCCGGATTCGTGCCGTCACCGTTATGCATCGCACAATTTTTTTTCATATAGAAAAGAGAGAAAAGCATGAAATAAAAAGACGAAACAGGACTTGGTAATGCAAGCGGAAAACGTCAATGTACGCACTGTTCAGTTAGCAATTGTCAATTGAAAAGAAACGTGAAATGAATGAAATCTGTGAGCTTTCACTTACCAGCTGGATAAAGATTAAAGATACACACTTTACTATGCCGCTGTAGTCAAGTTGAACTGAAAGTGAAACATAAATCCTTATCTTCAATGTTCTTTTTGTCTCACATCACACGAAAAAACATTTCTGATGATTTTATATATTTTAAAAATAATGATTTAAAAAGTGAGTTTAATGGTGATACACTGATAATGTAAAATAATTTTACACTATCATCTAATTACAAATTACCATTTATTATAAGTTTGTTGACTTTTATATAAATGTTTTAAAAGTCATATTAATGGTGATTTTTGATTGAATGACGGTGTAAAACTTTTTACACTAACAGTGCATAACCATTAAATTCTTAAATAATTGTCATTATTAAAATTAAAACAACATTTTGTTTTTAATTCAACAACTTATATAATAAACATTATTGCATGTTATATTTTAGATAAAATAATATAACGTTTTTATCATATTGCTCAACAGTTTTTTTTTTCTCTATTGTGCACACATTCATCTCTCAACAAGTAATAAAATAAGGATAATATTAATAAAAAAAATTCATCATTAAAAAAACTTTATTAAACTAGAGTGAATCAAAAGTTTTAATACTAGTATATTATTTTAATTTAATTCAAAAAATAAATTGTTTTTGTAAAAATCTCTTGAAATGTTAAAAAAGATTATTTTTTAAACCAAAAACTCTTATTATCAAGACTGAGCTAATTTATATTACATAGTCATTTATATTCCTCATTTTGGGAATATTTCAAATGAAGATTTTGTCCTTCTTAATCAGTTACTTAATCAAAACAAATTTTTACTTTCATTAACTTTTTAATTAATATTTAATTTTCTTCAATTAACATTAAAAATAATAAAACATTTACAAATTATTAATACAGAAAATTTCCATCAATTGGATTAAATTTTAAATTTAAATTTTCAATCACATGTATTTTTATATTTTAATACTAAAAAACAACATTTTTATTAGTTAAAATCATTAAGTATTTAAAAATGTACAGGATACTTTTTAGAACAAAACTTAGGTGTAGTTTCTTAAGTACTTTTAGTACTATTTTCTAATCAAAATTAGAGTTTTATTTTGATAATCTGCATGCATTAAAGGTTAATGCAAATTATCGAGATAAAACTTTAATTTTAAGCAAAAAACAACACCAAAAAATCTAAGATACTGTACCTAAATTTTTTTCCTACTTTTTAACGTGATTAATTAGAGTAGAATTTAATGGTCATGTACTGTTACTGTAATCAATCAATTGAAATTTACTGTTAATATGACTTTTAAAGTTATTATTGTAAAAATTAACAAATTTATTATACATGATAATATGTAATTAGATGACATTTTGCACTGTCATGTATGATGCTTTTTCTCGTTAAAGTATGCATTGCGTTGTGTTTCTCGCAAAAGAACAGCGTATATTCCTTGTAAAATAGGGAAATGAAAAAAGATAATGCGGGTGGGGGGGTGTTTGTGGTTTGGTTGGTCCACTACCTAAACTAAACTAAACTAAAAACCAAAACCACCCTTTGGATTCCCATTACCAGCAGCAAACCATGATTGATGACCCGTGACTGACTCAGCCCACTCTTGCCTTGGCCTAACCACTAACCAAACTCTTTCTCTCTCTCTCTCTCTCTTCTTTCATGGCATCTCAGCAACACGACGCCGTTTTCCGCGAAGAAGACATGGACGACGACGACGACGAGTCTCAGGAGGACGAAGAATACGAGGAAGACGACGACGTCTTGGCCGACGACGAAGAAAACGAGCCCTCTCCCTCTGCCGCTCTCGCCGTCACCGTCGCCGTCCCCGGCTCCGCCGTCTCCAACGGCGGCGCCGCTCCAATTTCGACGCCCACCGCCACCACCATCGTCGTCAGCGACTCCTCCGATCAGAAGCGGCGGCGCGTGGAGCAAATCGAGGAGAAGAAGCCGCCGGTGGACGATTCGCGGCGGCTGTTCCAGCGGCTGTGGACCGACGAGGACGAGATCGAGCTCCTGCAAGGCTTCCTCGACTACACCTCGCAGCGAGGATCGTCTCACCACAACGACACCGCTCTGTTCTACGACCAAATCAAGTCGAAGCTCCAACTGGATTTCAACAAGAACCAGCTCGTGGAGAAGATCCGAAGGCTGAAGAAGAAGTACCGAAACGTCCTCAACAAGATTGGCTCCGGCAAGGAGTTTTCCTTCAAGAGCGCGCACGATCAAGCCACCTTCGAAATCTCGCGCAAGATCTGGAGCAACGTCGCGCCAATCGGCGACAATTCCTTGGACGACGACGAAATCAACCCTAGCCCCAACCCTAACCCTAATTCTAACCTAAATCCGAACCTTAATTTTAGCCCCGTAATTCTCAAGAATGAAACGATTTTCAGGAATTCCGCGGAGAAGAAAACACCGAAGCGGCCTCGGCCTCGATCGGCGGTGAAAATCGAGTCAAATGATGGATCCGCGGCAAACAGAGATCATAATTGTATTAGCAATGCTACCGCTACTACTGTTACAGCTACTGCTACTACTAACGCTACTACTGTTACTACTAATAATAATAATTGTAACAGCGGTGGTTATAGCAATAACATACCGAGTGTGGTTGAAGAGACGGTGAGGAGTTGTTTGTCGCCTGTGTTGAAGGAGTTGGTGGCTGGGGCCATGGGAGGGCCGTTTGGGGCGAGAGGGTTTTCGTTGAACTTAAACCCTATGCCTTTTATGAATTTGAGTTTTGGCGGTGGGGAAATGGTGGATGAGAAGTGGAGGAAGCAACAGATTTTGGAGTTGGAAGTGTACTCGAAGCGGTTGGAGCTGGTGCAGGATCAGATCAAGGCTGCTATGGAGGAGTTGCGGTCAAATGGAGGAGGAGGTTGATCAAACCTTTTGCTTTGTTCTTGTTTTTGTAGTGAGTTATTGGAATTCTTCCTCTTCATGTTCACTTCATACAGATCTGCTTGGTAATTTATCCATCGATGGTTTGATACTGATAGTTTAGCGGGTAGCTAGTAACTAGTGTTTTTCTTTTTAATTTTAGTTTTTGCTGATTCGGTAGAGCACTTGTCCATTAAAATAAAAATGTTTTACATTTTAGCCGTTTTCTTGTTCCTTTAAATTTTAATGGTCTCATACATGTACAGAACAGATTAAAATAATTGGTGCGGAGTGATGGCTTTGTACCATGATATGTTGTAAAAGATGCAAGAGGACTGGGTTCTTAATTGTGGAACGTTCTTACCGAGCACTTTGTTCTTGAAATTTCGTTGAGTATTCTGTGTGTCTTTGGGGTTTGCTGCTCTACCTTATTGTTAGGGGCTAATATCAGTGTGATTCAAGGGATTGTAAAGATGGCATTTTCTTATGTGAAAGAGTTTCTGCGATGTTCATCAGTTGTTGAATAACGAAACAATGTATATATGCCGTAAACCTGGAGTAGTCGAAGTTGCCCTGGAATTCAAGTTGAGTGGAAGAGTCTATTCGTGATGTTATTCTGCTAAATATTCATATATGCTGCAAGCAATGCGCCTTGATGCCATTAGAATTTTGAATGCCTAACGTGTCTCAGTTGAGCCAGTTCGTGTTTACCATCACTATCAATGTTCGACTTTGGTTTTACTGCTTGTTCTGTAGTTATTGAATATTCAGGTTTCTTTTCGAGTAAATGTGTGGTTGGAACTCAATTGAGTTTAACATAATGCCAATTCATCAAGTCCTTTTCTTTTAT
Organism: Spatholobus suberectus; assembly: GCA_004329165.1. NCBI lineage: Eukaryota > Viridiplantae > Streptophyta > Magnoliopsida > Fabales > Fabaceae > Spatholobus > Spatholobus suberectus. Next base: position 4,583,041 of record CM014732.1, read on the forward strand.
ATTTATTGCATTGGAAAGTAGAAATCTCTGTTTAAAAGGATGCAGACGGTTTCCAAACACATTCTAAATCATAAAATCAATTCCTCGAATTGCTATAATTTGTCAACTTAATTGTTGGTCATTTTAATCATTCCCGTCAATTTGATCCTTGACACAACTACAGTATTAATCTTTGAATTTGGTGAGCATTAATTATTTTGATCTCTAATATTAATTGATAGTTGTCAACTGATTAATTTAACAATGTTAGGGATTAAATTAATTAATAAAGTCAATTTCAGAGATTAAAATATTCTTTAATAATACAAGGAATCAAATTTTAGAGGAATCAAATTTAAGAAGTTAAATTTATTTTTTATTCAGATTCTTTTAGGAGAATGTTAATAAATATTTTTAGGTCACTGGTTAAAGGATCAAAATTAAAAAATGAAATAAAATGAGAAAGTGCTATTCATGTAACTCCACCGTGATGTGGTTTTTAATGCATCTTTATTATAATACCTATTGATAAAAAGTTTCTATTTATTAATTTGTTATCTAACACCCTTAAATAAAACTAATGCCCTTAATTACATATAAAAAAAAACTAATACCTTTAATATACTTCTTAGCATGGCATTTTTTTCACTTGGAAGTGGTAAGATTTCAATGAAGCGCATTCATTGGTCAAGTATTTCTTACTGGATGATTCCGTTCTCAAGGTTGATAAAATATTTTCCACCTTTTTTCATAAAAAAGAGCGTTGAAAAGCAAAAAGGGGCAGATAATAGGGAGGGAGAGGGGTTAAAAGAGGAGGGTTGTCTGCTTAGATTCATGCAATGTTTATCCCTTATCCACTGTTTCATTTCGGCATTAGTGTAATCCCACAGCACAATTTCTCTTCACCGTGTATTAATAAATAATAATGATAGTGTCAAACTGCCGGTCATGGAGGGAAAAGGAAATAATATTTTCTCCCGTCTTTTTTATAAGATTCAGTTAATTAATTTATAAAAATTAAAAATTAGTTAATTCAGTTAATAATATTAAATTGAAATTTGCTAATGTACAACACTTATTTTTTAATTAGAATACATTAGTAAGTTATAATTATAATTTATCTTAAAATACACCCATGGTATAACTTGTTTATATACTCTAACTAAAAAAATAAGTGGTATACGTTAACAAGTGTTTGCGAGGTTTACTAACGTGCATGCACTTGTTTTTTAATTGGAATATGCTAGTAAGCTATAACTACAATATATTTTAAAATACACCTATGGTGTAACTTGCAAACGTATTCCAATTAAAAAACAAGTGTGTGTACGTTAATAAATCCCTATTAAATTTATCTTAAATTTATATATTTATTTCAAAATTATCCCTAATATTAATTAGACATATTCTTATTTTTTAAATATTTTTATTGACTTTAATGCTTTTAATCTTTTTCAACAAGAATATATTTATTGGTTTAATTTTTATTAACTATGCAAGCGAAGAGACAAAGTAAGTTCTCACATATTCCACATCTATAATCTATAATCTATAATTTATAATATATACAATCGAAAATAATCTAAAAAAGAAAGGCTTCACGTGTCAACCTCTAGAACAATTTCACAAGGAATCTCATCCTATTTGGCAACACAAGAGCCTTTTTCTCCTTTTTTTTCTCCTTTTTTTGCTTACATGTCAATCTCCTATTCATTTGTATACAAATCAATTTATGGATAATTATGACACAATTTATAAACAATTAAGACACAAAATATTAGATAATAAGAATAAATATTATATACAATAAAAAGGATAACTACACAACAATGCTATAAATATAAATCAATTTTTCTAAGGATACAATTTAAAATAAACTTGATACCTGAATAACTTAAAATATATATAAAAGTTAAAAAATTATTAAATCAAATCAAAATAGAAATAAAAAGAAACACTAAATATATTGAATTTCTCAATTAATTTTTATTTTTGGATGAGTTTTTATTTTTAAATAATTATTGAATTATTATCCCCATTAAACTCAACATATTATTTGAATTATCCTTTTCAAATTGAAAACAAAAATAAAAATTAAATTATCCCCACGGTTCTTTTAAAATAATTATTGAAATGCAAAATTCATGAAAAGGTTAAAAATTATTAAATCAAATAGAAATAAAAGGAAACGCTAACCTAAAAAAAAAACACTAAATCAAATGCAATATAAAAAGAAAAGAAAGAAAACACTAAATCAAATGCAATATACCAAAAAAAATACATATAAAAGTTAAAATTCATTAAATCAAATCAAATAGGTATAAAAAAATACTAAATATATTGAAATTTCTAATTAATTTTTATTTTCGGATGAGTTTTCATTTTTAAAATGATGCTTAATTTCAAATTTCAAATAAATAATTAATATAGATTTTATTTACTGAAATACAAAACTTCCATATTATACATAAGCAATATATTTTTTATGTTCTAGAACACATATAAGGAATAAATTTATATGAAACAGTTAATTTAAAATGAACGAGTATTTACAAAAATAATTTAAGGCTTAATTGCACTTTGTGCCACTCAAGTTTTATTATTTTACGAATTTTGTCACCATGTTTTTTTCTCTCGTATTTTGCCACCTTATTTTTTGAAATCATGCGAATTTTGTCCAATCTTGCTAATTTTTATTTAATGAACAGTTGATGATTAGACAAAATTTGTAAGATTTCAAAAATAAAATGGCAAAATGCTAGAGAAAAAAAACACGGTGGCAAAATCTCCAAAATGATGAAACTTAGGTGGAATAAAGTGCAATTAAGCCTTAATTTAATGACATTTATTTATGAAAATCATTTAATGTGAAATTTGTTTTTGTAGCTACTTCAATTTAAAATGGAACTTTCCATTAATGGCTTAAATGATGATTTATTTCAAAATTTAAATAGACAAGTAATATAGATTTTATTTACAAAAATGATTTAATATGGACAAAAATTTCATATTATTATGAATTAATAATTTAATTCAAGATATTTAAAATGATGATTAATTTAAAATGGATATTTCAATTAAAATTTTAAATTAGGCAATTTTTGATTATTTCCTATTATTTTTGTAGCTAATTCATATCAAAATTCAAAATTTCACTATAAAGTGTAATAATACTAATGAGAGGACATTACTAAATAAGATGTGAGATAAATAGTAGAATCTTGAGATATTTTCTACTTTGTGACAACTTAAAATGATGCTTAATTTAAAATAGATATTTTCATTAAAAACTTAAATTATGCTTCATGTCAAATTTCAAATGAACAATTAATATAGATTTTATTTATAAAAATAATTTTATGTGGCATAAATTCAATATTATTATGAATTAATATTTTAATATGGACAATTAATATGAATTAATAACATTCTGTATCCTTTCTTATATACACCAAGTGTTGATCCCATGCCATCGGATATGTATATACTGGATTTGATATATCTGACTTAATGATAGAAGATAAAATTTCTACAATAAAAGGTATTTCTGATTTCAATACAGAAATATAAATTTTGTCAAAATTTTTAACTAATCAATATGATATCACGATGCATTGTCAAATATTAAATAAATTTAAATTATTATAATAACCAGTATTTGAAAAGTTAATTTCTATTATAATATTTTCTATCGTAATAATTTTTATATATTTTTTATGATATGAAACAAATTACTACTTAAATTATAAACAATATATTTATTTAATATTTTTTTATTACAAGAGGTAAATATTTTTTTTAATATATACAAAAACAATATATTTTCTATGTTTTGGAACACGTAAGCAATAAATTTATACTAAATGATTAATTTAAAATATACAAGTATTTACGAAAATAATTTAATATGACATTTATTTATGGAAATAATTTAATATTAAATTTATTTCTGTAGCTATTTCAATTTAAAATGTAAATTTCCATTAAATACTTAAATGATGCTTAATTTCAAATTTCAAATGGATCATTGCTATAGATTTTATTTACAGAAATAATTTAAAATAGACAAGAATTCTATATTTTTATGGATTAATAATTAATAATTTAATATGGCCAATTAATATGAATTAATAGCATTTTAGTGAACAATTTTAGTATGAAATTTATTTTTGTAACTAATTCAATTTAAAATGGGAATAATCATAATGGAATTAAATATAGAATCTAATTTAATATGAAATTTATTTACAAAAACAAATTAACAGCATTTTGATGGACTAAATAGAAATTTACAATTCAAACTAAATTAAATTAAAATAGATTAATTTTTCCTACAATTTCACTTGAAATTAACATCCTATCTATCAATTGTAACTCTTGAAACCTTCTGTAGTTCTATTTAAATAATGTGAAATTTCATTTGCTTTGTGTTTAATGTGGTCGTATTGAGAAATACACTGATCTTCCTTTCTTTGTAGTTTGGTTTTGATCTTAGTTTTTATAACCTCAACATCAATGACACGCAAATGTGACTTCCTCTTAGATGTGAATACATCTAGAGAGACATGGAGCCTAATTGTCAGAGTTGTTAGACTTTGACATGTTACCAACAAAAACAATGAAAAGTTGATATATTCTATTGAGATGGTCCTCATGGACCAAAATGTAAGTTCATAATGTAAAGCCTACTATGATATGATACAATACAATTATAATAAATTTTCTAATTACATATATTATTGTTCTTAACGTTTGTCTTCTTCTACAGGGAGATCGCATCCATGCATCCGTCAGGAATGCTTTGATATATAGGTTTCAACCACTGGTTAAAGAAGACTCTGTTTATTTCATGTTCAGTTTTAGTATAGTCAATAGTAAAGGTCCTTATAGAATGACTCGACATCCATACAAGCTCAACTATAAAACTAAAGTTGTTTGCTGATAATGTTGTTCTCAATAATTTGTTGACAATCACCCTGATCTCTAAGGTTCTTTGTTTCGACTATGACACCAATTATTTGGTTGGTGATTGCTTCATTATTTTTTTTTTTGTTATAATTATAATAATAACATTGAAAATTTTCATAACCTAATAAACTATTTCATATTTGTATATGTCATAGGCATACCCATCTCACATGGGTCTAAAATTGAGGTTATGACAAATGGTGACAAAACAAAGATGAAAGAAATTCAACTTGACTCTAAAGGGTAGTAATTCTATATGCATATTAATAATAATGTAATATTTCACAATTTTAAAGCAGTTACTTAGTAGTATTATTTTTTTCATTATTGTTTTTGTATCCTTATTGTAGCATACACTTTAAGTGCACATTGTTTGAAAACTATGTTGAGGAGTTTAACTCTTTCCTCGCTAGAGGAAATACTAACAACGTTGTTGTAATTGTTCAATATGTTAGAGTTAAACCATTCTTAGGTCTCAATATTTTGATTTTAGATGATGATTTAAGAGTATGTACATCAATCACAAATGTTGTACATCGAGAAGTCTTTCATAGTGTCTAAATATCGTCATCAATAATAACCTTAGTGCTTTGTTCCTTGAGCTTATTTTGGTTTTTTAATATCTTTTGCTTTTCATTGCTATTTTTTGTAGCTATGATCTTTCTATATTGATGTTCAAGAATTTATAATAAAATTCAAAAAATTCTCTATATTTTTAAATTTTTTTAATTTGTTTTACTCTCTTCCAAATATATATGGTAAATAAAATAACCAATTAAGGACAATATCTTAAAAAAAAAATTGTGTGTTTCCTTTACATGAAAACATTATTGTTTTGCTTCTTACAGTATTATTTTATGTTTGTATCAATATGACTCTAATGTCCTGTGCATTGCACAAGTTTATAGGCTAGTACTCTACATTAATGTATTCCACCTACATTAATGTAATGCTGTTTATGACTAGGAACTAAAAGGAGCATTTTTCAAATTTTAGGGACGAGAAGAATCACTTTTAAATTTGAGAGATAAAAAACAAACTTGTCCTAAATTTGAAGGACCAATAACATGTTTAAATCTTAAAAATATTTTTATAAAAAATAATGCAGGAGATATTTTTAATTAGATTTTATATATAAAAAAATAAGCACAATCTCTAAATTAGTTATTATGAAATGTATGGAAGAAGTAAAGAAAATGGCAAAATTTTATCAACGTTGAATATCGCTATTACAACGTCGATTTGTTGGGCAGTTCATGGAACTACGCCACAAATTAACAATAGTGAGGTTTTTCTTTTGCCGTAACAGCAAACGAGAGAGAATTTATCTCTTACTATTATGTTGAACTGTACCAGAGTCTGACTGTTTTCGGTTGGAAAAGGTCTTCAAACTCAGTAAGAATTTTTTTCTTCGAAAAAAAGTACATTAAACGTCACACTTCTCCTCAGTTGGACAAGGCTTATACAAACAGGTTAATCAGTGTTAGATAAATTCTTACGGGCTTGGCAGGCCTCCGATAAAAAGGAGAAAGGCCACCATGCACTACGGGCCAAACGGCAGTCGCACTGACCCAAACTAAACCCAACCGAAGAAGCCCAGTCCAAGTAATTTTAGTGCAATGAATTATTTATTCATTATTATAATATAATCAACACAAATCCGCGACGAAAAAAAAAAAAGTTTAATTAGCTTTTTATTCTTATAATTGCATAAACTTAACCTTGTAGTCTTTACAGTTAAAAATAATTTCTTTTAATTTCTATACATACACTTTTGATACCAGTTTGGTCTTGTTAAGTATGTTTTAATTTTGTGAAAGAAAATCATCACAAAATAAATTAGCAATGAAAAACTATTACAAATTGACATTTTTTGACTTTTTAATTTAATTTGTGGTGGTTTAAAATGATAAGGACCAAACTAATACCAAAAGTGTATACATAGAAAATAAAACGGATCATTTTTAAATACAAAAATTAAAAGGTAAAGTTTGCAACTATATCAACTAAAAAAGTAAATAAACCTTAAAAAAAAAAAAAGGCAGAGAAATGCGTACCTTATCCAAGTGAATTCCCATCCCATCCCAACGGCATATACTATGGTTCTTCTCCTTCTCCTTCTCCTCCACAAAAGAACCCACCGTAAGGGTTGGCTCTCCTCATCATCACAATGGCCTGCGCAACACCACGCCCAGCTTTCTCCCTCCACCTCTCAACCCCTCTCTCTCTCAAACCCAAACTCCGTTATTACTTCCCCACCCCCTCCCTCTCCCCCAAACCCCGAAAACTCACCGTAAACTCCGTCGACGTGTCGAAAGAAGACACGCCCGCGTCCGCGAAGCCCGAATCCGAGAAGGTGGACCCGCGCCGTCTGGAGGAGAAATTCGCGGTGCTGAACACGGGCATCTACGAGTGCCGCTCGTGCGGGTATAAATACGACGAGGCCGTGGGTGACCCTTCGTATCCCATTCCGCCAGGGTTCCAGTTCGAGAAGCTTCCGGATGATTGGCGCTGCCCCACGTGCGGGGCCGCGCAGAACTTCTTCGAGAGCAAGAGCGTTCAGATCGCGGGCTTCGCGGAGAACCAGCAATATGGGCTTGGGGGTAATTCTCTCACTTCGGGTCAGAAGACCGTGCTTATATATGGCTCCTTGTTGTTTTTCTTTGCGCTTTTTTTGGGGGGCTACTTCCTACAATAGTTTATGTTCATCCTGTAAGGTGACTTCTTCTTTTTTATTATTTTTGAATAAGTGTGTGAGGAGGGGTTACGTTGGATTGGATAATGGATACGTATTTATTGGTGGTATATTCTGTATCTGGAAGTTGTAGTTCAATGCTTTGTTGGTAACATGTGTAGTATGTATGTAAAGAATGTGCTCTTCGCCTCTTGTATTGTTTTCGGTTTTCCCAAGAAACTTGGAATGTGCCTTTGGTGGGAAACTAGGCTATAGCCGAAGCTTTTCTTGTTTTGGTAAATCATGGATGAGTTATACAATTCTTACTACTTCTTATCACATTTTTTTACTACTTTACTCTTTTTTAATATATATATATATATATATATATATATTTCTCTCACCCTTTACTGTTCTCCTCCTGTATCTTTTGTCATTGTAAAAATTGTAAATTTGTTGAATAAAAAGCAATTTCTCGTCATAGATGATCCCTACAAATTTGTCTCGATTGATAGATAACTTAAATATTTTAAAATGTTTGATTATGCATTTTTTTTACTTATAAGAAGGGCATTTTCCTATCAGTCTTTTTGTCCATTAAATACCATGTTCTTATCAGACAATCTTAAAAGGCACAACCGCACACCTCTTGCGCGAATCTAATATGGAAACTGCTAACCTGATTAAGGAATCAAAAGTGATTTTTTTTTAATTAAAAAGTGTAATAGTGCATTTTATTGAAGTTTTTAGTGTAATTTTAACTTAAATTTTTTTTTACCTATTAATTCTTTAACTAGTGCCTTAAGTTAGCAAGATCCATCTAATATATCCAAGTTATCAGTGATTGTGCAAGGTTAGCAACCACGACTCGCGAGCGTTTCCCATGTACTCGTTACCCATTTGAACGGAAAGTTTGGGTTGATTTGCGCTGTTTAATCACTGGTGAGGCATTCATAGTGTTAGGGGTTTTAAGATTCTCTCACTTCAAATGAAAAATAATGAGTTGTATTATTCTGACAATAATTGATAAAACATTATTTTTTTATTTCTTTTCATTAGGTTATTTATTTTATTTCATATTTTTTCTTTATTATATAAAACATTGTACAAATTTATTGCATAATTACAATTTCTCAAATGCACAAGCTAAAGGGGATCGCTCATGGCCTTATTCTTTTCTTCTTAATAAGGAATATTGTATTTTTATGGGTATTTGCAGGGTTATGATATATTATGCCTTTTTAAAATAAAATGTAAACTAAGATGAAAAAGATTCTTTATTCAAGCATTGGCAATATTATATACGATATAGTCTATACTTTTCGGTAAATTATCAATGTTTTTAAAACCAGACTAGTCATTTAACCAGTCAAGATACTGGTTCAATGATTTAACCGTAATTAAACTGTGGTCAAATTGATGCTAATAAAATAATAATGATAAATAATTAATATATAAAATAATATTAAATAAATACAATATCATAATTTTATAATACTAAAAACTGAACTAAAATATCATTTTATACATAATTATAATGCTTACTAAATATGCAATTTATTTATCTTAAAAATATTTTAGATTAAATTTAAAAAACACCAGTTCAAACAGATTTTCTCTACCAATTTTCATCGATTTTTGATCAGTTTAACCAATTCAAACCAGTTCTGAAATCAGCTGGATCGATTTTCAGTCAGACCAATAGAATCGGCCGGTCTGTTTTTCACGACCATGCAAATTATTATGTCATCAACTTTTGCAATATTTAATTCATCATTAAATCTGCACATCACATCAATTTTCCGTGAATCATATTCAGTTTAATAATTCTAGACAATCATCATCTTTTATTTTTTTGTCTTTAATAATTCTTATTCGTATAACCATTTATCTTATTATACAAAGCCACTAGAAAGGACTAGTATATTCCTTTTATGCTTCCAAGTCCACATCACAGTCAGAAAGATGATTAGAATAATAAAATCTCTGATAAATTTAAATTAATTTTGTTCAAATCAATCTTAAAAATTGATTTTAAGTATTTAAAAATAACTATTTTTATTAACAATAAAATATTATTATACTTTTATAGTTTTAATTAAATAATACTTTATGTCTTAATACAACATTACCATTTTTAAATACTTAAAATCAACCTTAAAAATCGATGCTAACATTTTTCAATCTAGAAAGAGAAAATTTTCTTCCTATTAAAAATATTTAAGTCAAACTACAACATGGTGGGGCAAATTTATTCTTCAAAAATTTGAAGGATTAGACACATTAAATTAAAAAGGAAAAATAAGAAATTTAACATTCAGGGTTTAGTTTGGAAAAAAAACAAATGAAACAACTTTTTTTTTTCTACAAATTTACGATTGTCTATTCAAGACAAATATGGTACACTTGACTTGATGATAATACAAGTGCCACCGAGCGCAGCGGGATTTTATACATGCTACCCTACTTATGCCGCGGACAGCAAAGTCGGCAACTACAAGGTTTTACAATATTTCATCAGTATTTATTTAGAACTTGAAAAGCAAGAATATTGTGAATATAATGTATCTCTCGCACCTTTCCAATTGGTATAGCCTGGACAATTATCAAGGAAGTGCTCGTGTCTAGTGAAGGCAGATCACAATTCTTAGTAGCACCTTCACTGCAGATTAGTGTTATCCAAAGCTTTGATAAGCATTTGTCTGCCTATTGCATTACGGTATCAAATAATTGCCCCCTCAAACTCCATTGTTGAACTTGGATGAGCACCAATTTGAGGAACAGCTGAGAAATGGAAGAGGGCACTTTGGTCACAAGGCAAATAAAATCCACAACAATCACTATTGATTCCCGTACTCTGACATATCTTGGGGTTGACGAGTTTTAACTTGGTACACCTTCTTCGTGTGCTTATCATAAGCTCCCCCCAATGCAGCTTCTTGATGCCTAGCATATATTCCATTTGTATCTGGTGCTTTAGTAATCCATTTTGGAGGTGGTATAGGAGGACCCATGTTCTGCACAAATTGGTGTTGTAGATTAGTTGTTGGCCCTGAATTGGGCGGCCTTGATAACATCACCGCAGGTGTCTTTGGAGAAGGCACTGCATATGGCCTAGGTCTTGGACCTTCCTCCATTGTCAAAGTATATAAGCCAGTTCTCCCGTTGTAGTACTGTTCATGATGCTGTGACCTATCCTGTATCCTAAAATTCTGTTTGTCATAATGTCCACCATTAGATGAGACTGGATATCTAGGCCTATTTATTATGCCCTGATGATTGTAATATTGTCCATAATAACCACTTGTGTCCTCGCCATAATATTTCCCAGATCCAGAGGGTCCAGCTGATCTGAGCCTGTTCATTGCATGATGACCTGCAAGCTGCTCTGGTGATCCATATGGTGTATTATTTGATTTAATATTAAGGGAGTTCTTGACAAGACGATGTGCTGCTTCTCCCAGTTGAGGGCCAGCCATTGTTCCAGGTACTTGTGGTCTGTCGGATGCATCACACAAGAAGGTGAGAGCTCTTAAAGTATGTGTCGTATCACTCACATAAAGACCAGATTTCATGCATAAAAAACTTCATGTGCTTAATTTGAAAGGCATTGAGAACTTCTCAACCCACTCAACATGGAATTTTCTAGATTTTCCACAAGATCATTACTTTAAGTAAATATTGACAATTTCCTCAAAAAATTGTGTCCACATACGGCGGTGAGGAATACCAGTTGGCACTACCACATTGAACATTAAATTTAATCAGCAGCTGTGGATTGTAAGAGAGCAAGCCTTGACGCAACGGTAAAGTTGCGCCTTGGTGACCGGTTGGTCATGGGCTCGAATCCGGAAACAGCCTCTTTGCATATGCAAGGGGAAGGCTGCGTACAATAACCCTCTCCCATACCTTCGCGAAGCGAAGAGCCTCTGGCAGTGGGGTATGTTAGTAGTAGCAGCTGTGGATTGTATCCCAGACAGCAAGAATATGAAAATTATATTACACCAATCTAACAACCTCAGGAATAGATTCTCACCTTTCTCTGCCTTGTCGCCGACCACCATTGTCTTCGTGCCATAACACAGGAAAAGATTTAATATCAATGGCTTTTAATATCTGCAAACATAACCAATGTCAAAGTAAATGAGATCTATACCATAGATCAAAAGGAAACAAGGAGTATTATTTTTCTTTGAAAAAACTAAAACAAAAATATAATATTTGATTAAATGAATCAAGTCATGGCAACTATCTGAGATGTGTTCTTGACACAAGAATCTGGTTCTAAATATAAATAAATGGGGTTAAGTATATTTTTCATCCCTAAAAAATTAGCCAATTTTCATTTTCGGTACCTAAAAAAAATTATATTTGATCATTGATTTTATGGAAATACACATTTGTAGTCCTTGCTGTTAGTTTTACTCTATTAAGTGATGATGTGGCATATCAGGTTAAGCCATGTGGCAATGATCTGTTTGTCCCATCACCACTTAATGGATCAAAACTAATGACAGGGACTAAAAACACACGTTTTCAATAAAATCAGGGATCAAATGAGAAAAAAACAGCAGATAAAATAAAAATCCACTAATTTTTTTCAAGGACGAAAAAACATTTAGGGTGCAAATGGGTAAAAAAGCTTAATTAAGCGTTTGTTTAATAAGCTCCTATCACATAAAGGCTTATGCCATAAATTTGACCGTGAAACATATTGGAATAAGCTAAAAAGAGCTTATTTTGATAAGCTATACCAAAAAGCTTATTGAAATAAGCCAAAAAGAGTTTATGGGAGTCAAGTTATTTTCATAAGCTCAAATCAACTCCACATAAACTCTTTCAAACGCCCCCTTAAGCCTAAATAAATGAATCATGAAGCTCCATCCACAGGATGAATCCATTGAAAATGTCATATGCTAATAGAAGTTGGTATACCAACCTTTTTGGGCATTAGTACACCATCCGGAGGTTTTGGAATATGTCTATGCTTAAGAGGATTAAGATAAGTAATATTTCTGCAATTTGAAACACTCAACATGAGTTCATCCAATGATTTTAAAATATTAGGCAAATGTAAAGGACAAAACTTACAAAACTTGATTAAACTCAATGTCCTGCAATCCCTTGATGGGAGAGGATACAATGGTTCTGAGCACATTTCTTTCGTACAACCAGAGATATCCATTCATACCATCACTGCTAATAAAGAAAACAAGACACACGTGACTGAAGACAATTACCAAACATATTTATGATTATGACTTGTGACCATTACCAAACATACTCACTAACCTAGCACTTGGGTCAATTGGTACAGCAGGTCTTTCATACAGAGGCAATTGACAAGAATATTGGTAATATGATAAGATATGTGGAGCTAAATTATGTGCACTGTTGACATAAAGCAAATCAAGCATCTTACTATTTCGGAGCTGTTCCTCCTCCTGCACATAACAAATCTGAATGAAATTGAGCACCCAGACACAACTAACAGTAAGCTGGTCTGATAAATTCATGTGGCATGTGCTGTAGAACATGGCCAACTCTGGGCAAAAATATGATTCAAAATTAACTGTTGTAAACTTCATTAGGACTTAAAAAAATATAAAGTTAAAAAAATTCTAGCTCAAACCAAAATAAAAATAAAAATAAAAATTCCAACAATTGCACAGCAAAGAGTTGCGGATAATTGTGAAAAAAGAAACAGCGTTAACAGAGGGTTATCACTTAACAGATCTATTTAAAAGTTGCTATAGCCAATCAACAATTTCTATTTCAATAAACCATAACAGTCAACTTCTTTGACAATTTATTCTTTGATGCAATTCTGATATGGTTAGTCACAAATGTAGTAGACTAGGACCCGTTTAGATAATTTTCTCCATAAGCACTTACAGGAGAAGAAAATAAGAAAGAAAAATAAAATAAACTTCTCCAAAATGAGCTTTTTGGAGAAACTAAAATCATTTAGCTTCTCCAAAAAGCTGATTTTAACTTGTGCATAAGCTAATTTTAACTTATAGGAGAAGCTTATTTCATTTTTCCTTCTTATTCTCTTCTCCTATAAGTGTTTATGGAAAAGTTTATTTAAACAAGGTCTAGAACTAAATATCGTAAAAACCAACACCTCTCCTCCAGAAAAGTAAAAATAAGAAACATTTCCAGACCGTTAATGTGCCTTCAAGCTTGCTTGTGACAGAAAGCAATTTCTTCTCATCAATGAATGGCAACTTGGCAACACCCTGAAAAACATTCCAACAGTAACCTTAACCCCCACTTCATTCTAAAGCATTAATAAAACATTAAAAAACACACACAGACCACAATACAAAACGATAATACCTGCCATGCAAATCGTTTGCCATTCATATCAATCTCAAAATCTGTCAAAAAGCAATACAAGTAATTCTTCTATAAACTCTATAAGATATAGCAGAATATGTCAAATAACAGTCAAGTGATCTCACCAGCAGGGTAGAATTGAAGAATAGGTGATGAAGGATCACTCATCAAATCCCTATACTTTTCAGGCAGTGCACTTGAACTGTAACAAGAACTTAATAAGCATCAGCACAGGATGCACGATATGATAGATCTGAGGACAGGAGAGATGAAGAAACCTTGAAGTGGGTAGGGTTCCCATTAGCTGATCAAATGGTTTAAATGGTTCTCCCAAAAAAAAAGTTATTTCCAGATCAGCAAGATCTTTAAGATCAGAAGCAAAAGGAGCATAATGGTATGGGTAGTACCTGAATGAACAAACAATAGTGAAAAAAATTGAAGAATAGTCATGGGTGATAATTCAACCAAAATGAATGGGTCTCATCTGAGAAATTTATGTCATCATCTTAAAGCCACTCAAACATCAAAGCCTGTATCCCAGCCCTCTAGGCATCCAGCCCATATTATATCTTATTGCATTCCTTATAAAATCATTATTAGAAGACCCTGCTAGCAACCATATTTGGAATAATTGAATTTAATGAAGCTATCTAGTTCTGAGCAGTAATACAAGGTTCCAAGAGAATATAAAGATGCAGGGAAAACTTGCTAAAAGAACATAAGTAGAGCAAGACATCCCTCAAGCCACACCCAAGTAATTTGGTACAATTATGAAAGAAAATAATCAACCCTTTATATTTTAGTTGTCTTATCATCCTTCATGCAAAGCATCGTAAAATTTTCAGATCATCTTACTACAATGTGGAGAAGGAACACAAGAAAGTGTAATTCACAAATGAGGAATAATTGTCATACAACAAAACGATGACCTAACCTACATTCCACTAAAACTCTGTATGAAAAGACACTTGTAAGTTGTACCCATTGCTTTGGTGCACCACAAGTAAATGTTTACTTAACCAACAAAACTTTACTAATCACATTGTTGGAAATAATGGTATTTAATTACTTAGGTAATAGTATGTCCATGTGTTGCATGATAAAATACATTTAGTACCCATGGGTATTGTCCAGGAAGTTGCACTTAATTAATAGCACCCTTGGAAATAGTCTCCACTAAGGCTCTATTTAAATAAGGTTCTCCATAAGCACTTATAGAAGAGGAAAATAAGAAGGAAAAATGAAATAAGCTTCTCCCATAAGCTAAAATTAACTTATGCATAAGTTAAAATCAGCTTTTTGGAGAAGTTAAAAAGTCCATTAATAGACTACATATATGGATGATATGCAGAACCTATGTACTACACATTCTACTGAATAAGTTGTTTCATTCTCCAAGTTCTCTCTTTCTCTCTCAAGGCTCACCCACTAAATTCAACATGGTATCAAAGCGGTACCATCTACCATGACCTGTCCTACCACAGTTCTGCAGCCACATTCCAAAATTATGGAACCATCCCAATCTTCCCCATTCTTTGTCACCATTGCTGCTGTCCAGCCAGTTCTCATGCTACCAAGTCCTCCTTCCAGAAATCTGAAATGCTTCTCAAGCCACCATTTGCGGCTGTTCTGTCAACCATCCACCACTGGCCCGCGGCTTTTCAGAATGATGACTCTCTCCAATCTGAGTCACCATCTCCTCCTCATTCCATCCTTGATAAAGAGACCCTATGTACTACACACACTACTAAATAAGACATTTCATTCTCTACGTTCTCTCTTTTTCTCTAAATTCTCCCTCTCTAAATTCAACATAGTAATTGTATTTTTCAACACACCCATTGCCCTAGGATATAATCAGGCCAACAAATAATCACATGAAGTCAACTAAACATCCAGAATTCAAGACAAGTTAGCTTCCCTAGCCTATAGAAGGTCTTAGCAGTTGCGATTGATCCTTTGAGGGACCAAGAGTGGGGATATTTTCTCAACATGAGTTTAAAAGTGCATTTTTCACCAAAACTGGTTACAGTATAATATATCATGCATGTAAATGTACCAGCTTATCAATCCATTAACAGAAAATAGCAGGAATGGATTCAAATATAATCTATTAACTAGTAAAAGCACGACTAACCATTGCCATGAGCAGACACCATGATAGTAATACCGACAAACCCAACAAAGGCCTTCTACATATTTTAAGACCTACAAGAAAAACCAAGACAATCAGCTATCTTCTAATGCAATATATATGAATATGAAAACCAGAAATTATTGGAGTTCAGTACAATAGTCATCAACAAGAAGGTAAAAACAAATAGAATCCAACAAAACACCAATCATTTAATGAGGAAAACATAATAATAATATAAATTTTCAACCAGTGTGAGACCCTTATTCTCTCATGAGCATAACAGACTGAGGAACTGCACTGCCCAAGCACACTCCCTCCTCTTGTGAAACACGGGCAAATAGTAAGATCAAGAGTTCAAGACACACTAGCAGCATGTGCCTAATATATCATTTAAAATGAAAATGGAGAAGTTTCGGGGTTCTTGGGTCTGAGAAAATTGTTTTCTATTTTCATTTTCTGTTTTCACTTTTAACTACAAAAATAACACCTTTTTTTAACTTTGTTTCCAGTTTTCAAAAGTTTATATCTTTGTTTCCTGTTTTCAAAAGTTTATATAAGAAATAGTGAAAACAAACTTTTGAAAACAGGAAATAATGTGAAAATAAGGTTACATTTTTGTAATTAAAAGTGAAAATAGAAAACATTTTCACAAAGTAAACTGGCCCTTATATGCTCATCTAAGGTGTGTTTCTGAAATTTGAATATGTTATCACTGATAATACGATACTTTTAGTATTGAAAAACTTAAACAGTGAATTTGTACGTTTGATATTGTTTCCATTTTAAGCCATGAATGTGTATAGAAGGAAGGTGACAGCAAACAATTCCAGGAATACTGACAGGACATACTGTATCTTTCCTGATTTTGTCAATCTCCTCCAGATCCAATGCACCAAATTTTTCAGCATAATACCTTTCCTTGTATCCAGGCTCTCCTAACTTAACCTGAAAAAATAACAAACACTTGTAGTTTATAAATTTTCTCACAATATTGGATTTCATGTGGTCTGACATTGGCCAAGTTTCCCCATTCAGGGATCACTCTTTATATGAATTGTATCTGACTAAAAAAAATATATGAATCCTTCTAATCCAAGATCCTTTAGCTAATGTCAACCAACAAAAGGAACATTTAATTTCAAAAGGACAAATTCTAGTTGCGAAAGTAAGAGTTATCATCAGTTGTTCCCACCAAAAGAAAACACATTAGAAAAGTAAAAGAGTGATCAAGTTGTTTTAGAAGAGACACAAACAAAGAACACCTTTTCTTCATGCATTCAAATAGTTCAATTAAGGAACAGTTAACTTCAAATTGATATCAATAGACACAAACTCTTTTTATAGGCAGATGTTGAAGTTGTTTCTGGCACTGCTTGTGTGTTTCTTGTTTTATATAAGAATGGAGAAAAAAAAAAAAAAAACAGAAGTACAAGTATAAACCCTTCAACATGGCTACTAAAATTTATCAAATTGCCCCACAAACGGTTAGTCATAAATGCAATGAGGCAAACTATAAGTAATTTTAGCTCTGCGGCCTTACTTCCCAAGTTTGCTAAAATAATAGATCCTACCTAGGATCAGACAAGGGTGGTAGAACTTACCTGTTATATATAAAATTATATATTATATAGAAGAATATATGTATACATATAAAAATAAAACAAATAAAGAATAATAACAACGAAGTAACACCCACAACTACTATTTAAGTATCTGCTCAAAATACATAATAGAGGTAAGTTTTTGAAGTTAGTACAAGCTTTACAAGGCTTCCTGACAACAATTTTAATATGAGAAAAACTAAAAATAAGTGGCAGAAAGTAGGAACCACAACACCCACAGACCAACAGTGCACAAAAACTTTGCGCACAACCACAAACCAGTGGACAACAACGGAAACAGACGAAGGTAGCAATTTCAGAAGCAACCCACCCAGATCTCATTCGCGCAGAACCAGAGGAACCCAAAATTCAATCACAAAATGTCGCACATCCCAACAAACATTTAATCACACAAGGTTGCTATTGGAAAGCTGCCTTAATTGCAGTCACCCCTAGTGTGCCTTAATTATGACCTCTTTGGGGGCTGCCTTAATTGCAGCCTCAACGGGGGGTGTTTAGTCTCACATTGCCTAGAGATATGGCCTAAATAGAGCTTACAAAGCTTGGCCAATCCTCACCTTATAAGCCAGTTTTGTGAGGTTGAGTTAGGCCCTAAATCCAAATTCTAAGATGATATCAAAGCTTATTCTAAATTCATTGTTGGGCCACCTGTATTGCCATGCTCCAGGCCCATAGCCCAAGGTGTGCGGGGTTTGTTGGAAAGTCGTCTTAATTGCAGTCAACCTAGACCACCTTAATTACGGCCTATTTGGGGGCTGCCTTAATTGCAGTCTCGAAGGGGTGTGTTTAGCCCCACATCACCTAGAGATATGATTTAAATAGAATTTATACAGCTTGGCCAATCCTCACCTTACAAAATGGTTTTGTGGGGTTGAGGTAAGGTCTAAGCTCAAATTCTAAGGGTTGTTGCAAAGTGTTGAACAATACAATGGCAGCAAAGGTTTGAGGAACCCACGCCACCAACTCAGCAAGGATTCAGAAATTTTCAGCTGGACTGGGTTTTTTCTCATAGTCCCGACCATGCAAACACAGCAAGCTTTTGAGCTGGGATTGAGATAAGCCTTCCACACGGACAGAAACATACAACTCTGTAAGTCAGAAGTCAGAATACAATTTTGATTATTATAATTCTATGTGAAAACAAATTTAATTACCCAGCAGGACCCATAGACATGCTACCGTAGATGTATGTTTGGGAAGCCACTAGAATTACCATGGATTGGGGTCCAGAAAAGTATAGTGGAGTTCCCAAACACAAGTTTAAAAAGTCAGCAAAAAATACTAAATTCAAGCCAAATGCTTAAAAGATTTGGGCAATAAATCGTATTACTGAACCTTGTCTGCAACTGACGCCCGTGGTTCTTCAGGCAGTTCTCCTCTTGCCCTAGCTTTCATCTCTTCATTAATTTCTGCAGCCTGAAAAACAATCAAATCACAAGTATTGCATATCAGGAAGTAAACTTTAAAATCATATTAAAGAAATATATAACTCAATCATATCAGTTCATGAAATTAATTAGACGGACTTGTGAATGACATCCCCCGATGCAAAGTCTAATGTCACAGCACACCCCACACAGAACAGTACATAATGAGAGAAGAGGAAATAAAGGGTAACAAATACAATAGTATCTATGTTGGTGTTGGCTTGTGAACTTTCGTGTCAGTAACAAGTAACCACCAAAATTGAGAGTTACATATTATAAGGGAGACACTATACCTAGTACAATGGAACAAGGATTCAGGAATTATCCTCTAGAATTTTATTGGATAAAGGTCCCCTATAATTCTGTATATCCTGACCAAAATCTGCCTAACCACTCAACTCTACTTACAGCCATTTCCTTTATTCAACGGAAAATTAGAGGACAACTCCACTCCCAAAGTAAGTAGGATACAGCCAGATCAAATTCATGCTTCAGCTAGAGTTTATACTTTATACCCCTTTTATAATTTTTTAATTGTGTAGTAGCCAAGTTAATTTAGTTCCTTCATATATGTTCAATATGACTTTAAATGATATGAAGCACTGAAGCAGTGTCATTAAGAAATGTTTCAAGTCTTCTTACCAAATAACTTAATTCCAAGTCAATTCAAATAGGAAGTAAAAATCATGGATCAGGGAATAAAATTGTGATGTTTCTGTTAGAAATTTTCAACAGAAAAAGTGGGCCAAAATACACAGAATGCAAAATGGAATGGAATGAATTGAATATTTTTCAATGTCAATATTGACAGAAGAACTTTCTTACAATGCATCAAGCAAGCTATCCCATCTATAAATACAGAACCATGAAAATAAGCAGAACTCTAACAGCTATCGAATTTGATTAGTGCAAAACTTCAGAGGGTTCAGAAGTTTAAGAATTCATAATAATTATCCCTTCCAAAGAGGGATACTCAAAACACAGAAATCACAATACCTGTTGAATCCGAACTCGTTTCTGAAATATTTGATCTTCATGAACAGCAACAGACTGAATAAAATGTTCTGCTCTCTCTAAGAAAACCTATAAGGTTCAATGATATTCATATTACAACACTCATTGAAGAAACAAAAAACTCCAGATGAATGACTTAAGAGATAGGACAAGCAATTGAAGGAAGATGATTGCTAAAAAAGATTCTGTCACATACCAGAACACATTACAGCTTTACAATAAAAAAAAAAAAAACAACCTAATTGAATTTCAGAAATAAAGAAACTTACCTCACCCGCTTCAGTAAGATAACCACCCATGGCAGTGAATTCCTTTCTATAAATATGCATCAATAAATTTACAGCCCCCTGAAACAGTAAAAATTTATCAAAGAGAACAACATTGACATTTAGGTAGAAAGGGGGATATGCAGGTAAAAGGACATAACTTAAGCATGTTTTAAAAAAATAAATAAAAATCATTCACCAATAACGAGAAGCAGATAGCACTGTCATACTTCCTGTTTCAAGCTACCCCTCAATATAACATGGTGCCTTCCAGATGCTTACCTCACGGATCTCTAATGTCGGCATATGTGGAAGAAAGTCATTGCCAACAAAGAAGCACAGAAATACAAAATCATCCACTATGCGTTCAAAGTCAATCTCAAAAGGAGGGTTGGGAATCTCCATTTCATATTGCAAATATTCACGCAGCACCCAGATGTTAAGAAACTGTACATGCAACGTATTAGTTTGAAATTCAAAATCAACAGAAAAGAAAAATAAATATTCAGCCTAACATGCTGGATTCCAATACTCCAACCTGATATTTCTTCTTGTGAATTGGGGTATCATCAACTGGATTCCAGTCCTCAGCTTTATCACCTGGCTTACCACGACATTCAGCTGCAAGATGGCCAACTTGGCCACACTGATAACACTTCTCCTGTTGTCCAGGGAAAGTGACTACCTGTTCACTCATGTAATTAAACATCAAGGCAATCTATTGGGATCGATGATCTAAAATCACCATGACAATCCGTACACTGGAAACTAACCTCCCTCAATATTGAGAAATGAACCTCATGTGTGGCTAAGGACAACATAATTAAATCAGCATCCTGAATTAAAGATCACATCAGTGACATCACACCATATAAAAATTAAGGAAAGGATGAATACACCAACCTCGGACAAATTGAAATTTTGAAAATCAGACAAAAACTCACCAATCCATATAAACAGTGACGAGTATTTGGATTAAACCCAGGAAGGTTACGCTGTAATCGTATGTATTCCATTATTTTATGTTCTCCCTCACCAGGAACATTTGAATCAGAAAGTATAACCTTCAAAAAATATCCAATGCAGCTCCATAAATAAATAGAGACAAAATATTCTGAAAACCGGATGTATTTACAATATGGGAAAAGAAAATAAACAGGATTACTCCACAAGGATGGAATATACAATATTGAAGGGATCAAGGGGGCAAAGAATAAATAGGATAAGGTCAACCTTTGTATTCCGCCAGCCAGGGTTGTAGTTCAATCTAGTCTGTATATAATACTGAAGAGCCACTGACAGCACTGCCATAAATGGAGTGCCAGGGGTAATGACATTTGAGTCATAAGTCTCAGGCTTGTCTTTAGAAGACAAGACTTCCATCTCACCCTCAAATTCTTCCCTAAGTCTTTCCTTTTCAGCTTCCTACAACATCACATTGTACTCAAACTTTGTTAAAGAAATAGCAGGAGATCATTGTAAACAAGAGCATGTTCATATTCTTACAGCCTCAGCTGCATCTTTCGCAGCTCGGAAACGCCGTGAACGTTGCTGATTCATTTTGGCTCTTGGTGCAACACCATCTGAAGGGGCAAGAAAAGTACATATGGAAAGAAATGGTTGGAATTAGGAAGTAATTCAAAGTTAAATCAAACAAACAATAACATAACATTACAGTCAAAAAAATTACAGCCTTCTAAAAATTGGATATTTAAAAGTTCTAATTTTCCATATTGGCTATTCTGTTTTACAAACACTTATCTGAGTCTTTTACTTGAAAAGATTTGCACTAAATTTTGAATGTACAACCATACAGGAATGTGCCAAGTTACTAATCATCAAAAAGAAATAGAAGGCTTAATGGGAACCAAGTTGCTGGATGTTTATAAACTTCTTTATTGACTTCTTTAGTGTAATTTCTAGGTTTTTGACATAGAGATATGAAATCTCTTGGATTTATAACTTAAAGGAGTTGACCTGGAAGATCCTCCACAACGAGAAACTATGATGCACAAATATGATATGTATCCGATATGGTGATATGACTATTCTTAAAATATATAGGATACGATTCATGCATTCCACAAATCCAAACAATGAACACACTTTTGGGACATTACTAAAAACAAAATAGAAATTATAAATCATTGTCATCATAAACTGCTGCTTATTGTTTACAAAGAGGAATAGTGTCAGTCCTATTTCTTCCTTGAGTATCATTTGTATGTAAGATGAAGTATTGGGGAAGTATCAGTGTATCGATATATACAATATGATACGTGAAGCAAATGCTAGTCTTGGTGTTCCATAGATAAGAAATACAATAGTAAGAAAAAGCAACATACCAATTGCAAGATAAAGAAGTTTCCTTGGGCGAACCAATGAATAGAGATGGTCAATGTAGTCAAAGATTGATTTGAATACATCTTCATAGGTAGCAGGTGCTGGCTGCATTTTAAAGATTAATCAACAACAAGCACTTTACAGAATATAAATATAAATTTATAAAAATCACTTCCTTTTAGACACAAAATAAACAAATTACAGATTCTAATTGCCATAGTCTAGTCAGCTTTTTATAAGGTTTCATCCTACTCACTTAATCATGTATGTTGTCATTTCTTCAAAAAGCACCAGGAACTCAGTTTACAGAGCACCTAAATGCAACAAATTCTAAAACAAGTTTTCAACAACCAATTCAGGGACATACGACCTCAATATCTAAATCCAATAAAGAAATTCATACGAAGACTTGAAATGAAAAGTTGAAACAGAAATCTCAGAAGTTCACTATCATAATTTTCCGCTCTCTTTGCTTATTTCTATTAGGTTACATATACTGACTTTTTTCAACAAATGAAGAAGACATTAATACTAACAGAGTAATAGGTCAATTGATTGCAATATTCTGAGTCACCAGAACAAAATGAATAGAATGAAAGTGTGGTAGGTACCTTGCCATCAGGGTGAAAACAAGGGTGAATGATACCGTTCATGTCCAAGTACAAGTTGTCGAACTCCATGCCATTGGGATTAGGTTTAGACACGTCAACAGCGCCGTCGCCGCCGGCGGGCTCTTCCTCCACGACGTCGACGATCGAGAGTGGATACCGGTCCGCGAGCCACCGGTAAAACGCTGGCACTCCCATATTTCCGGTTCGGTTCGGCCCGGTTCCAAAACGACGAGAGAGAGGGAAATAAATAAACAAAAATCAAGAGGAGATGGAGATCTGTGTTGCCGTTTAATGTACGGGCGGCTACGGTGGCCGCCTTTTTTTATGAGACGAAAATACCCACGATTAAGTGCACCCTGGCCAAACAGGTTACTATAGGCATGGGTTCGGTTTTGTTCCACTTCAGTTTTAATATTAAACCGATCCAAGATTAAAGGTGTGTTCGCAGGTCACTCTATTAGCTGGTAAGTTGAATAAGCCCATGTGTGGAATTCCATTTGCCAGAGGTTAAACGTACGTTAGAAGAAGGACAACCTTTGTGACTTATGAGTTGAACATACGTTCACAACCTTGGAATGTGTTTCCAAACATACGTTAAATTTGATTGAAATAAGTTTATTTGATATATAAGCTAGGCTCCATTTGGAAGAATGTACATACAATTTATTTGGACTTATCTTATTACATAAGTACTTGTGTGTGTGATAAGGGCGTTCATGACTCGTCTAGTATTACCAATTTGGCTCGGCCCAAAGGGATTTTTGATAGGTTCGGATTATATATTGGGTCGTCTCAACTCGATCTAATGTCATATAGTCTTTTAAAAAATATAACTTTTTAAATAATTATGTATTGATAATATAATTTCTTTTCTTTTTTTTAGAAAGCTTGATAATATAATTTCTTGACTTAATAAATAATGTTTTGTCTAACATGATATTATTTATATTTATATTGATATCATTTATCTTAAAATATATATTATAAAATACACATTAATTGTAGTTATATACTTCTTTAATTTTATGATTTAACTATATATAGTGTTAAGATTAATATATGTGACAACAAGTCAGGTTGAATCAATCTTGTCCTAAATGTTAATGGGTCTGCATTGGGTCGAGTTCAAGTTCACAAAATTGACCCTATCAAAACTTTGGGTCGAGTAGGCACATAAATAAATCGATCCCAACTCATCCTACGTACACTCCTAGTACATGATTAGGAAAATTTATGAAAATAGCTTATGATATGTTGACCGTTTTCTGCTTAAGTTCTTTACGATAATTTATGAAAACATCTCATTAGCTCATAAAAACAGTTTAACCATATTTCTCCTTTGATTATAAAAAATAACTTATACATAAGTACTTAAATAATAAATACTTATTCAATAAGACTTTAATTAAGTCATTTATCTAAACAAACCCTTATTTTAGTAGCTTCTAATTTGTTTTTCAAATGCTACTTCTACTAATGTTTTAGTTGACTTCAAAAAAAATGTTTTAGTTACAAAGTACTAGCTTTTTCCTTTTTTCTATTTTTATCCTCACTAATTTACTTGAAATCTCTTCTTATTTTTTTATTTTAAAAATTATTTTTTGTATTGTTTATTTTTAATTTTAATTAAAATATTTGGTCACTAAACAAAAGTTGATAACAATTAAAAATTATAAATAAAAAATATTTATTCTTTTAGTTTTAAAATAATATTATTAAAAAAATTATTCAAATATTAAAAAATTGATTTTATACAAAATAAGTTTATTTAATTAAATCATAAGTTTTTGTGAAAAAACAAAACACGTCACCAAAAAGAAAAAACAAAGCAACTATGACCTCTCATTACTTTCAAAAGTAATAGATTTTTATACTTGAGAGGGATTAAGCAAAATCATCAATTTTTGCCATTTCTTTTTAATTTAAAATTTAAAAAGGTTTAAATATGTTTTTGGTCTCTGTAATATATTATTTTTTTGGTTTTGATCCTTATTAAAATATTTTTTTAAAATGATCCTTGTAA
Organism: Spatholobus suberectus; assembly: GCA_004329165.1. Taxonomy (NCBI): domain Eukaryota; kingdom Viridiplantae; phylum Streptophyta; class Magnoliopsida; order Fabales; family Fabaceae; genus Spatholobus; species Spatholobus suberectus. The sequence continues at coordinate 4,608,447 of CM014732.1, forward strand.
AATTTTTGTCCTATCAAATTTTTTTCAAAAGGACTAATTCAAAATAAATAAAATATTATAGGGACTAAAACAAAAAAAAAATAGATATATTAAAAGGTTAGAACTAAATAAAAGGACCAAAACCAAAAAAATTAAATTTTACAAGGACCATTTTAAAAAAATTATATGGACCAAAACCAAAAAAGTAATATTTTATAGGGACCAAAAACATATTTAAATTATTTAAAAAATTATTGTTTTGTTTTTGAGGATGATAAATTATTAAATTAAATTCAAATATTGAAAGTGGTGATTGTGCACGTGCATACACACATATCCTTTCTGTATATAAATTATAATAGTTATATTGGATGAGAGCGTTTTTAGGAGCTATTATTTAATGGGAGTGTTTTTAAGAGTTTTCTTTAACGACAATGTCTTTAGGAATCTTTTTTAACCTCTTATTTGTTTTAATCTATCATTTCATATTTATTTCTAAATTAAATTTTAATATTTTTAAAAGAAATAAAAGAAATTATAATAGTTAAAAATAATCTTCTATGACAATGTAATTTATTTATCATAAATTTAAAATATAAGTTATATGTTCTAAAATATTTATTTATTACAAAATTTAATTATATTATAATTTATATATTAAAAAGTATTTGTTTATTATAAATTTTAGTTATATAAAATAAACATTAACCTTGTGAATTGCATAGGCTAAAAGACTAGTATATATAAATTTATAACCAAATAACTAAATATGTCATTTTATATTTATCAACTAATTTATTAACTAATTTCATCAAACATTTTTAATTATATCAAATAACTTATAAATACTGATAGGAGACAATATGTATAAATAATTAGAGGTGGGTATATGGGCCAGCTTGCCCGTTTAGCCCCCCCTAGGCCCGCGTTCGCACTGCATAACCTGCGGGCTAACAGGCCAATCTGCGACCAACAAATAAAAAACTAAAAAATGTGAAAAATGTGAAAAAAACAATAAAAATAGAAATAAATAAATAAATAATTTAAATCAAACATGATCATCAATCCAACCATTTAAGTATCAAATATTTTTTAGTTGATTAACCAAATAAGAAATTGAAAGTCTTACAAATTAAATATCTAAAGTGCAAATTTCAAATACACACATAATACTAAATAAGAAGTACATTATCAAATATTTAAAATACATGATTATCAATTATATTCAATAACTGTATTTGACTTCATCTTTAATGTAGCTAGCTCCTTAATTTTATTTTTAAAAAAATAGTTAGTAAAAGCCCGCAGGCCAGCCCACTAGTAAAATTTATTTAAATTGCGGGCTAACTAGATCGGGCTAAAAAGCTTACATTCTTCAATGGGCCAAATATTTTAGGTCCATAGCCCACACGGGTCATGGACTAAACGGGTGGCTTGCAGGCTTTGACCCATATGCCCAGCTCTAAAAATAATATTGGACATAATATTTAAATTATCTCTCGGCTATAAAATGATACTGCACATAATACTAATGTGGGACTCAGTTCTAAAACATAACTAATATTATGCCATAATACTTGGTCGAATAATTTTCATGTGCAAAACCTGCATACTTGGCTTTAATGGAACTTGAAATTTACACATCATTATGACATTTATTGCGATGTTACTTTTGTTGTTACTTTAGACATATGGTGGCATGCAAGGAAAGAAGCCATATTTAATGCCATGTCAATGTTACCTTTTGGCATTGCATCTATTTTTCGTAAAGCCTAAAAGGAGTTTGACTCCTTAATTATTTATCTATAGAGCAATAGTCCCCATCTTGTCACGTGGGAGGGATTTATTAGTGCCCCTCCTATTAACTGGTACAAACTTAATTCAGATGGTGTAGTAGAAGCCAGCTCGCATTTGGCGGGCTATGGAGGTGTTACTAGGGACTATAATGAAAATTTCATTATGGACTACTCTTATAAAATTGGTAGTTGCATTATCACCCAAGCTGAATTTTGGGTATCTTTCATGGCCTTTATCTTGCAAAGGAGTTTTGGTTTTAGTGGGGTCATTGTGGAATCTGATTCCCAAGCTACTCTTAGCCTTATTTAGAATAAATGTACTCCTTCTCATCCTTGATCCTTGCTTTAATTTTGTCTCACTGATCATTGACTTGTTACCTTTGGATCACCTCATTTATTTTATTTAATGATAAAAAAAAGCTGATACACTTTTGACTTTTCTTTTACTTTCACATAATATTGCACATAAGATCTTTGCCATATTATGATACAAATAAATTTAAAAAAATATAAAGTTATATCAAAATTAAAAAGAAATAAAATAAAATAGTTAGCTTTAATATATAAAAGTGAATCTTAATATAATATGATTTTTATTTTAGACAAAAAAAATCGTATTGGTTCAACACATACTTTATAAGTAACATTTAATTTTTATGTTATCTTTTAAAATTAGTTAATACATCATATTAAAATTATAAAATTATTATTTAATTATTACCGGTTCAACCACATTTAGACCATTGAACCTTGACTTCATAAATATCTTTCATTGAAGATAATAAACCTTGAGCTAGATAAGATCACTATTCAGGACAATTATCATAAAATAACTTATTTGTTATTTTTAATTTAATAATTATTTTTGTTACTTTATTTATATTATATTTATAATTTAAGTGTGATGTTTTGACTATAAATTACTATAATAGAATTTAATTTTACTTAAACCAAAATATTATTCATTACTTAACATTTATTAATTTGTTGTTGTGAATTAAAATGATAAAAATAATTAAAAACAAAATATTTTTGAATGAAAAATAATTATTGTGATGATAATAACTGACGCATAGGATTTAATAAATAGAAAATTTCTTTAGATGTTTTCAAATTTTAACAAAAAATTAAACAATGAAGAAATTATCATACAAAAATTATTAATATATATTTCTTTGACATATGATGTGTGAAAAATAGAAATATTAGTAATATTAGCAACTTAGCATGCAAACTAATTCAAATATTAAATATTATATTTTTTAAAACATATTCAAAGAAAATAAAAAAGATAGAACATTAACTTAATTAAATAAGGAAGATAGAAAAAAAGATGAAACTATAAAACAAAAAATAAAACCTACTGGGGTTGGTCTAGTGGTGGAGGTTGGAATAGTATGCATAAAGTCTTAGGTTCTAACCTTGTTGTTGTCATTGTATAGCAAAAATAAATAAATTCAATAACAATAAAAGAAATATAAAATTAAAAATGAAGCAAATAAAATTAAAAAAATGAAAGCTCGAAAGTTTGAAGATTACACAAATGAATAATCTTGAACAATGACGTTTACAATGGAGTCATAATTGAAAGACACATTATAATGGAAGGAGTTATTGCAAAGTTAGACGTTCACTTAATAAATTATTTATAATAATAACTGAATATATTACCTTAATTTGAATATGTCGTAACTTTGAATCAAAATATATATATTAATGTTATTAATTAATCTTAATCAAAATATGTATTAGCTCTAATTACTCTAAATTGAATGTTTTAAAAGAGAATGATTAAGTATTCAAATCATGAATATTGTTAATGACCTTAATTTGAATACACTATAACTTTGAATCATAATATATATTAATGATATTCAAGGTTGTTTGCCCTAATCATCATTTAAATCATAGTCGTGGAACCCATTAATTTACATTAATATATAATTACAATTTAATATTGAAATAATTTACATGAATATATAATATTTTGGTCAAAATTAATGGTCAATTATAAATTAACCATCCATTTTAAATTTGGTCTATCAAAACACTCTTAAATTATCTTAAAATTGGCAACACGTGTAATAATTTAATAAATAGTGTGATAATAATTTAAATGGACATTTTTTATCGAACGAAAGTTTCAAACTAAATTAATTATCATTTTAAATGACATTTTGATCATTTTAAAAATAAATAAAGAAACATTTCATACCTAATTCCATATTTAATTTCATTATGATTATTTCCCTTTTAAAATGAATTATTGGAAAAAATAAATTCCATATTAAATTACTTTCATAAATAAATGAACATTCATTTTTAATTCAAAATTAATGTCTATTTTAAATTGATCGTCCATTTCAAATTTTGGTCCATGAAAATGCTATTAGTTTATTTCTAATTGCCAACATTTAACATGCATTGATACCATTTCAATATCATTTTCTTAGCTTTCACACTTTTAATTTAAAATTTAAAATTTATTAATTAATTTAATTATGTAATTAAAAATAATATAATTATCTTTATTTAAAATAATTTTCATTACTTTAATTAAAATATATACCATTCATAATTACCTTCATTAATTTATATCACAATATATATCAGTCATAATTACATACTAATAGAATTATGTACTTTAACATATAAAAATGGCATTTTTTAACAAAATTTAATAATTATATTTAATAAAAATAATTATATATAACAATTACATATAATTATCTTAATTATATATTTAATAATTACATTAATTACATCAATAAAATTTTATGAGAAATTTAATAACACATTAAATAAAAATCTAAATTATAAATTATATGTATCACATGTCTCTCATCTTATTATATGTGTCATGAATTCTATGTGTTACCATTTGCCATAACCTCGATTTCAGGCCCATGTGAAATGAGTATTCCATGACATCTGCAAATATGAAATAGTTTATTAGGTTATGGAAAATTTTAGTATTATTATTATAATTATAACAAAAAGACTAATGAAGCACTCACCAACCAAATAATTGGTGTCATAGTTAGTACAAAGAAGAGATCAAGGTAATTATCAATAAATTATTGGGAATAACATTATCAATAGGCAACTTTAGTTTTGTAGCTATTTGAAAGTTGAGCTTGTATGAATGTCGAATCATTCTCTAAAAACCCTTACTATCGACTACACTAAAATTGAACATGGAATAAATAAAGCCTTTTTTAACCAGTGGTTGAAACCTATATATCAGAATATTCCTAATGGTTGCATGGATGCAATCTCCTTATAGAAGAAGATAAACATTAAGAATAATAAGATATGTAATTAGAAAATTATTATAATTATATTGTATCATATCATAGTAGGCTTTGCCTTATAAACTTACATTTTGGTTCATGAGGACCATCCTAATAGAATATATAAACTTTTCATTGTTTTTGTTGTTGATGTTACAAAAGTTTGACAACTTTGATAATTAGGCTCCATGTCTCTCTAAATGTATTTACATCTAAAAGAAAGTCACATTTAGGTGCCATTGATGTTGAGGTGACGAAGACTAAGATCGAAATCAAACCATGAAAAAAGGAAGATCCATGTGTTTTTCAATATGACTAGGTTAAACATAAAGTAAATGAAATTTTGCATTATTTAAATAGAACTACAAAAGGGTTCAAGAGTTACAATCGATGGACAGGATGTTAATTTTTGGCAAAATTGTAGGAAAAATTAATTTATTTTATTTAATTTAATTTGAATTGTAAATTTCTATTTGGCCTATCAAAATACTATCAATTTGTTTTGTAAATAAATTTCATATTAATTTAGATTTTATATTTAATTCTATTATGATTATTCACATTTTTAATTGAATTAGTTACAAAAATGAATTTCATACTAAAATTGTCCACTAAAATGCTATTAATTCATATTATTTGGCCACATTAATTGTCATATTAAATTATTAATTATTATTCCATAATAATATGGAATTCTTGTCCATATTAAATTTTTTCTGTGAATAAAATTTATATTAATTGTATTTGAAATTTGAAATTAATCATCATTTAAGCCATTAATGGAAATTTCTATTTTAAATTGAAGAAGCTACAAAAATAAATTTCACATTAAATTATTTTCATAAATAAATGTCATATTAAATTATTTTCGTAAATACTCGTTCATTTTAAATTAATCTTTTAGTATAAATTTATTGCTTATGTGTTCCAAAACATAAAAAATATATTGCTTATGTATAATATGAAAATTTTGATTATATTAAATTATTTTCATAAATAAAATCCATATTAATTATCCATTTGAAATTGAAATTAAGCATCGTTCAAATTTTTAATAGAAATTTCAATTTTAAATTGAATTAGCTACAAAACTAATATGGAATGAGCAAAAAGTGTCTAATTTCAATTTTAATGAAAATATCTATTTTAAATTAAGCATAATTTTAAATAGCCTAAATTAAATTATTAATTGATAATAATATGAAATTTTTGTAATGCTTTAAATTATTTATGTAAACAAAATCTATATTAATTATCTATTTGAAATTTGAAATTAAGCATCATTTAAATTTTTAATGAAAATTTTGATTTTAAATTGAATTACCTAAAAAAATAATATAAATGAGTAAAAATATCCTGATTTAAATTTTTAACAAAACTATCCTTTTAAAATTAAGCATCATTTTAAATAGCTTGAATTAAATTATTAATTCATAATGATATAGAATTTTTGTCAGCATTAAATTGTTTGTGTAAATAAAACTTTTATTACTTGTTCATTAATTGTCCATTTGAAATTTGGAATTGATCATCATTGAATTTTTTTAATGAAAATGCACAGAATTTGGAGAAGAGGACATGCAAAATTTGTAGAGTGAAATATCCATTTTAAATTACCTGAATTAAATTATTAATTCATAATAATATGAAAGTTTTGTTCATATTAAATCATTTTTGTAAAAAAAAAACTATATTAATTATCTTTTTCAATTAGCATTTTCTTTTATTTAGCATCTTCTATTATATTTTAATGATCTGTATGTTTGCTTCTTATTAAGTGTTTCCTTTTATTTATATTTTGATTTGATTTAATAATTTTTTTCACTTATATATATATATATATATATATATATATATATTACTTTTATTTTTATTTTATTTAATAATTTTTAACTTTTGCATTAATTTTGCAATTCAATAATTATTAGGAAAGAACTGTGGGGATAATTAAATTTTTATGTCTATTTTGAATTTGAAGGAGATAGTTCAAATAATGTATTGAATTTAATGGGAATAATAATTTAATAAATATTTATAAATGTGAACTAATTCAAAAATAAAAATTAATCAGAAAATTCAACAGATTTAGTGCTTCCTTTTATTTCTATTTTGATTTGATTTAATAATTTTTTAACTTTTGTATATATTTTAAGTTAGTTAGATATTAAGTTTATTTCTAATTGTTTCCTTAAAAAAAATGATTCATATTTATAGTAATGCTGTGCAGTTACCATTTTTATTGTATATACTATTTATTCTAATTCTCTAATATTTCATGTCTTAATTGTGTTTAAATTATGTCATAATTATCCATAAATTAATTTGTATGCAATTAAACATGAGGTTGACATGTAAGTAAAAAAAGGAGAGAAACACTTTGGAATTATCAAATGAAATGAGATTCCATTTTTTTACTCTATTTTGTTATTTTACCCAAACAAAAGTGTGTAAAATTTTAATACAAAAATTGAAAAAAAATCAAATTGTGATGATTTAACCCAAAAAGTCTTAAATTATAAAATATAATTAATGAATGTCAATGCATTTAATATTTACTTTAAGGATTATAATTTGATTTAAAGAATATATATATATATATATATATATATATATATATATATATATATATATTATATCTAGTATATATGTATAAAAGATTTTTATTAATTTTTTAATTAAAAGATATAAGAAATTACAAACCTGTTTAATTAAAATAGTAAAACAAATTTATTTTTTACACTCAATTAATTATAAAAAAATTTATTAAATATTATAAGAATATTATTAAATTTTTTTTATTAAATTCTTAATTAGAAATATAAGAAATTATAAACCAAATTTAATTAAAATAGTAAAAAATAGCTAGTGTTTCTTTTTATTTCTATTTTGATTTAATAATTTTTTTGACTTTTATATATATTTTAAGTTCGTCAAATATCCAGTTTATTTTGAATTGTTTTCTTAAAAAAATTGATTTAAATTTATATCAATGTTGTGTAGTTATCATTTTTATCGTGTATAATATTTATTCTGATTCTCTAATATTTCGTGTCTTAATTGTTTATAAATTATATTATAATTATTCATAAATTAATTTGTATGCAAATGAACATGAGGTTGATATATAAGTAGAAAAAGGAGAGAAACCTTCTGGTGTTGCCAAATGGGATGAAATTCTGTGTAGAATTGCTCAAGAAGTAAATACGTGGAGCTTTTATTTTATAGATTATTTTCAAATGTATATATAATAGATAGATAATAGATAATAGATATATGAAAAATTAAAAAATAAAAAATTATTATATAATAATATAAAAATTGCAATAAAAAATCCCGAAATTACAATAAAAAAGAAAAAGAAATGTTTTATTTCTCTCCTCTCTTATTTCTCTTCTAGTAAACACACTCATATTTTTATTTCTCGCATATTTCTTTGAAATATGCTACATATACAACAATTTGTATAACAACACTTTTTGTGTGTCTCTCTCCATCATTGTGAGATGTAATAGATAATATGCAGGAAAGAAATAAACACAAAAAAATATTGTTCTATAAATTATTGTACAGATAATATTTTTCTATTTTTTTTCTCCACCCTATTTCTTCTTTATCAAACAAAGATGTAGAGTTCTATGTTTTTGTTTTTTAATAATTATTACAAGTTGTTATGTTTGTGGCGACATGTTAGACAATGGACAACAACGAAGAGGAGAATAAAATAATCAACCGGAGCGGCTGCAACGCTTATTGTTTTTAAATAACTATTAGCTGTTAAGGAGCTTATTCCATTAAAAAATAAATATTATGGCTAATAATTAATATATGAGCATAATGTGCATACATATCACTAATTAAAAAGTCAAAATAACTTTACCATGGATTTTGTTGTTCTCGGCGGATACCTTGAGCATCTGTCACGCTGGATTGAATCTGGTTGGATAGATGCCCAAATTCTAAGAAATCTTATCGACCAGCAAGCCATGCCCACAGATAAAAATTGTCAACAGTCATGAATATCAAATTGCATGTAAACAAAATCATTAATTTGGTGCAGGAAAGCATAGCCTCGAGCAGGAGTAATAAGTAATTCACTGATTTGCTTCTAATTTTAAAGCTATTTATCATAATGAACAGTTTTGAAACTATTTCTCAATTGTGCGGATAAAGGACTTTAATTTTTCGGATGGAGATTTTCTCCGGTTAGAGAGAGAAGGAAACTAAAATCTTAACCTGCAATTTTATTTCTCAACTTTTATAAAATTCATAAAATAAAAGAAGAATTTTTTTTTTATTACCGGATCTTGACTGTAGTCTTAATACATTAGTTTATGATAATATGTTTGGTTTAAGAAATAAAGTGAAAAAAAGTAAAAAATAAATAGAAAGTAAAATTATTTTATAGGTTGTGTATAAGGTGAAATATATAATTTTAAATTTATTTTAAAAATTTATATAATAAAAAAGATATATAATAAATAAGATATTTTTGTCTTTAATTCCTTATAAATTTCTGTATCTTAAATAAAAAAAGAAAATATATAATAAATAAGATATTTTTGTCTTTAATCCCTTACAAATCTCTGAATCCTTTTCTTTTTAAAATAAGAGGAAAGAAATTTTTGCATTTTTTTTTTCCTTCTATCATCATTTCTTCCTTTTCTTTTCCACAAAATCTGTAGAAACAAGGTGACAGCTGTTTATTGTAAAAATAAAAAAAATGATGTAATTACGTGAGATACACGAATGCACGTGTAATTTTTTTATAGGGACTTGTCAGGCTTTTTGTTTTATAATAATGAATAACAAATTACTTTTATTATTACAATAATTAGAGAAGATTGAAAAAATCTTTAGGTTGACATTTAAGGCACTGCAGTCTGTTTTTCGTTTTGTATTTTTCTTCTTTTTCAAATTAGGGTCTATTTGGTAGAAATGAAATTGGAAAGAAGAGAAAAAAAAAAGAAGAAAAAAAAGTGAAATTTAGCATTTTTTTTTGTTTGGCTCAGTAAAAAAGAAGGGTTTTTGCAAAAAAAAAAAAAATGTAGATCCCACCTTAAAAAATTTCTTCCCAAAATTTAGAAGATTTGCAAAAAAATTGTCTCAATCTTTGCATCTGCATTCGTTGGCTTCTTAATTTTGAAGTATGTCTGGCAAAACCGATTTACATGCTTTTGCTACATGTTATTTATATAATAATAATAATAATAATATTATTATTATTAAAAAAATTATTAAAAAATAATAATAATATTATTATTAAAAATAATAATAATAAATAATAAATAAATTAAAATTAAAATAATATTAATAATAAAAATAAATATTATTAATAAAAATAAATATGATATTAATGATAAAAATAAATAATAATAATAATTAAAATAATCTTAACTTTTTTTCTATTTTTCTTCAACCAAACAACCTTAATTTTTACTTTATTTTCTTTTTTTCTCTTCCCTTCTCTTCTCTTCTTTTTTTTTTTTATTTCTTTGCTCTCTACCAAACACACCTTTAGAGTTGAAAACTTGAAATGAAAAATAGTATCTCACTTTTGTTTCATTTTTTTTATTTATGTCTTTATTCATCATTTGTCATATTTATTACTCTGCTTTCTTGATTTACTTTTTTATGTATCTTATTTTTTTATTCATATACTTTAATAATGAAAAAAATTATTAGATAATTTAGGACTATTGTAATTTTAACTACTTTTGATCACCTTTTACCAAATAATAATTTGCCCCACATGAGATGTACTTTTCATTTGAAATAGCGAACAAAAAAAGGCAAAGCAAAGACCAAAAGAACAAGACAGAAAGGGTAATAGACAAAACGGAAGCATCAAATATATACAGTACAAACAACCCATCGAGACCGGGAGAGCTCGTAGAATTTCTCGCCCTCTTCCTATAAGAGTCTTCTTCTTCTCTCAATGCTTATCTTATCAGAAACGCGCGTTGCTCGGATAAGGTTGTGGTGACTCACTGGGTGAGCCATCCAATTCCATTTCCCTACTTACTTCTCTCAACCCTTGCATTGTTGTTACCAACTTTTATGTTTCTCTCTACCGTTTTTGCTTCTTTCTGCTTTGCATTTCTATGACTGTAAACTGAACTCCTCATTCTCACGTGTATGCTTTTTCTCCGTTACTTTCATATCCTCTGTCACTAAAACTTCCGCGATCATTAGCACATCGATATCCGAATTTTATGTACCTTTTTTCGTGGATTAGTTAATTGATTATCATGTGTTTTAACCCTATTTGATCTTTGATTTTGAAGTTTGAACTTCGCTTCAGGGGTTAATCTATATCTATTTATCTTATTCCTGCTACATATTTCTTTGTTCCTTTTTTTCCTTAGTAGATCGATTCATGACACAGGAGCAAGAATTCCAGTTTTTCAACGAGTAATATTTTTTAAACATATGTACTATAAGTTTCCCAGGTCAATCTGAAACTTGAACAATTTTGTTTTATTTTTTCTCTGATTCCCCATCCTTTTACTATAACGGATCCAAGGGGGGCAAGCAGGGCCTTGTCCCCCCTCCCCTTTCACTCCTTGAAAACTATGTATGTTATGTTTTGGGATTAATTTTTTATGTTTCAATTGTTATGATTAAGATGTTATTTTTAACTATGAAGATGATGAAAAATAGATTTTAAAAAACAATATTTACAACTTAAATAATAATATGATGTATTTAATTATTATAATTTAATGTTTATTTAATATTTATTATTATTATTATTATTATTATTTTTCTAGCCCCCCCTTTAATAGGTCATTGGATCCATCCCTAGGGGTCATGATCTGTTTCTTACTCGGTGAATTTTGATGTCTTAAGTATTTAATATTTATATTTACAAGAAGAAAGAAAATACCAATGCAATACATTCTGAATGGAAATTCTTGATCTGTTTTTCGTCACAGGATAGGTCAACTCAACCAATCCAATTCCGATAAATTAATTTATGATGATGTTTTATCTTTCTGTTTGTATTTACTGGGATCTTTGAACCCTTTTTATGATTTTGCAGTGCTTTGTTTAATATGGCGGTAGAGAAATCAAGCATTGCAAAGGATGTGACTGAAGTAAGTCTTGTTCAATGCTGTCCTTTTTGTCTTCACGATGAAGCAATTTAGCTCACTGTACATCTGAATTCATTTTTGAATGTGCAGTTAATTGGCAAAACTCCACTGGTATATCTCAACCATGTTGTGGATGGCTGTGTTGCCAAAGTTGCTGCAAAGCTAGAAATGTTGGAACCTTGCTCCAGTGTCAAAGACAGGTGTATATATTTCTTTTCTTCATTCTTATATTGGAAAGTGAGCTGGCAAAATTCCGTCTAACCATTTACTCTTGGTTTGATGCTTACCTGTTTATGCACATGCCCTTTTAAAAATGCTTAGATTGATCAAATAGAAGTTGTATGATTGATGATGCCCAAGTCTCTTATCCATGCCATGCAATAATATGTATTCAGAAAGCTTATGTAAATATAATTATTTATTTTGCTGCAGGATAGGATATAGCATGATTATAGATGCTGAGGAGCAGGGACTCATTAAACCGGGCGAAGTTAGTTCTTGCTTTAGATTGTCCTTTCCTTGTATATTTGAATTCACGTTGAATGCACCTATCTTTCATATTGCATCAAAGTTTTATTCTACTTATTCTTTCCAATCTGTGGCTGTATTGTATGAGTAGTTGTTGTTTAATTCTTATTGATATTGACATACTCTTGCTTTCAAATTTTAAAATGTGAACACTGAGTGGTTCTATAAGACACTTAACCAATTCATTATCATTGCACAATCATCTTTCAAGCACACTTATTACTGTGTACTTGGGTATTAATATGGTTTACTTTTGTTCATGTTATTAGAGTGTCCTCATTGAGCCTACCAGTGGAAACACTGGCATAGGTTTGGCATTCATGGCGGCTGCTAAGGGTTATAAACTTATTATAACCATGCCTTCTTCAATGAGTCAAGAAAGAAGAATCATTCTTCGAGCTTTTGGAGCTGAGTTAGTTCTCACAGATCCTGCCAAGGGTATGAAAGGAGCTGTTCAGAAGGCAGAAGAGATAAGGGCAAAGACTCCCAATTCTTATATGCTTCAGCAATTTGAAAATCCTGCCAACCCAAAGGTATTGTGTCACTGTGCTTTGTTTGGAAAATCAGTTGGTTGAAGAGTATTCAGACATGCTCTCGTTCTTCCTATTCTTAGATCCATTATGAAACCACTGGACCGGAGATCTGGAAGGGCTCCAGTGGAAAGGTTGATGCTCTTGTTTCTGGGATTGGGACTGGAGGTACAGTAACAGGTGCTGGAAAATATCTGAAAGAGCAGAACCCTGATATAAAGGTTAGCCTTTTAATATTCTCATTGTGTGTTAATCTTTCTAATGTTTCCCCGTATTGTTGATTTTTTTTTTCTTTTTTTGACTTAGCTATATGGTGTTGAACCAGTAGAAAGTCCAGTACTGTCTGGAGGGAAACCTGGTGAGCATTGATTTTTTATGTGTTTTCATGGCATCTGTCTCTCATTATTAGGCCTGTTAGAATATCTAGAAAATATCTGGTAATCTTATTATTGTTAATTGCATCTTAGAATATTTTAAAGTATCTTAGCTGATATCTAATGAGTGATTTCCATTTTTCATGATTTGTTTGCTTGTTTTTATAGCACATTATTATACATCATATATCAATATTATATTTTATTATCTAGAGTTGGTTCTATCTCCTTTTCTCCTTATCCACCTAAATTTCTATAATTTATTGAGCTCCCTAAAATTTGGAACTGTACTGTAACGATGTTTTAACTCCATGATTATTTTCTTCCATTGCACAAATTTCGGCTACTGGAACTCAATGCCAACATTACTTTCTCTGCTTTTGCAAATGCGGGTGTGATAAGAAACCTGAGAGAATCATATCACAAAAGCTTGTCATTGTAGTTAGAGAGCCTAAGACCTTATAATCCCTCCACACCAGAATCCCATTCTTCCAGTGTGGGACTCAAATCCCATACCTTGTTACTGGATTCTAATGTCCCACCATGCTTTGCAACCTTGGAGCTCATGCAGTCTGGCTATGCACTAGCCTTTTGACTAGTCCTAGGTGAACACTACAATGTCAATGTCACCACCCGTGCCACTTGTTTGCAGTTGAGAGACATGATGGAAAACTCTAATGCCAAATTATCAATTGATAAAAACTTGGGAGAACCACACCACAAAAGCTAACTGTTGTAGTTGGAAGACCCAAAGCCTTATAAACCTCACACTAGAATCCCATATTTCTAATGTATGACTGAAGTTCCATGCCTTGCAATTGAATTCTAACAAGGTGTCAAATCTACCCACATCTGCACATCGTTTTACCTTACAGGCGCTGCCATCAGATCTACCCTTGACAGTCAAATTTGTTTTCTCTCCTCTTTCTCCATGCTTTGAAATTTGCTTGGAGAATCCAATAATATATGAATCACAGTTGGTATTTTTAGGGATACATAAAATTCTTTTTAATTATTTGGTTTCTCACTCATATATGGAGAACATTGTTGATCTATTGTTGAATTTAGCTTTCTCTCTTACATTTTGCTTATGCTATTTCCTTTTTCAAGTCACATTCTGGCTCAACTTTTATTGTCTTTTGATTTTGTACATATATTATGGTCTATCATGTGGCCTTTTTTTTAAATCACCTTTTGCAAATCTAATTTTCTAGTTTCCTATATTTAGAGGTGTGTGTGCTTTGTCATTCACCATTATTGCACTGATGATATTATTCAAGCATGTGCTTAATGAGCATTTGTATGTTGTAAACACACGAATGCTATTGCTTTCTTGGAGTTCAAAATGGTACCTGAATATAAGATAGGACTGCATTTACCTGCCTTCTTACGTTTGTTCCCCTTCTATAATTACAACATCATCAACAACAAAAAAATTATATACTACTTTTTATGGTTTACATTTATCAAATGATTGCCTCCTTTCGTGTACCTTTCCCCTGACAAATGCATGGTTGTTAAATGGATATAAGGCCCTCATAAAATCCAAGGAATTGGTGCTGGCTTCATCCCTGGTGTTCTGGATGTCGATTTACTTGATGAAGTTATTCAAGTAAGCCACAAACCTTTGGATAAGTTCATTTGTGCTTAAATAGAGTTTTTTTTGGCTTGTATGATAATCTGGTGTGCCTCCATTCTTATGCCGAATGTTTATATTCTTTGCAAAATTCAATTGTGTACTTGGCATGCTTGCAAAACATGCGACAATAAAATATATTTAGCTTGTAAACAATTAAACAAATCATAATTTCAATTCTAGTATTAGCAGGCATCATTATTAAGTGTCATCTAGACTGTTGTGGATAAATTTTGAATTATTTTTAGGAGAAATTAATTTTTATTAGCATGGGTATGCAATCTGTTCTATTATCATTGTTCCCTCTCTACTTGGTGAAGTGGAACTTGAACTTGAAGGCTTGAAATTTGATAATTCACTTCATATGTGAGGAAGCATCACTAATCAAGAGTTATGATAATTTATCCATGCATTGTGACTCTTTGTTTGTGATTTTAGATTTCAAGTGAAGAAGCTATTGAAACTGCTAAACTTCTCGCTTTGAAAGAAGGTTTGTTGGTAAGTTCACCTGAAAGATACAATGGGCTTGTTGATGGTCTTACCTCTTCTTATGCCTTGGCTTTGTTTAGGTGCATCATCTTTTGTTAGTAGCACGATTTGAACTGTCCATGCCTGTTGGTGTGCCTAAGCAACACCATGGGTGGAGGGTTGGGGGGAGGCAATATTT
Organism: Spatholobus suberectus; assembly: GCA_004329165.1. Taxonomy (NCBI): domain Eukaryota; kingdom Viridiplantae; phylum Streptophyta; class Magnoliopsida; order Fabales; family Fabaceae; genus Spatholobus; species Spatholobus suberectus. The sequence goes on from CM014732.1 coordinate 4,624,344, forward strand.
TAATGCTATTCTGTTTGTATTATTAATATATTGCAGGTGGGGATATCATCTGGTGCTGCTGCTGCTGCTGCAATTAATATAGCAAGGAGGCCAGAAAATGCTGGAAAACTCATTGTTGTAAGTTTGTCTACTGTTCATCTGGCATCAGATTTTCTTCTGTGAATGGCGTTGTTAGTTCTGCTTTAGATTCAATATCAATATCAATGTGCTCAAAGATTTTCAGAATAGTTGCATCTTTAATTGCCGATTATTGGCAGAAACTTCTAACATTAGCTATCTAAGATACCATTTGGTTGTTATAGATGCAGTTGTTCTTATTGTATTTACTATATATATTCCATCACTGATAAACCCATTGAAAACCTGAATAGGCGGTCTTCCCAAGCTTTGGAGAGCGTTATCTATCGTCTGTGCTCTTTGAATCTGTGAAGCGAGAAGCAGAGAACTTAGTCTTTGAGCCTTGAATATAAAGCCATACTAGTCTTTTGCTGCTCTCGTATGTAGTGAGGCATTTGTTGCTCCTCAAATTGCATTCTCTCTTTGGTTTGTGTATCTACTTTTCTTATGAATCTCAAAAATACAAATGGGTTTCTGTTTGGTTGTTAATTAGCTAAGATTCAATAATACTATCAGAAGTTTGCTGGAATGTTCAAACTCCTTATAATTATTGATTACTTGCAGATCATGATGCCAAGAACTCATGTCTGTACTAGTTTTATTTGCTAGTTAAATCTTGGTGTTTCAATGTTTGCTTCTTAAAACTTGTAATGGAGAAAACACTGCTAACATATGCCGTATTTTTACTAAGGCTTAAATATATTTTAATCCCTATAAATATATTAAATGTTGCATTTAATTCTTAAATTTGGGTTTTAGTTGTCTTTTGTTTTTCTAAAAGTGGGCACTTTTAGTTCCCGCTACTGCTGTGTCTCTAAAACTTGAGTTTGGGTATGTAAATATTTTTTAGAAATTAGCATTTTTGTTTATTACATCATTATTTCCTTAGTCAACTTTTCATTTGAGGCCTGTCTTTGATGGTGAATTCTGGCTTACTGCCTAACCTAGCTATTATGGCGAGTTGGTATATGAAAACATATTGGCATTGGGTTTGCACTCATGTAACTTCATTGGCCATTGGAGCCTAACTGGTTCATACAACGTGAACACATTGACATTGAGTTTGCACTCATGGTAACTTCATTGGTTATTGGGGCCTAAAGATAAGAGAAGTTTGCAGGAATGAACTTTTAGAATTTTGGTTTCCATGTTTGAGAAAGTAGTTACATATGAAACAGGCATAATGAGAGGATTAAAGAAGTAATACAATAATAAGGGGGGATCACTTGTCTAAAATGAGAGAATTTGTGGGGTTTGACTTTTGAGATTAGTTGTTTTAGTAATTTTTTTCTACATTCAAATTTGAATCCGATAAGTCATTAAGAAAATGTACTATTCGAATTAAGCATCTATTATGTGAAATTTTGAATTTGAAATTAAATAATAAAGACTCTTTGAGTTTTTACTTTAACAAAAATTAAAAATACAAAGAAAAATTCATGAATAATACAAACACGTAGTAAAGTGCATTTAACAATGTCACCTAATATGTCTAATAATAGTAAATTTTAAAGAAATTAACCTTAAAGATATTCATGCTTAAATAAAATAAGTTTAAATATTTTCTCTCTCAAATTTGAATTTAGTTTTCTTTTGGTTTCTAAATTAAAAATTTATTATGTCTCCTTAATTTATAATAGTTCACTTTTAGTCCATGTTAGAGGGAATAATAAAATTATAAAAAAAATAACATTAAAAATCATAAGTGTATTATTTTCAAATTCGGAGACAAAAATGACTTTTAAATTAAAAAAATTAAAAAGATATTTTAAAAAAAAAAAACTAAGCTCAAATTTGAAGATCAAAGACATTTAGGATAATAAAATATTAATGTAAAGAATAACAAACAAGGAAATAATCTAATATTCAAACATAAATTCATAATCCAGAAAACAATAGTTAACTGAGTAAATTATATTATCATTTTTTAAAATTCTTTTTTATTCCTACACTATCCTTTAATTATTCAAAAAATATTACATTAATATTCTGTATACATTACACTAATAATTATTCAAAAAATAATATTCTGTATACATTATCATTCTGTATACATTGCTCTAATAAATTTTATAAGAATCAGCAGTCCTAATGGCCAATGATTGCAAAACCCAGAAAATACAAAATAAAAATAACCAGACTAGTTCAGGTAGTATAATACAATTGCAAAATAAGAGTGAGAAAATCAAATATAAAAACGCTTAGATACTCCCCCAAATAGGGCATGAAGCAAAGAGCTTGAACGCAGAACTGACATTGCACAAAACAGAACACATATAAAATTTTAAAACTACAATTCGACAGGGTGCACAAAACAGAACACAAAAATAAAATTTTAAAATTATAATTGGACCTTGGGCTGACACCCTTCCAAAGTACAATGGAAATCACCACCCAAGGCCATGGATACTTTTGATTACCCATTGGTCACATTCAGGTAAGTATATTCAAATGTTGCTAGTTGCTCCTTATTTAAACAGTGCTGTCAAGGTGCATGCGTATGAGCTGACCGATGTGGGACTAACTTGGCTTGTGACTTGTGAGAGAGAGCTACTTTGCTGTAGTTCATGCCTTTTTATCTCTGTGGAACATACAGAAGAAACCTGTTTCACCAATCACACGCCATAAATTTGGAAGGAATTCCTATTGAAGGACATGGGAAAACATGTTAAATTCTTGCAATCTAATAAATAAAGAATTTCGAAATCAGGTGGAGTCAAAGGAAAAAATGTGTTCCATGAAATGACTTACATATCAGCATATCAGAGTAAGCGAATTCTTGCCCATTGGGTTTACATCAAGCCTATATCATCTATATAAGAATGAGAAATGCTAATAACACACTATGTAAACAATAGTAGAAAGTGTGTTAGAGGGAGTGTATTGCTAAAACTCCTCTATAAGAATAGGATCATGGTCAATTGTTTCTATTGTTTCTTTCTTCCATGTTCACTAGAAATGCTGTACTACCTATCAATTTATGAATAACACACACTACAATTACTTTTAGAGGGCGTGCTACATAATAGGATTGTTTTGAATAGTCAGGCAAGGGAATGCTTAAAAAGATTGATCAAATTGTCCTTATGTCTATAAAGCTGAACCAAATATAAGCAAATTCTTCTGAGTTTCCCCCTCATGTCATGTATTTACTAAATAAGTCAATGAAATGACTTCAGCCGCCAATTGCATATGGGCAAATATTGGTTCTTCCCAACCAAAGGACAATCCTATTCCTATATATCAAGAAAGATGAATTAGAGCACGTTATATCAGAAGAGGTATACCCATGCTTAAATGTGTCATTTTATTGCCCATAAGAACGAGGAACATTTGAATGTTTTCCGAACCAACAGCTGAAAAGGACAGCTTTTGACTGTGCAAATGCCCATACTAGTAATGTGACCAAATTTTCCAACCCTCAATCAAACATACAACATTTGCTCTCTTTTTGGATATAAGATTTATCAGATTCGTGGTATTACGTATACGACTCAAAGGCATGGTCTGGAAGAATACTTATGGATTGTGAGGTATCCCATCAACACGAACTTAAGATTTCATTCTTCTAGGTACTTCAATTTGTGTGAAATTTCTGCCTATAGCAAACAAATGGTTTGAAGTTGTAGTTGTTGTGCAGGTGGTATTCCCCAGTCTTGGAAAGCATTACCTATCTTCTGTGTTTGATTTGAATTAATCAGGATTCAGGCGTGAGGCTGAACTAATGGGATTTGATAAGAACGACACACCATAACAGTGCCTCCGAAATAGTAAATTAATAATTAATAATAATACACAAAAATGAAGAGAATATTAGTCTCTAAACCCTGCTCGGCCAGCAGTTGTGATTGTTTATGTATAAGATGGAATTTAACTCTCAAGAATGAGACTTTTAAAGTGTGCTACAATGAATGGGAGTTAATTCAACCGTAGTTAACTTGGTTATACTAAAAGTACACATCTCCTCTTTGTCTCGCTGATCCATCTTTCAGGGTGAAATGCAAAACCCCCTCGGCTTCCAATTATACATGTAAATTTGTGTCTGTGTATTGCTGTGTCAGTACCTTTAAGGGACATCACTTTGAAACAATTTTTTCTGTTGAATACTTGAATGTTGTTGTTAGGTTGTATAAAATTATTCAATTTTCAAACTTTGTTGATAACTGGATAAGGACATCTGTTTAAGTCCAATTAGAGAAATAACTCATTAGCAATCTACTTGAAGATAGAGACAATTATACCGAATGAATTGTAAATGTAGTAAATGCTTAAAGGAAAATGCTGCATAGTCTGAAACGGAAAAAATATGTCAAATCTTAGCGTGTTTGGTTCTGCTTCTTCTTGCATTTTACGCGCATCGGATCAGAAGCAACCATTTGCAACTTCTATGTTATTGAACAGTTTTGACGTGATTTGTGGCTTTACGTACATATTGGATGTGTGTTAGAGCACACGAATTCAGATTCTCTGCTGCCTCTGCAGCAGAAATTACAGCCATCGATCATATTCCCTCTCTCTTTTAACTATTGTTGTAATAACCAATCAATGGTTCAGATTTTGCAGCACATTTCCTGCAGAGGAATCTAGCTGCAGAGGATCCAAACTGCAGAACCACACTGATACTCATTAGTTGTTCATGCAAGGCTCACTGTGACCAAATTAGAATGGAGATAATTGTCTCACATAGCCTAGTCTGAGAAACCAAAAGGTGAAGATGCCTTCCTTACTCAACTTTATGTGAATTTATACTAGCACTCATTGATGACACATCAAAGGTGCATTGAAGAGGACATCTGTGTCAGGGATGAAGTTTTGGCCAATTTAGGTGCTAACATATTGGAGGATCATTGTTCAAGTAATTTATGGGAACCTTATAATTTTCATGTTTCCTCTATTAATTATTAAATGAGACAAAGGTTGACTCAAATCCTAGTAATAGGGGAGAGTACGAGCTATGTGCATGTTTAGATTTCAGTTGGGAGAGTTTAGAAGTACTTTCATTTTTAAAACTACAATTTTTTTCTTTTTCATTTGTACATTGGAATTTGTAAATTTGTATTAAAATTTGTAAAAGTACTTTATCAACTTTAATCTAAACATAACCTAAGTCCTTGGTGCTTGAGTGAATTGCATCAGAACAACGATATACAGTCCTTGGTGACTAGACAAGCTGTATCCCAGCTTGAACATCGTTGGTAATCCAAAGACCTCCAGATATTCTAACACTACTGTAGGCAGCAGGGAAGTACCCAGGAGCCAATTCAACGATGCCCCCTATTGCCTATCATAAACAGGAGCAGCATTATGTGTGTTTGTTTACCAAAACGCTTATCAGATAGGAATTGGGAAATTATACTATAGAGATTAAGCTTAATAAAGCATTTTACACCCATTAATTCCTATTCTTAAATCTGGAGTCAACCTAAGATTGGGATGGGATGGAGAATATTTTCTTCTGACCATGGTTTTGAAGCTGGGGATCAAATTGCTTGAGTTTGTGAATATGAATGTCAGTAGTGAAGAGGTGGATTTCTATGGTCTGTTATATATATATATATATATATATATATATATATATATATATATATATATACTGCAGAAGTGAATTTCTATGGTATGTTGGTAATATAAATTTACAAGTACTATTACTTTGCTTTCCTTCCTTCCATCTCTCTCTTTTTAAACCTGAAAATGCAAAAATGTTTTAAAATGTTTGGATTTTTATATTCTCTATTCACATTGTGACTACCTATACTTTACTCATAAAACTTTTTACATCAAAGTATATTAACATCTGTGTGAAAACATATAATATTTAAATTATAGAATAAAAATAGTATTTCATAAAGAGTTTAAACATTTTAAATAAAATAACATTAATATCTAAATTATTATAAATAAACATTTTAAAGAAATTACAAATTAATATAAACATTGGCTTATATGTTATAAAGTTTTTTTTTTCTTATTCTTTTAGTTCTTAATCGAGTTTGTCTTTGTCAATGAAGTAAATTTCAACTATTACCAAATATTTATATTGGTGAATATTTATATCGAAGATAGAAACTCTATTGATGTATTACAAAATTTTATGTGTTAGTAGAATTATATTACACAATTATTTCATTTGATGAGATATTATATTGATATGCATTTTAATATTATTTGACCAAAAAATTTAATTAGATTTAATGGAAGTGTTCTCTAAGAAAAAAACTATTTAAACTTATGTGATATGTCAAATAAAATTTATTTTGTTTTTGGTGTTATAATTTCTTTTTATTTGGATTAATTGAATAAATTATCTTTTTTTATATTTTTTACTTACTCCAAACTAATTTTTTTACTTTATCTTTTTCTTTACATAACTCAAATCTTTTTTAATTTTTAAAGATACATTTCTCATACAATTTTATGAATATTTCATATAAAATAGTGCATGAATTATGACTAGAAATAACATTAAAGACATAAACTTGCATACAATTTAACTATTTTGTGATATTTAGTAATAAATAGAAAACTTGCATTATGCTAAGATAAATTCTATAAGTGTTACGTATGTATAAAATTTGGATATTTTTTTATTAACTTTCATCATAGTCAATTTTGTAGCAATAATTAGTTTAAATAATTTTTATATTTATTTTCCATAGAAAGTGTATTTAAACATATTAACTTATAAATTATAATTACGATTATAATTATAATCAATATTAATTTATAAGAATTATTTTAAAGGTGTTTTTAACGAAATGAAAATATTTTGTCTTGCACAGGAGGAGCGTCACACGCTAGTATTTTAAGATGGAGAACTTAGTTTGGGGCTTACGAAATTAAACTCTGGAACCGACGTCGTTTGAAGCAAATCATATTTAGGCAAGCCATATCCTAATTTCTTTCTCTGCTCTTTCTTTTCTTTTCTTCTTCACGACTGCGACGACGATCCAAGTGATACATCCATACTCTTTGTGATGGACCCTGTAGCTGAAACCCAGCGAACTCTGTATGTACACTCTTTCCCTCCTCCTTCGTTCCTTCCTTAATGCTCATTTTTTCGAGTTTAGGGTTTTCACATTGAATAATTTGATTTCACTCTTAAATGCATATTTTCTTTGCCCTAAATTGTGCTTTCACCCTTAGGTACCCATACGTGACTGGATCCTCTGTAGTCGCTGTCAAATACAAAGATGGGATTCTTATGGCCGCTGATATGGGAGGTCTGATATTTAATTCGGCTTTTATCTTCGTGTCAAAATGCTCTCAATCTGATTGTTGTGGAAATTGCTTTCCCAGGGTCCTTTGTTCTTTGGAAATAAAAAAAAATAAAATCTGGAGAAATAAATTTGATTCCGTACTGGTGCTGGTTTTAATAGTTGTTGTTTTCTGATTCATAAATGTGCCATCTCTGCAAAGTTTTCATCATAGTGTTTTAAGTGTTGGAATCACTTTGCATATCATGTCAATGGGCGATGTGTTGATAGGTTCATATGGATCTACCCTGCGGTACAAGAGTGTTGAGCGTATCAAGCCTATTGGAAAACATTCTCTTCTTGGTGCTAGCGGGGAGATAAGTGACTTTCAGGAGATTCTGCACTACCTTGATGAACTTATGTGAGCACCTTTTCTCTTTAATAATAATTTGTAGTAAGCTTAAGGCAGAAAGGTGTGATGAGTTAAATGGTCTGCATCAGCTTTGTTTTCCTTGCTTGGCTTGTTTATTTCATTTTTTTTTTTTGTTTCGAACACAGTAAGAAACTCCATCTGTGTATTTTTTCCCTTAAACTTTTCAATACTACAACTTCAAAATTCCCTTCTAACTGATTGGTTTTGAGTTTTGATTGTGCAGCCTTTATGACAACATGTGGGATGATGGGAATTCTCTAGGACCGAAGGAGGTGCACAATTATTTAACCCGTGTGATGTATAATAGACGTAACAAGTTCAATCCATTGTGGAATACACTTGTTCTTGGTGGGGTGAAAAATGGGCAGAAGTACCTTGGCATGGTATGCCTTTGTCTTTGTCCTTTTTTTTTTTCCCCAATTCCACGTTTGACATACCTGCAAGTTTTTTTTTTTTTTAATTAAAATCTGTGTATCTTATTCAGGTTAACATGATTGGCATTAATTTTGAGGACAACCATGTAGCAACCGGGCTTGGAAATCATCTTGCTAGGCCAATTCTCCGTGACGAGTGGCATGAAAACTTGACCTTTGAAGAAGGTGTCAAGTTACTGGAAAAATGCATGCGTGTGCTTTTATACCGTGATAGGTCTGCTGTCAACAAAATTCAGGTTTTATACTGTTTCCTTTTCTTGCTTTGCTATACTCTAATCTGCTCTGCTTCCCCTGCCCTGTCCATTTTTCATTTATTGAAACATATTGTTAGAACTGGTTCAGAGGTTGAAGAGAAAGATTGAACTGTATTACTGAGAATGAACAGGAACAGTCTGTACCCAAGGAAGGTGTACACTGCTATCATACAATGCTAGATGTATTTGAGAGATCCTGGCTTCTCTCCTACACAAGTTTCTAGCTGACCAAGGCGCCCAATTCTCCTATAGTTCTGGCACCCTTATAATAACCATCCCTCATAACTGCCTCCTAACTGCTTAAACCCTCATCTCTAACTGACTCCTAATCATGAGCTAAGTGTGTCCCAGCAATGGTCTCGTCACATTATCTGGCCAACTCTTACTTTTCCTAACATGAACTTGTTATGGGCTTATTGCCATCAATACTCTCCCCTCCCCCCGCCCAAAATCCCCCAAGCTTTCACCTTGTCCTTAAGGTGGAAATTTGGAAAATGAGTATGCTTAAGTCATAAGAATAAGTCGCTCCCATGAGTCTTCACATTTTGGTAAGTCATCACATTATACCTCAATCTTAAGATGTCCTGTGGTCTGTGGATGAGGTTGTAGTTCCCACTCTTCAGTCAATGCTGCTGGTAAGGGCTGCAGTGTGGCTGAACCTGACATAGCTTTTTTCCAGAGGCATACATGGAATACTGGAAGGATTCTGCTATAGTCTGGCAGCTGCAAATGATAAGCTATTAGGATTTGGTAAGGCCCATAAAATTGTGGGGCAAACTTTTCATTGTGTTTTCTAGCCAAGGATTTCGTCCTATAAGGTTGAATCTTCATTCAAGTATATCTAATCTCCCACCTGGAACTCTACTTCTCTCCTTTTCTTATCAGCCTTTGATTTCATCCGCTGCTGTGCTCTCTCCAAGTTCTGCTTTAATTGCTGCAACATGTCATCCCTGTCCTTTGTAAGTTGATTGACCTCTTCTACGTTAGAGGGAAAAGTGTCACCTTGAAAAAGAAGAGGTGGATCTCTACCATATAACACCTAAAAGGGTGTCATTTTTGCTGGGCTGTTTTAACTGGTGTTGAACCAATATCACATGTCCTAGGTATTCAACTTGTGCAGTCTCAAACATACATATCTTCTTATTAACCACCAATTTATGTTGTTGCAGGCTTGCAGCAGCTGAAAAACTAATCTTAAGTGCTGATCATGGCTCTTCTCATCTAGATTATATATCAAACTAGTCAAAATTCAAAAAACACAAAAACAAATTTTTGTAAGAACAGCTTTAGTACTTAATTCATAAGGGACTGAAAAGTGGAAGGGGCATTAGCGAGTCCAGAAGGTATCACTAAAAACTCATAATGCCCCTCGTGTGTGGAAGCTGTCTTTTTGATGTCTTCCTCCATCATTCTAACCTGGTGAAATTCAGATTTTGGATCAAGGTTTGAGAAAATTGTTGTTTCTATCAACTCATCCAATAGTTCATCAATAACAAGTATGAAAAATTTGTCAAGGATTGTTTTTTTGTTCAATGCTCTAGTTCTTACACTCAGGAGAATATTCTCAAATTCCCATATTTTACGTTCATCTTTTAAGAATTTGCTCAATATATTGATTGATTTTGGATTATGTGTGTGATTTGTAAGGGAGGCGTTTGAAATTGAATGGTGATTTTGTCTTTAGTTCTCTTAATTTTTCTACATTCTTGCCAAGTTGTCGTTGTTTAGAAAGCCAGATTGATTTTTTTGTTTGAAGTTCTAGTGATCACATTTAATACCTCAGGAAGTATGTGGTTCAGGCTGAAGCATTTGTGAGAAAGTTCATTGGTAGGATTTTAGCTGCTAAGCGATAGTTCACATGCTACCTAGATGTCTTTGTGCTCTTCTCTACCTGACGTTGCATGCTTATGGGGTCTAATCTCCACTTTTAGCTCACCGGATAGGAAAAATTAGTAGGTTTCTAGACAACAAATTGGAAATTGCTGTATTATACTTGTGTGAAATAACTTGTGAATCTGGAACAATGACGATGTTTCCTACTTTTCTTTCATAGTTAGAAATTAGAATAATTAATTTTGGCTGGCTCTAATCAACGTAGCTTGGCATAGATAAGCCAGAAGGTGATAACTCCCTAGAATATGGTTACTTGTCATTACCAGATAGTTGTGTTTGCTGATCTTGTTTCAAAGGATATCATCTATGTAATAAAAGTTTCAATCTCTTTTGCTGTGCCCATTCTGTAGAGTGTTGCTGGTCATTATTATGACACTCAATTTCTGCTGCTTATGTTACGATTCTTGAATGCTAAACTGTATATATGTTGAAGATGTTGAATCAGGGGTAAACTGAACCTTTATTGCGCCCTATATATCATATGTCTATGAGGATTGAGGCTTGGATCTGAACTAAAATGACTTTGCTTCCTGACTTCCTCCCTTTGTTGTTGGATTCTTATTATGAAAAATGCTAGTAACATATTCTCTAACACATTCTTTATTATTGATTAAAATTTATTAGAAATCACGAAATTCTATGAGTTTCACTTCTTATCTAATGAGTTTCATTCATGATTTTATAGTTTCTAATAAATTTTAACTAGTAGTAGAGTGTGTATTAGAAAAAGTGAATTAGAGAGTATATATTGGTAGCACTCCTCTCTTAATATAATCTTCAGTTGGATTGAAGGGGTTATCTATTGCATTATGAATTTATGATATTTAGTGTAATGTGCCATTGTTTGCAGATATCTAAAATTACTGATGAAGGTGCCACTATTTTCCCACCATTCTCATTGAAAACGTACTGGGAGTTCTCTGCCTTCAAGAATCCTACTGTGGGTGCTGAAGGTTCATGGTAGCTGACTCATTGTGCAATGAAATGAAACAGAATTTTAAATGGATATGAAATGGATTCCAATAGAACTCTTCAAGGTGTTAATGGATATGAAATGAGTCAGCCTTCTGAAGTTAAAAGAGACTTAATGTTGTTTTTATATTTTTCTTAGATTGGTATGGTGGTTCGAATTGATCTGTCTTTCATTAGAATTTCTGTTTCAGTTTTCAGTTTCATTCCATTACTCATTTCAGACACTCGTCATAGTCATTTTTCCTTTTCAATTGCTTGCATAGATATCAATGCGGTGCATGTGTTTGAAATCAATCAAGCTAAGATTTGTTAACTAGTTTCATTCGTTATACTTTCTTTCCTATAAAAAACTAAATGCGCAATTGGTTTCAAAAAACAATGTTGTCATTTTATTTTACAAATAATTACATAAATATGGCTTTATTTTTATTTCATTTTTATTTTTAAATATTTGTATGGAAAAGAATAAAAATAGCAATAATCTTGTTTTTATTATTTTTTGTATAAATCTTTAAAAATAGTAAATAAAATGAATATAACATAATATTTTATAATTCTTTTTATCAATTAGGGAAATGAACTCTCAAATCAAACTAAGTTTGGAGAAGATTTAGTTAAACAAGTCTAGCCGATTCTGCACTGTATTGAGCGAATAGAGCTAGCTTCCCAGTGTTTTTGGTCTCAAGTGCTGCTTGGTCACAGTTGTCCATATCAACAAAAAAGGAGGCAACTACGGTCTACAGCTAATTCGTCTATTTTGATTTTTTTTTTTTACTTTTGTTAATAAATATTTTAAAAATTAGTTATTCTTTGAATTTTATTTTCAAATAAATACTTTATATTTTAACGTTTTCTTAATTAATCAATAAGTTTTACTTTTAAAAAATATAAATACCTTAAATTTTACTTTCATCTCAATTGATTTTTAACATTTACCAGGTTAAAAATAATCTATTTTGTTTAGAGTTAAATTAATATTAGAGAAGAAATTTGAATCGATTATTTACATTAATTCTCAAGTATTCATTAATTTCATTTTTACACGTGGCTTTTTCCAAACAATAAAGCATAATAAAATCTAGAATTAAAAAATAATAAAAATTTTCAATTATTTTTTATTATCTTTTTTTTTTAGTTCAGAATTTTTATTATGTTTTAATGTTTAAAAGATGAATTCTGACAGAAAAACTAATGTATGAATGGGATTTAAGGTAAATAATTGGTTGAGATTTAAAAAATAAAATAAAATTAATTCCAACTTAATCGAAAGAATTATTTGTGAAAAAGATAAAATTTAAAGATCAATTAAGACAAAATTTAAGTTTAAGATGTTTATTTGGAATAAAGATTAAGTTTAAGGATTAAGTTTGAATGTTTATTTACCAAAGTGGTAAAATTTAATAATTAATTAAGATGAAAGTTTAAGGTAACTACGTGGAAAGAAGGTAAAGTTTAGGGTGATTAAATATTATTTTTCCTAAACTTTTTAACAAGTACTTGTATGATAATAAAATTTCTAAAAAGTAAATGTGTAAGTTAATTTTAACTTATGTGAAAAGTTTAATTTAATTTAATTTCTTTTGCTATAAATATTTGCAGAAAAAAATTTAAAATAATATGTCGTAATTCGTCATTCAAATTATTGAATACAACTGGTTTCGACGAACTAACATGTTGTTGATCCGAGTGACAATGAGCTTGAATTCCTTAAACAAAGTATTAGGTCTGAGTCTTGTGAATGGAGAAAATGTGATTGGGAGGGAAGATCCCACTAAAGGTGGCCATCCAGGTTCCTTAGAAAAGATTAGTTATTGACAAAGCCGGTAAATATTTCGCACTTATAACATGGTCATAAAAAAAAAAGACTAGTTTCGACAATTCAAACTTTTAATTTATCTACTACGAAACGAAGGATTAGAGAAATAATTACAAGAAAAAGGAAGGAGGAAATCAGGAAAATGCCTATTACGAAATAAGGCCAAAAAAAAAAAAGAGAGACGATTTTTTATTTCAACATCCTTTTTATTTTTCATCTGTTACGCAATTTTTTTTTTAAATTTATACCAAATCTCTTACATTTTATAAACTAGAGTATTTGACCCGTGTAACGCATGGGATATAATAAATCTCTCTCTTTCTCTCTTTTTTATATATACATTTATATATATAATTTAAGAATGAAGTATTTTATAAATATTTTAATAGTGATCTAAAATATATATTTGTTTTATAAAATAATTAATATAATTATTAAATATAAATAATTAAAATAATTACTGTCATCTTTGTTTGCTTTTTTATTTTTTTAATAAGATATTAAGTCTGATATATTATAATAATTTTTGTTAGTTTACATTGACATGTATATTAAATTTCATTTATTAATTTATTTTTTCTTTAATACATGCTTATTTATATTTTTTCTATGTTGTTTTTAATTTAATAATTTTTTTTCTCAATATATGTTTAATAATGTAACAAATTATTTTTTGTGCATTGCATGGAGTCATACTCTAGAAATATAAAGAAATTTGATCGTTATACACACACACACACACATATATATAAACATGTTAGAAATATTACAATATATATAAGTGTAAACATACAGAAAAGTCAAAGAAAATATATTATTTATTTACAATTATTATTACTTTGTAATCATCAAACCTTCTTTAATAGGAAGACCAAATAATTATTGCATTTAGGGAACAATTTTTATTTCCTTGCGATTTATTGAAAAGTTATGTAATTTGTCATTATTTTTAGTTAGGTAATAAGAAAGTAGACTGATGAAATAAAAAAACAATAAAGTTGAATAGTTGTTTATCTTGTAAGAATTCTTCTCGATAATATGTTCTTCTCATCATTCATAAATTCTTGGATTTAAAAAACTACAAAAGAATTTACATAAATGTCATGTATAAATATAACATATTTAACATCATCTAATGTGATAGTTAGTCAAAGAACTAATTATTAAAACCTGAAAAATGAAAAAAATTTGTTTTACATAATATTTGTTAATATGACAATTGTCACTTGATATTACATTTTCAATTTTTCTAATGTTGAGAAAAAAGAGAGAGAGTTAGAATCAACTTAAAATGGGAAAATATTATAATTAATTTTATGGTAGTTTTGCGTTTTATTATAACTATTACATTTCTAAATGAATTAACATCACACAAATAAAATATTTTTTTAAAAGAAATCATATTATATAATCTATATATCTTTTGAGATAATAATTTTTTTTACAATTTTTAAAAGTTGAGCTTTATTTGTTATTTTCGTGAAATTTTATCCAATAAAATATATTTTTAGATAATTAAATTGCAATAAAAAAATTTAAAAATTTAGTGAATTAACAATTTAATATGAAGATGTTACTATAAAATTTTATTTAATATTGTTATCAATTGGTCAAATTGGTGCTAGTGATTGCTCATCTTTCCATATATTCCATAGCTTTTCAAATTCAACCTCCTAGAAAATATAAGTCAAATTATTGACAAATTAAGAAAAAAAAAAGTAAGAAATAAATAGATATTTTATCACTTACTTGTTTTTCAAAGTACATGTCAAAATATTTTTTAAACTCTTCATATAATTGGAAGATCTCCTTTATAGTTTGCCCTAAATAAGAAAATATATAAAAGACATGTGAATTTTTTTTTACTGTTTGGGTGTGTACCAATATTGATAATTGACATCATAGAGGGATAAACACCAAAAGAAAAAAAATAGTGTATACACTTTAATTAGCTCGTCATTTAAAATCTAACAACTTATTTATTACATAAATTCTACATTAAATATTGACTATAAAGCTCATTTATTAAAATGAAGATTTTCATTTTTAAAAATTAAGACAATAAGATATTACCTCATTACCTCATATATTAAAATGCAAGTTTCCATAAGATATTGTCTCATTTTAAAATCATGATATACGTGCTAGGTGTCAACAATTGAATCTAACACTTTTTGTATCAACATTGTTCAATCATACGAATTAGGTAAAATTTTAGTAAGAGTTTACTTTGATTAAGTGATGTAAAAAGTATCTTTATACATTTTATTATTCGTATTGTCTCAAAAATAATCATTAAGAAATCAACTAATAGAAATTTTAAATAAAAATCATGATATAAGTGTATTTATAAAATCATTGTAATTATTTTAATATTAGCAATTGTGTAAATTAAAATATACAAATTAATTATTGCAAATAGATAGACATGATTTATAAAATAATTAATTTTATAAATAAACATGATACTCATATTTTGATATACATAACTACAAATAATGCTAAACTTTTAATTGACATTTCAACTTCTAAAAAATCATCATCTCAGTTGGAGCTTGTTTACTAATTGTCATGAAAAAATTGTTTTAAATTATTTAATTTAAAAATAATTTTAATATAATAAATAAAAATATACTTATTTTATTTTTTAAGTTAAGATTGTGATGTTTTAAATATTAAATTAAATATAAATATATTTTTATTATTGTAAAGATAAATTTATTTTAAAAGAAAGTTGCACACTTTTATGCATAATCAAGTGTAGAAAAAGTATATTTATTTATCAATTTGAAACATGTTACAAATTGTTAAATAAATATATTTGTCTAATATTTAGCAATTGTCTTTTTTGAAATATAAAGCACTTAATATCATTTTCACATGTTATAATTGAAATTGTAGAATTATTTAAAACTCAAAACTTGAGTAAATACAATGTTGTAATCTAATAACATTAGAGGAGTTTCGTCAAATATCTTTCCAAAACATCACAAAAGTATATGTAATGCTAACATTTTGGTTTATAAATATATTATTTACATCTTATAAATTTGTTAGATAGGTGTTAACATGGGAATTAAACTATTATAAGAATAACACGTGACATTAACAAACATGCAAGATTGTTATTTACAGAATATTATTTGAAGTATTAAAATATAAAATATTTCGTCACTTGTACTGTATAATGTTTTCACTTGTTTTTCTTTTTCATTCCTTTTGTTATAATTTGCTCGCATTCTAGATAATTTTTGTTGTTTTGCCCCATGCTCATTCACCTCCTTCTATTTCTATAGTTTTGCTACTATCTTTCTCATTGTTGTTCTTGTGAGTGTCAACTATTTAAATCTTGCATATTGTCATATTACTTGTTTAAGTAACAAAATTAATTAACATATAACTATTGGTTATTTTAAATATTTCACAATTTGATTAATTAATACAATGTAATTAAACATGTTTACTTAAATGAAATAATAAAAATCCAAAAGGGGAGGGGGGGGGGGGGGGGGGAGAAGAATTTTCTTGTAATATTTTACAGAAAGACTCAATTAGAGAATAATAAATCTACATCCCAATGAAAAAAATTGATACACATACACATTAGAAAGAAATTATTCATTTATTAAGTAGAAGAAGAAGAAAAATATAAATATAAATATTGGTTGTTTTAAATATTCCGCAATATGATTAACTAATGCAATATGATTAAAAATTTATAATTAAATGAACTAATAAAAAAACCCAAAAAAATAATTTTTTTTATAGAAAAACACAATTACAGAATAATGAATCTACATAAAAATACAAAGAAAGAAAAAAAATCCTTTTAATATTTTATAGATAAATCCAATTAGAAAACAATAAATCTATATCTCAATAAAAAAAATGGTACACATGCATATTACAAAAAAAAATTATTCATTTATTATGCATACATAGTGCTATGTGCCCAAAAACTTAAACTAAAAAAAGAAAAAAGAAAAAAAGAAGAGAATACATTTCTTTCAATATTTCTACAATAAACTCAATTAGAAAAGCCTACTCTAGTAAAAATCAAATGATAAGAACAGTTATTTATTTGTTGATATCACACTAATGCTCAAAAAGGTGTAAGTTGCTTAATCATGCACATAAGGAAAATTTATCCATTTAAAGTCATAACCAAAATACATGTTAACTTGGCTAATCCACACAATAATTCTTAATTTAAGAAAATAACATATTTAAAAGATAAAGATAGACTTTAGAATAAAAAATAAATATTAGAAGAAGAAAAGCAAAAAAGACAAATTCTTAATGTTTTTATCTAACAATTAATATTGTTAAAAATGAAAGGTTTACATTATATGTATGCTTATTGCATTTGCAAACTCAATCCTAAATAAATAGCTTCAAATTGTTGCTCCAGAATTTTAGCTTATCATCATCTGCAATAGACACAATGCTAAACTCAAAGCTTAATTCAAATAATAACGTCAAAAAAATAAAAAATAAAACACTATGAACAAATCTACCAAAAGAATCACTATACCAAAGGTAGTACCACAAACTTGATAAGCAGATAATGAGCAACAGGGAGAGAGAGAGAGAGAAATGTGAAGTGTAAAAAGTTAAATCAATACAAAAATGATGAGAGAAAGAAAGAATGTAAAGTCCATTGGACATGTGGTAAGACCAAAAAAAGGCCAATAAATAAAAAATGGGAAAGTGTTTGACTACAGTTGAAGGAGTTGTGCATTTTTTTAATGTAAATATATTTATTTCCATATATATAATAATTTGTCAAATCAAATACTTTTCATGAAAATCAGATTGATGAAAAAGTTGTAACAAATGAACTAATTATCTATCAATCATAATTACCGTAATTAATATAATTGTTTATTTTTATTAACAAAAAGTAAAAATAATTCAATGACATTTAATAAAAAATAAATTATAAATTATAGATTATAGATTGTTATTATAGATTATAGATTGTAGTTTAATGGACTAAAATTTATTTATTGAAATGACTTCTTACACATTTATTTTAGTCCTTGAAACTACAATGAAATTATTGTCCTAAATTAAATCTGTTTTTAACATGGATTATTAGCCTAAATAAATAATTTATGAAAATTAATTGTTTTACTTTTATAAATAATTTAATTTGAATGCTAAGTATAAATGCAAAGTGAGATTTTATATATTCTTCATTGGCAATTTATATTAAAACAATGTTAATTAATATAATTTAATTTAAAAACATATAGATAATCATAATAGAATTCAAATTTGTTGTATTTATGACAATAAGTTAATTACAGTTTCATGGAACTTTATATATTTATGGAAATTTGGAATCATTATAAATAATGAGATTTCTTTCTTAAATTATAACATTTACACTACCTACCAGTTACATAATTATGATTTTTTTTTAAAAAATAATATCTTAAATTAATTTATAATAATTATACTTACAAATTAATTTAAAAATTATACTTAAAAATTTTACGCAAATATCAGATACTTGGAAACGTTAATTAATATACTAAAAAATTATGTGATTTCTATTTAGGACAAAATTAGGATGAATGTAAGTAACAATTATTTATTAAGTATATAATTTGTTAAAAAATAAAAAATACTTGTTAGTTTATCCTTGATTTCAGAAATAATTAAAGAAACTGTATATATTATTCTCGTTAGTTATTAACAAATAATTAAGTCAAATGACCAATATAATTTTTTATTATAATTAAGGTAGTTATTTAAAAGATAGGTATTTAATGAAACTTTCAAATTCAAAATTTAAATATACCTATTTAAAACTCATTAATGTAATAATTATAATGATTATAATTATGGTTTGTAACCGAACCAAATATTTATGAAGAATCATATAACGATATGTGTCATCCGAACCTCTCTGTAAGTGACACATGTCATCCAAACCTTGAAAATTAATATTAATTTGCCATGTATAATCCGAACATGTGAATGAATTCTCAAATTTATTTATAATGTTATATTATATTTAATTTTAGTTTTTTATGTGCAATTTATGAAGTTGTTAGTCAATGGATTTTTTATGTGAAAATAATGAAAGTGACATTATTTACTGTAAATACTTTTCTTTTTAAACTTCACACGAACCTGATCATAATTTATAAATCTATTATAATTAAATCTCTGTTGTTACAATAAAAATTGAAATTATTAAATATTTGAAGTATTATTAATTGAATAGCATGTGTGAATATGTTGCTTACGTATTACATTTTTAATAACTTTTTATCAGAATATTCTTATAAATATTATTAAGAGAATAATTTTTTAAGCATCATTTAACGCTCATTGTTTAAAATGAAGGTTTTAAACAATGCTCATTTATTAAGGAATACGTTAGTAGTGGCGTTTATTTTCTCTAATTTAACTCTAATCAAGGTTTTCAATTTACCAACAAGAAATTGATCGGTTTAGTATTTTAAGTATTGTTTAAAATCAATACTCATTGATGTGGTAAGGAATTAGGTTGCTCTTAAATAAGATCTCATGTTCAAATATCGTGAATGGAAATAATAAGGTTAAAATATAATTTTAGTCCCTTATCTACATTTTAGGCTTCAATTTGATCTCTTAAATTTAAAAAGTTTCACTTTGATCTTTTATAATATTTCTTTTTTTTGGTAAAACCCCTTATAATATCTCTGTTAGACCAAATTAGTCTTTCCATCAGTTTTTGACATTAATGGTATCAATTTTGGTTGATGAGACATCTCTCATAGTTGGTTATATGTCACCAGGTTGACCAAATTAGTGTGACAAACTAACGAATTGACCAATTTGATCTAATAGAGCAACTGTAAAGAACCAAAGTAAAACTTTTTAAATTTAAGAGACCAAATTGAAACCTAAAATGTAAATAATGGATTGAATTCTATTTTAGCCAAATAATAAATATTGAGAGACCTTTCACTTTTTTTTTTTGTTTGTTAACAAGAGAACTTTGTCACTCTTGTTGATCAACTTGATTCAACTTAATTAAGGTATAATGCGATTTCTAGATAACCAAGATCTCATAAAAAACAAAAATGCTATCATGAATGTCCAATGTTTATAGTCACGTTTTCATGCTACGATTTGCTTTTATTTTTTCACATCCAATCCAATTCCATATACAACATCCCTTCCTGTTTTCATGCTAGGATTTGCTTTTGTTTTTTAACATCCAATCAATTCTCATATACAATCCATCCCTTCCTTACTAAATAGTACACACTAGTATTGCTTTAATTTAATGAACTTCGAATTTAACATTTTAAGCTCAAACAACTATAAGAAAAAAAATTATAAATAGAAAATTTCGAGTTGGCTTGATTTTTTGCAAATTAACTATTTTTTACATCAAACTAGATTAGAGATGAAAATTAGACTTGGGCTCAATAAATATCTATTAAAATTATAGACCTATGATAGATAGTATTTTAACTTATCAAATAAGTTTGGATTTAATCACAAAAAATAAGCTTGGGTTTAAATTTAGGTAATTATTCGTAAAATTTGCCACCCAACTCAACTCATATCCGTATATGCACGCATACCTAATCATCCTACTAAATAATATACACTAGTATTGTTCCTGGTGGTTTTCCTGGGCTCGATCCAGTGTTTTCTTTCTCTTTTCTGTTCTCTCTCTCTCTTCTCTTTTTTGTTGCTTATTCCATTTTATGCTTGCCGATTAAATTTAACTTGTTGAAGCCTCATGCTTGTTTAGGGATGGAAAAAAAATCCGTGCCTGCAGATATTTGCAGATAAAATTCGTCACAGGTAAAAAATGAGCATTTTAAATGGGTATCAACAAATATTCTAAATGGGTATATCTGCTACCCGTTTATTAAGGGGACAGATATGAGTATCATGGTACCTATACATATAGATACTTGCTACTCGCAATTATATATTTATTTAAATATATTTATATATTAATATAGATAAAATTACATAAAATTTATCCAAAATTTTCAAAATGATTGCTCATTACGGAAGAAATCTTATACAATTATATTACGAGAGAAAAGGAACATAAATTTGTGGGATTTTAAACTATTTTTTTTTTAGAAAATTTGGTAGAATAATTAAAATCTATGTTCAAAGTGATTATTTTAAACAGTAACTCTTTAATTTATAAATTTAAAGTGATATTTACAGTACTTTATAATTGTCCACAACATACAAAATAAATTTGTTTTTTTTTTTTAAGAAGTATTTGCAGATATATATAGATACCTATAAATATTAAAAATATTTGTGGATATCCGCCTAACGGGTACCCGCGCAAGTAATGGGACGAACACGAGTACAATTTTTATCTGGCGAGATGAGCAGCAGGTAGCTACTACCCGTGCCCGCCCCGCAACATCCCTATCCTTGTTCGGTTGGTATGGGACTTCCTCCATCTGTATGCTGCACCTGATTTTGAAAACATACCCTATTACCTTCATGTAGTTCTATTGGTTTGGCCTTGACCCATAGTGTTTCGTTTTTGTTTAAGTATTGATTATTTGGGCTGAATGTATGTGTGTCCTTATATGTTTGCATTATTATAATATCTAAAATTGATTTCAAAACTCTGTTTTTTTAGTTGTCATTCTCACTGTTTTCACCTTTGTCACATCTCTCCCCGTCAATAGAGCTTGTTAGAGTCCCTTATTGTAATTGTACCCTAACAAGCAGACGTTGAATTTAGGCTGTCTTGGTTAATGTTGTTGCTGAGCACGTGCTAATTTGGAAGGACTTACAAAGGAAAGAAAAAAATGAAGAAAAACTCATGATTCTAGCTAGGTTTCCTTGCAACAGGAGAATTTAAATTCTATGGTTTTCTGTTTGTGTTTGTAAGTCTAGGAGTGCTATCTTGTTTGTTTTTGAGTGTGTGTGCCTAGTCTAGCATTATTAATATAGTGTGCACTGTTGTAACACTCTGATTAGCATCCTATATGCTTGGGTAAGTGTCGCTTGTCATTTTTAATGAATGATCTATTGATCTATTGACAAAAAAAAATTGATTTCAAAATATTTAAAATCATGTACAAATTATATTCTATCAACAATTCCAAAATAATAATGAAATTTTAGAAAAATTATATACCATAGTTATAATAAAATAATTAAAATTAAGTATTTATAATTTAACTACAAATAAAATAGTAAAAATAAGATTTCTAATAAAAAAGTTAATTAAATGTGACTACTTGAGTTTTAAATTTTTTGGAAACAAACATGACAATTTAGTGAGTTCAAAGTTATTTCTTAATTTTTTGTTATCTTATCAATAATAATAACAAATAATAATTCTTTTAATGACAAAATTCGTTTAGGGATTTAATAATAATAATAATAATAATAATAATAATACAATCTTAAAATAAATAATATTTCATAACTATTAAAATCAATTTTTTATAATTTAACCAAAGATAATAATAATGAGATTTTTTTTTAAATAGAGAATGTGATAGTAAGATATAACATCTTAATTCTAAAATTTTGGAACACAAGTTATAACAACTATATGGTCTTAAAACTACGTTCTAGAATATAACATGTTCTTACATAAATAAATGTAAAATGGTTTTAGAAAAGATTTATCAAATTATTTTAAAGAATTGATTTACGTGTGACGTCTTTGTTAATTTCATTTTTTAGGATGTAAGAAATGTGACATCTCAAAAATTTTAAAATTTATTTTAAAAATAATAAAATTAATCAATTCACAATATCTACAAAGTACTACATAACTCCAAGTTTTTTTTTTGTCAAGATCTCATTAATTAAAAATGCCAACGACACTTACAATACAATATAGGATGCTAAACAAAGAGCATCACAGCAATGCACAATAATTAAACAATAGAAACTTAGACACGCACACTCAAAGCTAAATAGCTATACGTATTAGCAATCTTACGACTACCAACACAACAGTATTATCCTGTTACAAAAAAACTTGATAGAGCTTTGGACTATACATTTTTTTCCTTTGTTATTCCTTCTGGATCAGCAATTGTCCTGCTGCAACTCAAATCAAATTGAGACGGTCCAAAACAATCCACAACGAATTTGAGTAAAACAGTGCTATGTAAAGGAGCTCACACAAAGACAGTAAACCTGAGTAGATCAGTGCTGCCTAAAGAAACTCTAGTAGTTTGGATACTGTTGTAATAAATGACTCTAACAAGTTTAATTGAAAAGGAGAAATGTGTTGGAGAAGGGGTCGGAACCCCGAAAGGAGATACCATTGACAAATAGATAAACTAAAAAGATTAGAAAAGAAAAGGGGCTGAAGGCAATGTAAGAAGAGAAAAGGGTAGAGGTGGTAGCTGGATGAGGAAAAGGATAAGTGATAACGATGAGGAAAGAAAAAGAAAGTGAAAAAAAAAAAGAAAAACTCTTACCAAGGAGAGGAAATAACTAACCTAAAATAGGAAGAAAAGCCTCCCATGGAGGTAGGGAACCCTCCCAAAGAGGGGGATAGCCCTTGGGGGCATTACGCTCTCTCTGTTTTTGCTTTGCTAGGTTTAGCGTTGAAAGTGGTCCCTAACTCCAAGTTCTTTACAATACAAAAAGATACATTTGAGTAAGAAACCACTATTGTCAGGCCTAATTTTTTTTCCTTCTATTTTTCTCCTTTTATTAAGAATTTAATTGTTACCAAAAATAAAATAAATAAAATTCTCATAAATCTTTTTCAAATTTATGTTAGGGTGAGATAAAATTATAATTCTCATAATTGAATAGGCAAAATTTTCACAAATCACACTCAATTTTAGCCACCATGTGTCATTACTAGTCATGACAATTAAATTCGATCTTGTGGATACCTATCAAATTTTAAGGAAGAAAAAAAACACTTTAACTAAGTTTGAGCTTAAGTTTTACCCAACTTATAAACACACACACACACAAAGGTTAAGTATTTTAATAGTTAAACAATTTAAATTATAAAAATAATTAAAAAATAAAGTTAAAATTATACATTTATTAAAAAATTAATTATTAAATTTTTTAAAATTTAAGATATTTTTATTTATTAATTTTTATATATTATTTAAATTAAAATATAATTAATAACTTAATATATAATTTATTTAAAAATATAACACACACACCAAGTATAGATTAAGTATTTTAATAGTTAAATAATTTAAATTATAAAAATAATTAAATAATAAAGTTAAAATTGTACATTTATTAAAAAATAATTATTAAATTTTTTAATTTTTAAGATATTTTTATTTATTAATTTTTATATATTATTTAAATTAAAACATAATTAATAACTTAATATATAATTTATTTAAAAATATATAAGTAAATTAAATTTTAAACAAATGTGAGACACAAGTTTCTTGTGGGTAGGGGTGAGCACGAACCAACTTAACCTGCTAACTCGGCACAGCTCAAGGTTGATTTTGACAGGTTTGGGGTTTTGAAACTAGAGCCAGGATATTTTAAGGACGGGTTCAGGTTGTGCTTTGGGTTACCTAACCCAGTTTGGTGTCCTATATTCTCTTAAAAAGTATAAATTTTTTGAATAATTGTGTATTAATAATAATTTTTTTTAATTTAATAGATAAGATTTTATATAACATGATATTATATTTATAATTATATTATTTATTTTAAAACATATATTGTAAAATATACTTTAATTTAAGTTTTATACTTATTTTATTTTACAATTTAATTATATGTAATGTTAAGATTAAGTTGATTCGATCTTGACCCATATACTTCTGGTCTTGGTCAAGTTGGGTTCGGGCTTGAATAGATGACCCGTTCAAAATTTTGAGCCAGATATTGACAAGTATAAACATCTCTCGTACTCACCCCTACTTGTGAGCTTTTCCAAACCTGACAAAATACGATGTAAATAACGTTCAATTTAAATTTTTTATCCTTGATTCTCCTAAACTTGACCCCAACTTTATCCCACCTTTTGAAGGGACAAAGATAGCTAAATCTGCAGCCAACCCATCTTGTTACTATGCCTAGTTACCACACAAGTAACACAACCCATGAATCATCGCCATTTCGAGTAAGTATCCACCCCGCCTTTGACGTTTTTGCCATCAACAATACTATACAATAAAATAGCATAAAATATTTGATTATTAAATAAACATTCTATTTCTATAATAAAAGTGCCATAACATAAACAAACATATATATAGAATATTATTAAAACTTCTATTATACTGCAATAAAGTTATTATTAAAATATTTTTATAATTCATTTAGCTTTTCTATAACTAAATATTTTAGTAATGAAAACAAAATGATACTATTGAAATAATATTAAATCAAATTTTATAAAATCATTAGACTTATAAAATTATAATTGTAAAGTAATATTTTAAGAATTTTTGCAAGCTAACAATATAATAGTAAAAGTAATTATTATTATTTTACTAAAAATAAAAGATCAAGGAAAAATCATATTTTAATAAATTTCAAAACAAACATATCAAATAATATAGAAAGAAAATGATATTTAGCAATTAGAAATAATATTTTAACATTTTCAATACTGTAAAAAATAAAAATATTATTATTTTAATATTCTTAAATCATAAATGATTATAAAGCAATATATTAAACATCAAATAAATTAAAAATAAAATGATGTCTATAAAACAATAGTCTCGATAATAATAATAATAGTAATAATAATAATAATAATAACAATAATAATAAATTATGTAAAATAATGATAAATATTTTAATAAAAATATAGTCACATTCTATTAATTTTACGATAAAATATCTTGAAATTACATTCAATTTATTTTGCATTCCATTTTCATTTTTTGTTTTAATATTTTTATTATTTTATAATTACTCATTATTCTTTAAATATTAAATATTATTAATTTTAACTGTCTAAATAATAACATCATTCAACTATATTTTCCTATTGTTAAATTTTTTTTTATTATTCATATTTTTCAGCACTTCCTTTTTTTGTTTCTCGATGTTCGTACTACTATAAAGTTATTTTATTAGGATCCCATTTTCTAATTTTTTATTATTAATTCTTAGTTTTATGATATTGATTTTGTAACAATTCATTTGTTAATTTTTATATAATTATTTTTTAACAATATTTTATTACAATTTACTAATTTCATAATATTTAATTATTTCTATTTTTTATTATGTTCATACTGCAATACTATTATTTTTTAATTTTTTTATGATATTGATTTTGTAACAATTAATTTATTAATTTTATATAATTATATTTTTTAACAATATTTTATTATAATTTACTAGTTTTATAATATTTAATTATTTATATTTTCTATTATGTTCATACTGTAATACTATTATTTACTAATTTAATATTTCAACTTTCATTGTTATAGTATTGCTTTAATTTTTTTAAATATTATTTTATTTTGATTGCTCATTTTTTGTTATATCAATTTATTGTTTTCTTTTATTTTATAGTCTTACAATGTTTTTCAATAATTTTTGACTATATGCTTTTATTTTCAATTCTGATTTTGAAAATAATATATATGTCATTATTTTGTTATTATTTTTTATATCTAATATTTTATAATAATAAAATTTCTCTACATATATGAAGATTAATATGGTAGAAATTTTTTTATGTAAGTGAATATCAAATATTTTATACTAAAATTAACAACAATTTATTGTCACTATAATTTTAGTAAAAAATTGTCATTATTAATTTTTGTATATAATAATATTTTTATTATACTATATCTATTATTTTATTTTTATTTAAACAAGATTTCATTATGTATTATACTGTTTTATAATTATCCTTATATTAAATTGTTATTAATTCTTTTTTTTTTACAGTAACACACTATTTAAATGTTATGTAGATTTTTAATATTATTTTGTTATTATGTTTGATGCATTTAAAATTAATTTTTATTTTTTATTTTATCCAAGTATTAGTTAATTTAGTCTTTTTAATAATATTTTTCATTGTCTTTTAATGTTATAGTATTATTTGGTTTTATTTCAAACTCTAATTTTACTATTATATTAAAAAAATTCAATCATAATTTTTTATTTTATTTTTAATATTTTTATATTAATTTGTGTATAATTTTTAAATTTTATTCCATTATAATACCTCCTTTTAAAATTATTATGTTGTTAATATTTTTTATTTTGTGCTACTGTAATAATAGATTTAAGTTTTATGATATTATATATTTTATTTTCTTATTTTTATAGTAATACTTTTCTGATTATTGTGTTTTGTGAATAAAATTATATATGATTGTAATAATTTAGAGTTAAGAATGAAATAGTCAAAATAGAAAAAGGAGTTTAAAATAATATTGTAATGACAAAAATTGTAAATAGAGCGAATAAAATATTATAAAATTAATAAACTATACAAAAATAATATTATCATGAATAAAA
The DNA here is from genome assembly GCA_004329165.1 of Spatholobus suberectus. Taxonomy (NCBI): domain Eukaryota; kingdom Viridiplantae; phylum Streptophyta; class Magnoliopsida; order Fabales; family Fabaceae; genus Spatholobus; species Spatholobus suberectus. The sequence continues at coordinate 4,651,919 of CM014732.1, forward strand.
AATTAAAAAATCAAATAAAATGAATATTTGTGTTGGTATGCATTATTTTAATTTGACTTCAGAAGTTAGTAGTGTAGTACTGAAGAACGAGATAGTTTGACTGATTTAGAAAGGTCTTCACTTTCTTACCCTTTGTTTTGAGTGATTTAGGAAAGAGAGATTTAAGTGAGAAGAATTTAGGAAAGATATTAATCATTTCCTTTGTTTGTTTGGTAAGAAATTAGGAAAAAAAGTTATGAAAATCAATGAGCCCCACCATTTTACAAATCCTCCCAACACAGCCATGATTCTCGATAGAATTTGAAAATTTGAACGGTACAATGTTATTTTTTATTCATTTTTTCTACGGCTTGAGATTGGAAAAAACATACTTTGTCACCTTTTAATAAATTTATATTTTGCCACTGAAGATTGAAAAGACACACACGTACGCAGCCATAATTTTGTATTAAAGAAATATTGTGTATTAATCTTGAATTTAATTTAAATAAAATAAGTTAGAACATGCATAAGAATTATTTTATTTAAAGTAATTAGTTTTTTAATAGTTGTTTTAAGACGTTTTAATTAAAAACTTAATTAAATATGAAATATTTAATATAACCCGGCCACATTTATATACATAGTGTATGTAATAACTATCATGCATATTTTCTTAGATCATTAGATTGAAATTATGTTTTTAATAATAAGTTTTATTGAAATTAAATTTAATTATATGAATAAAATTGTCTTTTTCTAATATTTCTCATTTCTTTTCCTTCACTTTTTCATATAACCAAACAAATGAAAATAAATCACTTTATTTCATTCCTTCCTAATTCCATCAATTCAAACAATACAAAATTTCACCTAAAAATCACTTCAATTAATATCCTTTTATTTCTTTCTTCTATAATTATTTTCTCTCAATGCCCTATCTAAACAAAGTGTTAGCGTCTATGATGGTTTGTTTGAAATAACTAAAAATAGAGAGACGAAAGGCCTGACAACGGAAAACTTAGAAAAATCCTTCTGTTTTCATTTGAACTACCTTAAACAGTAGAGGGAAAAATAAAAAAGAATGAGTCCTACAAAAGTTTAGAATCTTTTCAGATTTGGAGGGAAGAAGGATGAAGAAATGATTTAAATAATAAAAAGACCAAAATATCCATATTTTTATTAGAGAAAAACAGGCTATGCACTGACAGTGTAAAATAGTTTTGCACTGTCGTCTAATCACAAACCACTATTTATTGTAAGTTTGTTGACTTTTATAATAAATACTTTAAAAGTCATATTAATGGTAATTTCTAATTGGTTGAAAATGTAAAACTTTTTACATTGACAGTGCATAGCTATTAAACTCTTTTTATTATTAAAAATATGTATGTAATTTTATATACATATTTTTTTTTCTTTTTTTTTTCTTTTTGCACAATCAAACAAAAGAAAAGAAAACTTTATAAAATCATTTTACTTTCTATTCTTTTTTCTTCATTTCTTTTTCTTTTCTTTTACTTTTTTTCTCCTAGACTAAAGTCTCTAAGAAAGTATTATACCCTAAGCCTCTAACTCTTTTTTTTTTGAAAAATGAATTGGATGGTATTATTATTGAAATTGGGCTAAAGCCATTACATCAAACTCCTTAGACAAGTTGAAATCTTGCAATTCTCCCATGTGAATATCAAGAGTTATCCATCTCTAGCGCTCCATTGGTGGTCATAATATAATAGAATAATATAAGATATGATATGAGAGTAGGATGCAAGCAAGATAGGATAAGAGCAAAATAATTTTTAATCCTATTTAATATTTGGTGAATGCTAGATAATATTATTATGTTATTCTGTCTTGTATTTGACATGGAGCAAATAATAATAGGCAGGGACGGATCCAGGAATGTATTAGAGGGGGGGCCAAAAAAAGTGCTGACGATGATTTCCAATATTAGAAGCTGGAAATATTATATTTGTAGGTTGATATGGTCCGGCTTTTATGTAAGCTCTACGAATCTTGTCGCGTTGGTTAGGAGAATATTGCCAAATAGAACAACGTTTTCCTGGATCTTTCTCTAGTAAAGAGAGATCAACTTCTTCTTCTACTCTTGGAACTTTAAATTGTTGTCCAGTATCTGCTAAAATTGGTCAATATTAATATCTAATTGGTCAATATTAATATCTACTCATTAAACCCATGTTAATTGTAGAAGTTTACTAGCTTATCAAATTCGACTACTTAAAAAAAAATTATTAAATCAAATAACTAATATAATCATATTAAATAAGATAGTGGTGACACTTAGAATAAGAAAGGCAAATTTCCTAACACTTCTAACCACTGCAAAGACCTGTCCAAATACGCAACTGTGGAGTTTGTGCTCGTTTTCCTTTTAAACGTTCCTAATGAGGACTATACTCTCGTAGCGCTCGCACGCGGATCCGTAAAAGTCCGGCCGTGGGTCTCATTTTCCTGCAACCGTGCCATATAATAGAGAAGATAAGGTTTATTGGATCAGGTAAATAAAATGTTCTGAAATGCGATTGGTTAGCCATTCGAAACTGCTAATAACTAATTAAGCTATTTCTCTTAGGCCATTGGATAGAGGAAGGAATTCTGTTCTTCAAATGAGTTTTCAGACCATTTCAAAGAATTTTCTGACGGTCCTGAAATTGAAATAATTAGCTATACTACTCTATTCCTATAAATGGCTGAAAGCAGTAGACAAAAGCAATAAATAACTGAAAAAAGATAAATTTGATTAATTTTGATCCGAACAGTTAATAGGGAAACTGCCCATCAGGTTAAAAAAAGAGTAAATCAAATATTAAAATAAAATAATGCTGTAATAACTAACAGTAATTTTCTCTTGATATATCCATTTTATATACTCAATTATCACACAATAATTTAAATATTTATTTAGAATTTATGTTTATACTATACTATGATGATAACTGAAGCGTTAAAGCTAGAGCGAAAATTTGCTCCTCATCCACTGTTGCTTTCCACAAGGTTAACTGTTATATACAAGCTTCAATTTTTAAGTTCTTCACTTATAACGAATCATCACAATTTGTCCTCTTCTTTTTTTTTCTTTGATATCACACAATTTGTCCTCTCTATTTATTCCTTTACTTTGAACACTACTAGTCTAGTACACGAGAAATATATAAATGTGAAGAATTAATATATACAATGACACCACACAAATGCTATTTGTTACAATTAAAGACGAAAAAGTAGGCTTGGCTGACTTCTGTCATGCGGTTCACATTTCTCCTTTTTTATATATATAAAAAAATTGTGCACACATTATTAGCCATAAAAACAACAACAAAAGCTTTATTATGTGAGGTTTGTTACATGGATCACGTGATCCCATTTGACCGGTTAAAGACTAAATCTTTAAAAATATAATTCATAATGAGATCTTTTCTAACAACTTCTTCTAATGTCATTTTTGATCGATCTCTCTCCCTTTTCACATGACTAAAAGTCATGCAATCTACTTTCTTCACTTTTATATTTAGTATTTTACTTTGTACGTGTCCAAACTACCTTCATAGATTTTTTGTCATCTTTTACCCAATCGGTGTCACAATAATATCTTATTGTATACAGTCGTTTCATATGCTATATTTTTTTTTTTTGTGCGATCACACATCTAACTTAACATTCTCATTTTTACTAATTTCACATTTTTTTCTTGTCCTTAGCATTCACTACTATAAAGTATAATAAGATATATAGTAGTACAATATTTTTTTTTTGAGTTTGGTAAGTACTTTTTGATTACAAATAACCTTTCTTCGTTTTAGCCCATTAAAAATTATCATAAATATGCATTTTAAATAATTATTGTTGTTTTGGTATACCAGAAAAGTCCTATATCGCTTAGGAATCAAGCTCAAGAATAGTTTATAAATACTCTTCTCTCTTAACCTACCAAAGCATCTTTTAAAGACAAAACCATGATGCCCACATGAGTGCCAAAGCAGACAATACTTCGGATGTAGTGACCTTAACGATCAGATGTAGTGACCTAATAATATAGTAGATTTGAGTTCATGACCAATTATAAAAATTAACAATTAACAATTAGCAATATTACTGATCAAATTATTCATTGACAATATGTTTTTTTTTTACCCAATCCCTTAAATACGTATACGCTTACCTAACAAAAAAAGAGTGGTGCATAGCTCTTTGCTAACTATCAAGATAAGGTGCTCTTTCAAAAAAAAAAAAAAAAGATCGGGTGCATTTTTAAACGCATGGTCCTAAGATTTTGAAATTGCATTTACAATTTTCTTTAATGGCATTTATCATTAGCAGTTGGACTCGTCCTTTTCAATAATAAAACATTGTATGCTTACGGTTGTGCCATTTCTTTGTACAATAAAGAAATATAATGAGAAGAGAAAAAAAAATGTAAAATAAGTAATATTATAAAAATATTATATAAATAATACAATTATTTCAAATATCTCATCTATACAAGGTTAATTGTTATATACTAGCATGTTCATTTTGTAAGTTCTTCACATCTAACAAATAATCACAATTTGTCCTCTCTATCTATCCCTTTGCGTACAATTTGTCCTATCTATATATTCCTTTACTTGACCCTACTGGTAGTACACGAGAACTACGACAGAAATGTGAAGAATTAGGGTGTATTTAATTTTTATTTTCAAAAATTATTTTTAATTTGTGAAATCTCAAATAAATCTCTGCAAGTCCAGCACTCCAGAGGACCCTCACCATTGAACTAGGAATACAAAATAGAAAAATAAATAAATGAGAAAACATCTCCTAACTGTGTTTTTAGTCTTCAAAATGCTTGTTTTAGAAATAATTTTCAAAACTTGATAGATTTTGGATGAAAAAATAATTTTTGAGTTGTGTAAAATTATTTAAAAAAAAAATGAAAAAGACATCAAAGATGTCCTTAGAAAAAAAAGTACCAGGAATGACTTGGCTGATGTCTATCAAACGGTTCACATTACTCTTTTTTTAGAAGAAAAAGAAAAAAGTGCATGCATTAGCTGACATAAAAATAATGAATTTAATTTAGATTTATTATTAATATAAATATTTTTATATAATCAATTAACTAAAAATTATCATAAATATAATTTTAAAAATAATTATTATAAAAATCAACAACTTCATTAATTCATCATTAAATCACAATATAAATATTCTGTATGCAGAGATGAAAAATTTCTCTTAAACGTACGTGTACGTTTACTTAACAAAAAAAATAATTTGTGCAGTTTTAACATTTAAATGGATTTGTTTTTTGTGTATAATAACGACAACAAAGTTAAAACTTAAGATCTTGAATATACTCCATTTATCGATCATAGTTGGACATGTACTTTTCAATTAGATAAATTGAAAAATACTCATCATCGATCCACTTTTTCTTTCATTCCACTTCCAATCCATTTTCTCTCTATCTCTTTTTTTCCTTTTTTTTTTATCACATCACATATTATATATATATATATATATATATATCACTTTTTCTCTCTACTTTTTTTTCTTTCTTCCTATCTCTCTCTTATCGGTGCTCAGACAAATTACATTGGTTCAATAAAGAAATAGAATGAGGAGAGAAAAATGTAAAAATAAGATGGTTAATATTATAAAAAACATTAAAAAAATAATGTTAACAAAATTTTATATAAATAAATATAATTATTTTAAAGCCTTAAATATGATTTTAGTCCCTATAAAATGAGTGAATTTTGATTTTCGTTTCTATAAAAAAATTTCTTTATTTTTTATCCCTTTAAAATTTAAAATCACTGTTTTTGGTTCTTGTAAAATGAGTAAATTTTGGTTTTGTTGTAAAATATTTATCTTTGATTTTCATCCTTTCAAAATCTGAAGTCATTATTTTGGTCCCTAACATTTATTTTGAGGTAGATAAATAACATTTATTTTGGATATTTAGAAAAATTTTAGAGATGTCACACACTGGTATGGTACCATAAACATTAATGAGTGTCATTAACGAGCATCACATAATAATAAGGACCAAAAACAATGATTTAAAATTTTTGAAGAATGAAAATCAAAGAATTTTTTTTTACAAGGGCTAAAATCAAAACTTGTTCATTTTACAAGGATTAAAAACATATTTAAGTTTTATTTCAAATATATGTAAAAGCTAGCACCTAACTTCACCGACTCTCACTCAAACTACATAAGAAAAATGCTAAGAACACATTCTCTAACATACTTTTTTTAGCATACTTTCTCTTATTGATTGAAATTTATTAAAACTTACAAAACTTTGTTGGTTTCACATTTTATTTTGTGAATCTCTCTTCTGATTTTATAATTTTTAATAAATTTTAACTAATAAAAGAGGGTATTTTTATAGCACTTCTCAACTACACGCAGGGTAGACTCCCTCCATTATAGAGAAATTGGACTGATGTTATGTTTAAATAATTTGTACGGTATTTTTTATAATTTATTTTTGGTTTAATTATGTTTTTAGTCCCCAAAATTTGAGAAATGTATTTTTTTAGTCCCCAAATTAAAAATTAATTTTTTTAGTCTTTCAAATTGTAAAAATTCCTATTTTGATCCCTAAACGCTAACGTTATTTGTAATTTGTCTTACGTGGCTAACGGAGGACCAATCAACTTTGTCCACGTGTCATTATCCATTAGCCACATAAGTCAAATTACAAACGGCATTAGTGTTTAGGGACCAAAACAAGAATTTTTAAAATTTGAGAGACTAAAAAAATTAATTTTTAATTTGGGAGACTAAAAAAATACATTTATCAAATTTGGGAGACTAAAAACATAATTAAGCCTTTATTTTTTAAATCTTTTTTTATCTCATCTTATAATTTTTAATTGTAAAAATTATTATAATTTTTAATTTTTTATTAGGTAATCTAGGACTACCAAGTGTTTATAGTCCCAGCCAATGTATTTATAATACATTTAACTTTTACAATTTACGAAAAAGAATTAATAACACTTGATTATATATTATATGTAAATTAATAAAAACCATGGTGGTCAAGAATTACCTAATAATTTCTTTGGGTGCCCGGGGGGGCGCGTGTTGTTAGAATTATATTCAATTACATGTCGCGTCCACCTTTCCCATGATTTTCATGCACGTGACTTATCGTTTCTACAGATGGATTGGCTTTAATTTTGGGGTTAATGTTATACCCAATAAAAAAAACGTGAAGCATATTGCTGACTATTAAGGTGAGATGCAAGTGTCACCAGTCACATAATGTTTTAAAATTTGGACCGGCCATTGACTCGGTCAAAATATTAGATCAATGGATCAATGGATCAATTAGTGGGTCACTAATTAAACTGCGTGACTCGGTTTTTATTAAATAATTCAAAAAAATATTATAACATATAATTTTTTTACTTAATCTTTTTTCAAATATCATAGTAACAATACTTGTTACATGTTAAAAGCTCCCACATAATACTGCCACAGCACGTGAAAAACATAAGTGGCCAGTCTTCTCTTAAATATCTTACTAGATGGTAAAACTGTAAAAGACTAAAAGCTCTTTCTTTTACAGGCATATCAGCCATCAATCACATCAAAATGCAAAGGGAATAATATTAGTTGAGGATCAATTCGATAGCTCCGTCGTGCAAGGTGAGTGTTGGCTGTGTTGCAACTCTGTAAGGTTGAGATTGGTGGGGCGTGAGTGTGACGAGTCCACAGAAAGGAGTCATAACTATGCTGCAAAGGTGAGTTGCAACTGGTTGAACAGCAAGGTGGGGAGCAACTGCATTGCAAAGGGGACATAGCTGTGTGCGTCGACGGCAGGACAGCGGGATCTGTCTCGTGGGACGTTAGCGGGGACTGGTTGGAGCGAGATCTATGATTGGTGGTCCGAGTCGTTAAAATTCGGTGGGTCACCGGTTTAACCATCAAATTGGACGAGTCTCACCGATTCTCTCCAAGTCGATTACGTATCCGATCCAACAACATGCTTGGACTGGCCACATCTCCTGTTCCCGGTCCGACTGGTCCGACTGGCCAGTCCGAGCCGAGTTTTTTAACATTGCAGTCACAGGATTGAGGATTCTGAAATGAGAGGTGCTATTTGTTACACAAGTTATTGCACGAAAGTGTTAACGAAAGAGAGGCAACCAATCAAATTTGTTTTTGATGAAAAAATACACAAGGGTGTCGGTGGAATAAGTGGATGGTTATAAAAATGACAAGTCATTTCGTAACAAATAGTATTTTCCTTCTGAAACTGTGCATTCAAATTTTTTTGTGACAATATAATCCGTTTATAAAAGGCTAGCAGCCCTAGCTCCAGTGACTCACTCAAGCAAAATACATTGCACAATATCACTCTTGTTCTTTCTTAGTCAGCAATCCCATTCTCTGATAATTAACATGGCCTCACGATCTCCCTCTCTAATGTTTACAGTGCGGAGGCGCAAACCTGAGCTGGTGGTTCCTGCTAGACCCACTCCTCACGAACTTAAACTACTATCCGACATAGATGATCAAGATGGCCTACGGATCCAGGTTCCAATGATACAGATTTATCGTAATGAACCATCGATGGCAGAGAAAGATCCAGTTAAAGTGATTCGGCAGGCACTGGCACAAACACTTGTGTTCTATTACCCATTTGCGGGTAGGCTTAGGGAGGGGCCTCGCCGCAAATTGATGGTGGATTGTACTGGGGAGGGCGTCTTGTTCATTGAGGCTGACGCTGACGTAACACTTGATCAGTTTGGCGACACTCTCCAACCTCCATTTCCATGCTTCCAAGAGCTGCTATATGATGTGCCAGGCTCCGAAGAAATCACTAATACTCCCCTTCTACTCGTACAGGTCCCATACACATATTGAGTATATTGTTCATAATTAATTTATTCACTTCTTTGTAGAAATTAAGCAAAAGTCGTCCAAAAGCCACATGAAAATTTTGAAAACATTGGCAAATTGTATAACAAAACACTCACAATATATATGCGTAAAAATGAATATCTTCTTGAAATTTTATATGATCTTATAAATTTTATTTCTATATCATTTTTCATTAAGTTAATAAGTAGAGATTTTTTTAAAAATTTATAAATATTTACAATGGAATACATAAATATAAATTTTTATATGGAAAGATATATAACCTTGAGTGTGTTTTTGAATGCAGTATTTGAGTTAAAATTCTAAGAATTTCAATTGCTTTAATTGAAATATCTTATTTATTAATTTTTTTGTTTGGATGAAATAATCAAATTTCTTCATTTTTAAAATTTTGTGTTTGGATAAAATAATTAAATTTCTTCATTCTTAAATTTTTTTTTTGATAAAATAAATAAATTCCTTCATTTCTAACATTTTGTTTGGTAGAGGAGAAATAAGTAAGAAATGAGAAGAGAGAGTTGAAATAGAGGAGAGGTTAAAGATTGGAGTTGTTTGGTTGAGATAAATTAATAAGGAGAGAAATTAAAAAGCAGTGGGTTCCACTTGAATTTTTTTTTTACCCTGAAATGGTGAGAGATAGCATGAAAATGGCTCAAAACACACTGCTCATGTCAAATTCGCATGACTTTTGCACAAATTCCATGTCTTTTATCTTGGTCAATGCTTAGTACCTTTTAATTGAGTGTTTATACCACTTAGCAATGTGAAACACGTTGGGTGTGTGTGGGAAGTGCATGTCTCACAATATAAGGGTAAAATAAAATTTTTATTTTCAACATTATTTCTCTCATCTTCTTTCATCTTAAATCAAACAAGCTCACAATATTATTTCTTTTCAATTTTACTTTTATTTCTCTCAAACTAAACAATGGCAAAATTCACCTTATTTCCTATTTTTTTTTCTCTTTTCTATTTTCACCTACCTTGTTTCTTTTTTCATTGCCAAACAAAGCGTGAATTTTTGTATTTTTAAATAGAGAAAATAAAAAAAGAGAGAAGAGAGAGTAAAAAAGGAGAAGACAGGGAGAAGAGAAAGAAGAGACAGAGGAGAGAGTGCGAGAAGAGAAAAAGAAAATGAACGTGAAGAATTTTAAATTTTTTACTTTTTTTGATAGAATTTAAAATTCTATAATTTTAAGTCATCAAAATACTTCAACAAATTTTTAAAATTTCAAATTCTTTTTAAACTCATTATCTAAACAAAATATTTTAGTACAAAGAATTTTAAATTTCCACATTCACTTAACAATTGATTTTCATATACTAAACTTCAATTAATTTCTTAGAGTTGGATTTTTAAACAAATTATCTACATCATTTCTTTACAATTTATTTTCTCTCGCTATATTTTTCTATCGTTTAAGTTTTATTTTTCTTTCTTTTTTCCTTCATTTTGGTTAATTATAGAAAAGTACAGTGGGAGTAGAATTTGTCAATTTCTTGATGTTGAAATTAAATGACAGGTCACACGACTCAATTGTGGTGGTTTCATCTTGGCCTTCCGCTTCAACCACACCATCGGAGACGCAGGTGGCATAACACAATTCATGAATGCTTGTGCTGAACTGGCTCGAGGTGCAAGCAAACCTTCCATTTCACCTGTGTGGCATAGAGAGCTCCTAATGGCGAGAGATGTACCTCGCATTACATGCACACATCGCGAATACGAGCAAGTCCTAAACACCAAGGAAGGTAACCATCACTTCGCACGAGGACGACATGGTTCTTCGATCATTCTTTTTTGGACCTACCAAAATCGCTGCCATCCGTCGCTTGGTTCCACACCACCTTCGTCAGTGCTCCACATTTGATGTCATCACAGCATACTTTTGGCACTGTCGCACAAAAGCATTGCAGATGAAGCCAGAGGAGGATGTTCGCATGATGTGCATCGTCAACGCACGTGCTAGGTTCAATCCCCCGTTACCTGTTGGTTATTACGGCAATGCTATTGCATACCCCGCAGCAGTCACCACTGTAGGGAAGCTTTGTGGAAATCCATTTGGGTATGCAGTGGAGTTAATAAATAAAGTGAAACGTGAGGTGACAGAGGAGTATATGCATTCTGTGGCAGATTTAATGGTGATTAAGGAACGATGCTCATTTACACCCGTAAGGTCTTGTTGTATTTCGGATTTGACACGTGCTAGGTTTAGAGAAGTGGATTTTGGGTGGGGTGATGCTGTGTATGGCGGAGTGGCCCAAGGTGGGGCTGGGTCCTTTCTTGCAGCAACCTATCATGTCTCGTATAAGAATGCAAAAGGAGAAGAAGGAATAGTATTACCAATTTGGTTGCCTGCCGAAGCTATGATAGGTTTGCGAAAGAGTTGGATGACATGCTTGGGAACAAAAACCAACCTCCAAGAAGTAGTCCTAGTTTTATCATGTCTACCTTATGAAACTCTCAATATATTGGAAGGGTGAAGAAAAAATCAGTTTGTTATGAAAGAAATAAATTTGGCTCGTGAACATTTGTGTTCTCAAAAGCATTAATTAAATGTGTTTTTTGCTTGTTTTTATTTTAATTTATTTTAAATTGATATATTTTTATTAATAATCATAAATATCATGTTATTTTTAATTTATGATGTAAATAATTTGCTTTTATAATTTTCTTGGTTTGACTCACCCTATTTGAACTCAAGTTGAGTCTCTAAGGGCAACTAGACTCTCCTTATCATGTTTTAATATTGATCGATGTATTCTCAAACTCAAACTTAAAATTATTGGTTAAAGGAAAACAACACCCTAACAATTGATTTATATATATGCACTCGATTGTATTTATTTTTGTAATTTAAATATTAATATGTGCTCACATAGAGTTCTTTTTTCCAACATTGTGATGTTTATACTTAATATGTTTTTAATTAAAATTTCCATCCTTTCCTATATATTACGAACATTAAAAAAAAATAAATAGTATAACAATATTTAATTAAACATTATAAATTCTTTAAATCATTAACTTTTAAAATTCCTAAACATAAAACTAATATTTGAGTTTATTGTTATAATAAAGTTCAAATATTGAATATATATATTTGAATAAGATGAGTGTACATATATTACTCAACAGATAAGGAAACAACACATCAACCTGCGTTAAAAATGAACCATGCATATCAAACGTTGACACTAATATAATTTTGTATCTCGGGTCTTTCTCACTTAAGGGAGACTTCTCCCTCTCAGATAAGGAGTTGTCCACTTTCAATTCTGCCCAGAGTTTATTAATGCTATGCTCCAATTCCTTTATCCTGCTTCCCATCTCATCAAATACATCGGAGTTTAAAAAAATCAAAACCAAAATTGTTCATTATATCATTCCCATAAAGAGTCACTTATATTGGCAACCCGCAATTCCTGTCTCTATTCTTTCCTTTTCAAAGTAACAATTAAAATTAAACAAGGATGAGTGGTCATGCAAAGCCAATCACTTCCTCCATCTCATTCGGAGAAAAAAAAAAAGCTTGTATATATAGTATCAATTTAACCCCTTCATTTTCAATGAATTGGGCAGACTTTCATTTTTAGAGCCCTAGAATGGTTAGAGATAGATTTCATGAAACACTACACTAGAAATAACTTTTAAGTTTTTAACATCATTTTGATTTCATTTGTAAGGCGAAAGTACTATTAAAAGCGCATAGAGGTATTTAATATAACTCTTTGCGGATGAACTGCTATTAAAAGGTATAATTTTTTTTTTATAAGTAAAAATATTATTGATACTCAACTCAGCATAAGAAATACTAGAGTTCATAAAAAAGGGTACAAATGAAGTGTTAAGAATACAATTTTGCCCTCCCCAAAGTAACTATAAAAACGTGACAGCTTAAGACTTACCATGCAAATGCCATATACAGTAATTATACCAATCCCAGGGATTCAATTCACAAAGCCAATTCAAAGATACATCTCTAAATCATGAAGTGATAGACCATGCGAATGTACTTCATCTTAATCCCCTTGTAGCGTGTGCTGCCAATAGCATTAGGATTAGCATATACCACATTCACATTTAGCATACCAAATATCTCCTATGTGATGTTGCACTTTTGATGGAAAGTTCAGTTGCATCGATTGCTGCAATAGGCCATCTGCACTTCCTCTGCCTCACTTCCGCCTCAGCTATCCATCTTAACAATTCTAATATAATAATCTTATGGTTATATGATTCTAAATTGCGGTTGCGATTGCGGGACATTGCAATTGCAAGCATTGTGGCTGCTGCAATGCAAATTGCAGCTTTTGCGGTGTAAAATTATTATATGTTTGCACCTCATCTTTTCCACTGCCCCCACCACCTTACCTTCCCCCTTTTTTACTACTGGCCTACCCCTACCACCTCACCCTTTTCCCTTACCTTGAATGAATTATACAGCCTACCAGCACCTCAACCAGCTACCATCAAATGTCTCCCTCCCTTTCCTAACTTTTTATATGACCACACCCATTAGAATAAAAGATTTAAGTTTGAATTTTTGTTTATTTTTTCACAAAAAAGTGAAACAGGATGGTGATGCAGATCTGTTGCAGTTTCGTTGTAGATGCATTGTGGCAATTCCTGTGGTTCTAATTTACACCGCAATTGCGAGTCGTTACCGTTGCGAGTAGCTTCGCAACCGCAATATTGCGACCACAACACGTGTTCCAGTCCGCAATTTAGAACCACCTCCACTACAAATGCTATTTGTTGCAGAATTCAAAGAAAGCTTGCTGATCCAACCACTAAGTATGCAAGAGATCCTGCCACTTTAAATGAAAATGCAGCAAAAATACCAAGGATTATTGTGAACTGAACACTCCTTCCGGGTGGATCATACAATTATTTCATGCACCAGATTTTCTGATCAAGGATCAACGACCACAGATCCGAATTATTTTTGTTAGATAGATTACCTACTAGAGTGGCACTATATAGGAGGAATATTGTCACAAAACATGCAGGAAACCAAGTGTGTTCTATGCAACTTAGCATGTGAGGACACTTATCACTTGTTTTTTGGATGTCCTTTGGCTCCAATGGTCTACACAAGTTATTATGCTTGGACCACTTTTGATGTTGCTCTACCTGACATGGGCGCTACTCATTACCTCCAACAAGGAGGGATGGTGACAGAAAAACATCAAGAGGAATTGGATGTTGCTATGACATGTAGTTGTTTGGTCAATTTGGCAGCAGAAAAATAACATAGTTTTCCAGCAGGGCTCATTTGATTTTGTTCAATTGATGGATTCCAGTAAATCTCTTTCTTGAGTTTGGTTCCAAGCTATAAAATGGAAAATTCTATTGTTCTGTTGTGGAATTGGTGCATCAATCCATTAGGATGCTTGGCTCGTTGACGGATTTCAAGAGTTAGACTACTGTCAAGTATAGGCCCAGACATATATACACACACTTTGTCTATAAGTCTGTGGCAGGGGAGAAATTATTAAGTAGTTCAAGACTATTAAGTATTCATGATTCCAACCAATGTGTATATAACACATATTCAAATTTTATAATTTACAAAAAAAAATTTAATAATACTTAATTACATGTCAAGTGAAAATTAATGAAAACTATGGTGGTTCAGGACCACCTAATAATTTCTCGTGACAGAGGTTTTCATTACATGGCAAAAGTTAGGTAACTGGATGCAGATGACCAAGCAATAATTATTACGACGAAATTCATGTCAACTATCGCAGAGCCCTTTCTACATTATATACACTTGGTTCTACAATTACACTGTGTCAATGTCAAAACAATTACACTCTAATTCTTCTTAGGGGAGATATTGTTTTGTTAGATGCGCTGCTATGTATTCTACATGCTGTGAGTGTAGTTGAAATGCCTGTGAGGTATGCTTGGTGGGATAGTAAAGGTGCCAGCAACAAATTGCTCTGGTGTATTTGGATATCACTGTATAATTTACTAATCTCTCAACTGAAATTAAAGCCTGTTGTTCTGTTTCTAATATGTTTAGCATTTTAGTAGCTGCACTTCTGTGTCCTCTGGCATGTCAATTTACAATAGTCACAAATTGGCTACTTACGCTTCAGTGGATTCTTTTTGGGGTGTATTCACTGGACTTGAGGCATTTATTATTGCCTTAATAATCACTTGAAGACTTCCTATATGTTGTGACGACAATTCTATTGACATGAGGCGGGGGTTTTGTCATTAGAGACCAATTGGTATGTGTGTTACGGTTTTATATTCATTTTAAAAGGTGGGGTTTGGAAGATATGTAACAGACATTCTATGTTGGGCAATAGCATGCCTTTGTGCTAAGGTTCATCTTATTTTTAATGAAATTAATTTTGTTTATAAAAAAAATAAAAATAAAAATAAAAAAATAGTAAAACTGCCGAGATGCCAAACCTAGTGAGCCAGCCACGAGCTGATCGTGATTAACTTCGGGGAGAATGGGGTACCAAGTGTTGCACCGTGCGGCAAGAAAGAAGCCGGAAAAGGGTAAGAAACGAAACTTAAGACTAATTAGGCACGTTTTACAGGTTAATGCATTTTACCATAGTTTTGAATCTTTGAAATATGTACTTTCTCATAGATTCACTAGCTTTGCCATGTATACATATTATCAAGATGCATAAAAATGGTTCATGGCTCTAATAGAATGCACACAATTACATTATCAATGGATTTCAATCAATTCGGCAATTTCCACCTCCTTATACATAGCTGTCATTGTGATTTCGAAGACATGCCATTTTAAGTATGCTCCTGCGTGAATCTCTGCAGTCACTTGTTCTGATTGTACATAATGATTATTTTGAACTAATAAAAAACTTCTTGGTGGAATAGTCACATTATGTGTAATATCACCACTTTCAATAGTTACATATAAGTCTATATAACATAGAAAGCCAGGATACCCGTGACGTGTACGTGTAAAAGAAGAAATGTTACATGTACGTTTACCCAACAAAACAAATGGTGCACATGATTTGCTTCTATCACGGTAAGGTGCAGCTTCAAACGTGCACCTCAAAAGGATCAAACTCTCAATATATCAAATATGAGTCCAAAATAATAAATGATATAGAGACTGAACATTACATTGCTATTTAATTGTTTGCTTTTTTACTTTTTTAGCATAATATATTGAATTTAATTGAGCTTGACTTATTTTTTATATTGAATTTATTCATGTTACTTTCTCTAATAGCATTTATATTTTAGAAACATATAACCAATTATACATATAATTGTTTCTTCTATTTTCACATGTTAAAATCATTATTTATTTTTCTTTAAAACAAAATTTGTTAACTCTTTATTCTACATTTGACAACCGTTTTAATATAAATGTAAATAGCAACTCGACCCCGTACAATTGTACGGCTCAATGCACTAGTTCTTTAAGTAGAAATTATAAGCAACTTAGATTTAGGGGGAAAGGAGGAAATTTAATATCAAAAAGTCTATTGACCAACAAAACATGATCTATTTGGTAGATGGATGAGTCCGTTAGTCATCTTAATCAAAGTTGGATTCTTAATATGTATGAAAAAGATTTTGTTGGGAGAAATGAAGCGCACTTCAATAATCTCTATCTGTCAAAAAACGATTAATCTTTGATTGTCGATTAGTAAATATCTTTCAATCACAATAAAAACAGATGAAATTTAAAAAATTTAGCTTTAGTGTATAAATAATTCAATTTGAAACACAAAAAAAAATTGAATTGGAAATTTTGAAGTAATTAAAGTTAAGATTTAAATTTTTTATACATAAAAAAAATTAATATAAAAAATTAATCTTAATATAAAAATTGAAAAAAATATCATCTTAATTTTTTAAAAGTCTAAAAATAATTATTAAATATTATTAAAATCATATTTCATAAAAAAATAGATTACTTAGAGAAAAAAATACTAAGTTATTTATTTAGTACCTTAAAAATTCATTTAATATCGATTTGATTATTATAAAATTTACAATATTGAATAACTCCTTCAATGCTTGAATGATTCATTATCAAAAATATTTTGAAGACTAAATTAATGTTAAGTAAATCTATGAAAAAACAAATTAGTTTTTTCTGAAATAATTTAATTAAAGTATTAAATTCCAATTTTTAAACTTATTTGTAATGTGTATATTTTTTTCGTATTATGCATGAAGGTACATGTAGCAGGATTTAATTTCTACCCTTCCTTGTACAAAACTGACTCTCAAACTGTACTTGGTTTTTGAGACCTTTTTATTTTTCTTAATAAAAATGTTTTTCCAATTTATTAAAATTGGTGGCGACTCAAGTAATTTTATATTCATTTTTTTTTTGCTGTTTCCTGCTGTGATTCCAATCGCAACAGTTAAAATAATATATTTATTAAAATATATTGATTTAAATAAAAACATTATTTAAATTATTGTTAATGCATTGTAAATATTTAATAATATACAAAGTAAAATATTATATATTATATATAAGCTCATACATCGTGTGGATATGAAATTTAATGTTAGTAATTTGTTTTAAATGTTGGTAGAATTGATTTTGATATAATTATTTTTGAACTCATGATTGAAATGTGTATCTGAATTAATTTTAGTTATAAACTTTATATTAAAACGTGTGTCACAGTGGAAGAGAATAATTTTAGTCATTATGCAAACCGGTGTCAAGTTTACAAAAATGATAATATTACAAATGTAAAAATGTTCTTAATTTGTTCAAATAGAATGAGACAAATTTTGTGTCCCTTTTAATTTTGAAGACTGAAAAAAAAAAATGAGAGATTAAGGTAATTATATATACAATATTACATATGATGTCAATTATTAAATATTCAAATAATAGAATTATTATGAATGATATGTTTTCAATTTAGATAGGGTTGACCAAGTTGAATGAGGCCTAAAGCAAATTTTGAAAGAATTTTTTTTATTTTAAATGAGAGTGTTATATGTTAGGCATTTTTACCAACACATGTGACCTTTTTACCAACATATATGGCCTTTTTGCTTTATAAAAAGCAATAACAAATAATTTTTTGTTAGTAGGTCTAAAGCTTAAGCTTTAGTAGCTTTACCCTTTGACCAACCCTAAATTTAGTCTTCGATGTGAGTTTATTTGTGCTTATGTGGCCACATCAGCATGTTAGATAAGATGACAACGAAAGATAAAAAAGTATCATAAAATATAAATTTAAAGTATAAATTTTTTTACATTATTAACCAATTAGAAATCATCTTTAGGATGATTTTTAAGGTAGTTATTATCAAAATCAACAAACTTACCATACATGGTGATTTGTGATTGGATAACAATATAACAAAGTTTTACATTGTCAGTGTATATCTTATTTTTTCTAAAAATATATGATGATGAACATTGTAATTTATATACAATGTTAGCATAAAACATTTTTACACGTAAATCTAGAGGTGGGTATATGGGCTTGGGCCCATGGACGATTCATTTAACTTGCAAACCAAGCGGGTTAGGGCTAGCCAAAATAATGCTAGTCCATTTAAATATGCCTTATTTTGGCCCGATCCATTTAACTCACAAGTTAAATAGTTTTGGTTTGCAGGTTAACAAGCTAGCCCACAAACCAAATATATTTTTTAAAAATTATTTATTATTTTATAACTTATTGGTGTATTTAGATAATTATTACTTAGTGTTTGATTTGTATATATTGACATCTTTTTTAATATTTGAATTTGGTGTAAAAAGTTAAAGATATTGAGATTTTTATGTTTTATTAATTTTATTTGATATTTGAGTGACATAAATAGAGTTTTCTTTTAAATTTTACTGTTTTATTAATCCATATATATATTTTTTATATTTTTGTTAATCTTATGTTTGACATTTTTTTTAGTATTTATCAATTTTGTATGTTTTCTCAATTTTTTTTATTTTTATAAATTTTCATTTTTTTAATTATTGGGCCCACAGACCAAGCAAAACCATGGTCCATTTAAATCCAGACCAAAATAGACCAGGCTAAACGGATTGGGTCAGCTCGTATACCACATTCAATAAGGTTTGACCATTAATTTGAGCACGTCATCGTATTAATTAATTAATATGATGTGTTGATAAGGTAAATTTTTATTGGATGTCTGTGTAAAAATATTTTACAATCAAAAAATATATAAATTAAACTCTAAGATAAAAAGAAATAAATAAATGAGTTTAATTCTGATACACTATTAATGTAAAGATTTTTGCACGACAAATCAATTAGAAATCACTATAAATATGACTTTTAAAGTAATTATTACAAAACTTAACAAACTTATTATACATGACAATCTACAATTAGATGATAATGTATAAAAATCTTTAGAGGAGTGTTATAGCAACACTCTCTCTAATTAACATACACTCTATTATTGGTTGAAATTTATTGGAAACTACAAAATCATGAGAGAGAGTCATTAAATAAGATGTTAGACCCACAAGTTTTTGTAATTTTCGAGAAATTTCAACCAATAAGAGAAAGTGCATTCAAAAGAGTGGGTCAGAGAGTGTGTTACAAGCATTTCTCAAATCTTTATGTTGTTTAGTTATTCTAATTAAATTCTAAAAAAATAATATCATAAAAATATTATATGAATAATATAAAATTTAAAAGAATAAATAATATATGTACTAAGAGTGTAAAATTTTTTACTTTGTCATCAAATCACAAAATATTGTGTATAATATGTTTGTTGACTTTTATAATACTACTTATATTCTAAAACTATTGATGTTTAATGTTAGAGCACACAGATTAAGGAACATTTAATAAGTATAAAATATTAATGCATTTAGTTTGAAATACCCTTATTTAATATAAGATGTAAATGTGATTTATTGTTTGTTAAGTGCTTTTTAAATAGGTTGTAAATACAATATTTCTTGTAAAGATCAAACTTAATTAATTTAAATAAGGGTATATGTAAAAAAAGAGTAAATGACCAATTTAGTCCCTAAAATTATCATTTCTTGTCATTTTAGTCCTTAAATTTAATGAAATTAAAAAAAAGTCTCCAAAACTATAATTTGTCTCTCATTTTAGTTTCTTTGTTCACTAAAGTCCTTTATTTTTAATGGAGGTGTCATGTAGCACACTTATATGACATGTGACACACATGTGGATGACACGTGTCATATGGGTTTACTCGATGTCACTTTAATATCTAAGATTGTAAAATAATATCAATTTAATCCTTAAAATTGTAATTTGGTGTCACTTTGGTTTCTGAAATTGTAACTCAATGTCACTTTAGTTCCTTAATGTTATTATAATTTTATTTTGATTAAGTAATTGTGACTTTAATATTTACATGATAAATTAAATAATTAAGTTAATATTGTAAATAGGAAGACAAATATATTCAAATCATATATTATTTTCCCACTTTAATCACTTCCATTCTCTTCTTTTCAAAGTATAAAAGTGAATGTCTCTTATCTTCGCAATTTTCACAATTTTATCTAATCTTTCCCTTTTAGATAAATCAAATATGCCCTAATCTTTTTGGTTAGTTGACTCACAATTTTCACATTTTTAGTCTTTCTTTAATTATTCAGATTAAAAGTATAGCACTATAATTTTTTTTCAATAAATAAAAGTAATAAATAGTTTAAATTAAGAGAAAAATAAAAAATAATAATTAAGTAAATTAATATAATTTAATAAAAAAAATAATATTGATATCCATTTGGTGCAACAAATTAGTATAATTTACTAAATTCAATTATATGTTCTACAAGAAAATAAGATGAATAAAAAAGTTTAAAAATTAAGAAATAAAAGAACAGACAACATACTTAAAATGAGAAGCATTGTTAAATACCACTTTCTATGATATAATATTAAATATATTTGTTCTCCAACAAATAATATTAATATATTTGAATTTTTTTTTTTTCAATTTTTCAACTAAAAAATAGAACATCAAAGACGTAAACAGTGCAATTTTTGGGAAATGAAAGTAATAATTATTTTTTAGATAAGAGAAAAACAAAGAATAATTGATAAGTGAAATAATTATTAAAATAAAATTGTAATGTAGAGAAATTAAAAGCTTTGTTTTTATTTATATATTATAAAAAATATAAATTATATAAAAATAGACAATTAACAGTAAAAAAACTCAAAATGAGAATGAATATTAAGTATTTATAGTATGTTGTTAAATATATTAATCTTTCTATAAACAACATTAATTTAATTATTTATTATACAATTATTCAAATCAAAACTAGAACGCTATAAACACTACAATTTTTAAGAAATAAAAGTAATAAATGTTTTTGAGAATATAGAAAAATAAGAAATAGTTGATAAGTGAATTAGTTATGAAAATAAAATAAAAATATAGAGAAACTAGAAACTTTTTTTTATTTATGTATTTTAAAAATAAAATGAACAGAAGAGGATATAAAATTAACAATTAGAAGAGGGGGTATAACATACTTAAAATAAAAGTATAATATTAAATACCAATTTTATAATATGATTTGAATGTATTTGTCCTCTTATTTACAATATTAACTTAATTATTTATTTTATTATATAAATATCCAAGTCCCAAATACTAAATTAAAAAAATTATAATAACATTTAAGGACTAAAGTGACATCGTATTATAATTTCAGAAATTAAAGTGAGATCGAGTTACACCCATATGACACGTGATACTCATATGACATGTGTCACTCACACATGTGTTATGTGTCATATAAGTATGTCATGTGACTTTTTCATTAAAGATAATGGAAACTAAAATGACAGTGATAATTTTACAGACTAAATTAATCATTTACTCACTAAAATAAGATGCAAGTGTAATCCGTCCTTAGATTATAAAAATGTGTTTTCAATTTTTTTATGACAATATACTCCTTCTATAAAGGCTAGCAGCCCTAGCTCCAGCAACTCGGTGCATTTTTTATTTTATTTTTTTAATCTCGCGTTTTGCACGTTGAACATGGATAAGCCTCTGACAAAGATGGTGTCATCATGGTCTCATCATCTCCCTCTCCAATGTTTACAATGCGAAGGTGTCAACCTAAGCTGGTGACTCCTGCTATACCCACTCCTCACGAACTTAAACTACTATCCGACATAGATGATCAAGACGGCCTGCGTTTCCACATTCCAGTGATACAACCAATTAAAAAAAAGTCCAGTACCAAAAGGTTAACTCATACGTACAGGGAATAGATAAACACACGATTAATTATTCTAGAAGCATATATTTATAGCAAATAAATTGTACATTTGCACTCCTACGCTTTCTTAGAAATAAAAAGCAATATATCTTGCACCACTCTTAATTTATTGTTAAGAGAAAAAATTGATAATAGCATGTTCATCATTAAGTTCTTCATATCTAACAAATCATCACAACGCCTTTTGGTCCTCTGTATCTATCCCGTTACTCTCAAGTGCACGATAACTACGAGATAAATGTGAAGAATTAAGACATGACAATGACACCATTCAAACGTTAATTGTTAAAAGACGGAAGTATTAGGAATGAACGGTTCACATTACTTCTCTTTTTTTCAAAAATAAAAAAATAAAAAATACAACAATTGCATGCACCAGTTGGCATAATGACAACCACATCAGGGTTCATTTATATCGTTTCCGTACAGGTGATGTTGTCATTTCTGTCTATATAAAGATAGAGATGAAGTTCCCTCAAATGTGACGTATACCGGCGTACTACGTTTACCTTAAAGAAAAAGAAGTGTTCCTTTGCCAACTATAAGGTGCAGTTTTAAACGCGTGGCCCTTTGATTTTAAAATTGCACTTACAATTTGGAAAAAGATATATTTGAGAGAGTGGAAATAGATAATAAATAGAAAAAGACGATGAAAATAAGTAGGTAAAAAATAAATTAAATTGTTTGATAGAGTAGAAAAACTGACCCATGCATTAATAGTCGACTATTTAGTTTTGATGGTTGACTATTCTCACCTATTTATACCGAATGTTGAATATGATAATTGACTATTAGATTACATTTTTTAATCAATTATTTAATTTAAAATTTTAATTTTTTTTCTTATTTCTTTTAAATTAAATACCTTTATTGTTTATCTTATTTTTTTATCTATTTTTATTTATCTATCTCTCTTTTATGTATTTTCATTTATTCTATTTCTTACTTATTTTTTTTCTTCTTATCAAATACACCCTTAGCCTTTGTTTGATAGAAAGGAGAGAAATAGATAGGAAAGAAATAGGTGAGAAATAAGTTAAGAAGTGAGAAGTAAATAAGAAATAATTTGAAATTTTAATTAGGTGGTTTGGTAGGAGAGAAATAGATGAGAAATAGGAAAAGATAGAGATGAATGAAAGTATATGAGAAATAAAGTGAAATAAGCGGTAGGATCTACGAAAAATTTTAAAAATTTCATCTTTATTTATCTATATATACCAAACAAAAGAAATTTTCAAAAATTTAAAAATTTCTTCACCTCTCCCTCCTCTCTTTCAAAACAAACACAGCGTTAGAGAGAGAAATAGAAAAAAGAGAAAGAGAAGTGTACGTATATGTTAGAAAGAAATAGATAGAATAAAATATGGTTTAATTATGTTTTCAGCCCCCTAAATTAAAAATTAATCTTTTTAGTCCTTCAAATTTTAAAAATTCCTGTTTTGGTTCTTTTGCCCAAACGTAGTTGGTGAATCTGTCACACAAAACCCACCTAGTAATGTCCTTGTCAGTGAAAACATCACACTGAACTCAACTGATGCTGCATAACTAACTCAATCTATCCTATAAATGATATTGTAAGTGGTACAAAAGGACTAAAACATGAATTTTTAAAATTTGAGGGACTAAAAAGATTAATTTTTAATTTGGGGGACTAAAAAAATACATTTATCAAATTTGGGGAACTAAAAATATAATTAAACCATAAAAGAATAAGTATTGATGAAATATTTAATATATAAAGATATCTATATAATCAATATTACAATTTTTTTATGGCATTTATGGCCTGTTTGGTGGTCATGATATGATAGGATAGGATAACTATCCTATTCTGTTGTACAATAAAAACATAGGAAGAAAAGAAAGGAAAGTGGAAAATAAAATCATTAATTTGATTAATTAAAGACATAAACAAAAAATAATATCATAAATAATGTTACAAAAAGAATATATAAATAACATAATTATTTCAAATATCTCATCTATAAAATCTAGTGCCCTAATTGCTTCCCTGACATAGAATTTGTTTGACAAGTCACTTTGGTATCTTATAAGTTGATTTAATAAAAATAAGTTTGTTTGGTACACGAACTTATCTTAATAGTTTTTAACTTATTTTTATAAGATACTTCAAATAGATTTTAGTTTATATGTTGTTAGTTTTTTTTTCTTTATCTATTTTTTTTTCACTAATTTACTTGAAATTTCTATTGATTTTTTTTTTTACGAAAAAAGAAGGAAACACATCACAAAAAACAATAAATAAAACAACTATAATTGTCCATAGCTCGTTATATTTTGAGGAAGATTTAGTAAAATCATCAAATCTTCACCTTTTAATTAAAATATAAAATTTAAAAATTATTATCCTAATTTTTAAGATGATAAGTTATTAGAAACAAATTTCAAATATTGAGAGTGATATATATATATATATATATATATATATAGAGGAATGCTAGCAACACTCTCTTAACTATTGACTAAAATTTATTGAAAATCACAAATTTTGATGAGTCTTATTTCTAAATCAAGAGAGAAATTCATTAAATGAAAATAAGACCTACTAAAATTTATGATTTCCAATAAATTTCAACTAGTAGTTAACAGAGAATGTTTAAAAGAGTGTTGCTAGCATTCTCATATAGTTAAAAGTAAATTACGTTAACACTCGCTAAGATTTTTTGAGATTGCACATAACCTCCTATTTTTTTAACATTTATAATAACCCCTCGTATAAGGATATACGGTATAATATTTTTCAAACAATCAAGGGGGTTAATGTAATATATAAAGGGTATCAGTATAATATTTATCAAATAATTAAGGAAGATTAATGTAAGAGTAAAGAAAAAGAAGGAGGAGTATCGGGTGAAATTTGTCAAAACTTCAGGGAACATTAGTGTAATTTACTTTATAGTTAATTATAATCAAATAACTAAATATATCCTTTAATTTATGTCATTTTATATTTATCAACTAGCTTATTAATTAATTTCACCAAATACTTTCAATTTAATTAACTATTTTATAAGTTTTCAAATTAGTTTGCCAAACACACCCTCACTCAAACTACAAACATCACTCAAGGTCGTGTTTAAAAATTTTGGACCTTAGGCTAAATTTATGTGGCATCTATTATATTATAACTCATCAATTCTTAATTTACTCTTATAACTTTGAGTTGCAAAGTTATTTATTTGTTTTATATTCACCTAATTTTAATATTTCATAATAGATAAAGAGGAGAGATCAATTATTTTAGAAGTAGTTCTTAGTAAAGTTAATCCCTTCAATAACTCTTTCTGCATACTAAATTTTAGGTTTAAATATGTTTTTAGTTTTTCAAAATTTAGATAAGATTGTTTTTAGTCTCCTAAATTTAAAATTAATCTTTTCAATCCCTGTAATTTGAAAAAAAGTTTGTTTTAGTTCTTCAGAACCCCTTACAATATTATTGAAAGGGCAAATTGAGTTAGCGGTGCAACATCAACTAAGTTTGGAGTGATGTTTTCATTGACAAGGATACTAATAAGTGGGTTTTGTGTGACAGATTTACTAACAACGTTTGAGGAGAGGGACTAAAATATATATATTTTTAAATTACAGGAACTAAAAAGATTAATTTTAAATTTGAGGGATCAAAGACAAATTTATCCCAAATTTGAGGGACTAAAACCATATTTAAGCATAAATTTTATTAAATTAGCCATTAAATTAAAAATTCTTATTGAATGAATCAAGTTTACAAATTTTTATAAAATTTTATAATTATCTGATACTTTATTAAATAAATTCAATTTAATGTATACTATACTTTTTAGAAATACAAGTAAATGTTGATTACAATAACACATAAGTAAAAATATTTGATTTATCTAAAATTTGGTGTGCATGATCATTGAGTTAATATCAAAATATTCAACAATTGAGTTAATAAAAGTTAATATATAAAAAGAATTATATTTATAAAAAAAATATAAAAAGAGTTATTGAAAAGAGTAATTTTATCAAAAGTTACTTTGAAGTAACTTAATTCCTCCTCGTACATAAAATATGACCAATCCATTTAATACATTTTAGTACATAATTAATATTCTCAAATGAGATTCAATTAATTTTAATTTTACAAATCTTTTTTTATGTAGCAATAACTACATTATTGTGAATATTATAATGTAAGTAATATATATATATATATATATATATATATATATATATATATATATATATATATATATATAAAAGAGAATATAATCTTTCGAGATGTAACTTCTCTAAAATGTGAGAATAAAGCAAATAACTTTAGTCATTTGTGAGAAAATTAACAGTTGATATTTTCACACATTTATGATTTTGTTATGCATATGTATGTAATATTGACTATTTATTTTGTTATTAACGACTAAAATTACGTATTTTATCCTCTGAAGTTACTCACTTTAGAGAATTCAAATCCAATCTTTTAGGATCCATTCGATTTATTGAAAAATAAGATGACAACACAAAATTATTTATTTCAAGTTTGATTTTAAAAAAAGTGTGGGATAGAATAAAAGAAGTGACGTGAGACAAAATCAAAACATACAAATTTTTGACTGACAAAATCAGGGGACAACTATTTGTCCTATGGAAAAATCAAAATCGTCCTTTTGATAATCTTTATTTTTCTCCCACCTCTTCCCAAGTCCTCTCATACTCTCTTTCTTTCTCGCGTCTTTCTCATGATAAGGAATAGCATGACAAGGTGTCATGAATAGGATCCTTTTCACTTTCCCATGAAGAGCTTTTCAAGCAAGGTGGTTCATTACAATATTAGTATTAAATAAAAGTATATCATGATAAAAATGTAACGATAAATAACAAAATATTTTAAAAATATCAAAATCTTGATTTTTGTGTTTTCCAAGTACAAATTAAATATTATATAGTAAAAAGGGGATTTTAGTCAATTTTATATTATTCAATCTAATACCTAAACATATCAAATAATATACAACACAAAATTGCTTGTATTGTGCATCCACTAAAAAACAACATATAATACAAAAAGTTGTGCAGTGACTCAATTATTTGTTGAGTTTAATGACTATACACTGTCAATATAAAAAGTTTTATAATGTCAACTAACTAGAAATCACCATTAGTATAACTTTTAAGGTAGTTATTGTAAAAGTCAACAAATTTATCATATATGTAGTTTATGATTGGATGACAATGTAAAACTGCTTTACACTATCAGTACATAATCTAGTGCTTCAATGTGTATCAAATAGACCCTTAATACGATTTAATACTTGTTGTGAGCTATTATTTTCATTTGTTAGCACTTCTTTTAATATCTTAAATTCTAATAGTAAATCAAAATTATCTGAAGAAGAAATTGGTAAATCATTTCAAGTCTTTGAGACTTCAAACTTTTGTGACCTATTTGAATAATTTAAATGTTTGCTTCAATTTTTCCAAAATATAGTGAGATGGAGTGAAGGAGGAAGTAACAAATTAGCAATAAAATTAGAAAGTTAGAAAGATAAAATAGATTCAATAGTGAGATGTGTAGAGGATGATGCATCGCTTTAGCTTCTGCATGAACATTTAGTTTATATCTTTTTAATTTTGATGATTCTTCCTCTCTATTCTCACTTTCATTGTATTTCTATTGAGTTGTACCTTTGCTTATATCTTGGATTGACTTTGAGTGTCCCAATTTTCTTGTTTTTGGGTAGTTGCTGTTATCTTTGATTAATCATTGAGTGCATTGGTATAAATATCGAGTTCCCCATTACATGTTTTCAAAGCTAATATTTGTTAAAATTCTTTTGAAAACTATCTCTTTTTTAAATACTGGATTGGACATGTATTTGATGAGAAATATCTGTGTAATTCATCAAGTAACAAATCACTTAAAAAAGTAATCAATTACTTGATTAGTTACTTGCTATAGTATTCGATTACCACAAAGACCTATTTTTCTAAAAACCTCTTATAGGCATTCGATTACCTTGGTGAGTAATTAATTACCATACAGAGCAATCGATTACTCTATTACATAGGCCTATTTCAAAGCCTGTCAATCCTTATAAAAGGAGAGCCAATTTTCTTTGAATTATTAATGAATTTTATAAGAAAAAAAGAGGGAAAACTATGTCCAATTAAATTCTAATTGCTCTCATTGGTTTCTTCAAAGATTGATTGAAGGATTACAAGCCAGGCGTGTGTGGTTGTGTTTCTTGCTAAGGTTTAACAAGGCTGTGAAATCTTGAAGAGGAAATTAAGCACCTAAGGTGAAACTATCTCAAGGGTTCTTGTTAGGATTTTTGGGTGAGGTATCTTAAAGTCTTCAAAGTGAGGTAACTTTAATTGTACAAGTCATTTTAGTGAAAAATTTAAATCAATTTAATTAGGGACTAGATGTAGCTCTTAAGTATGTAAGAGCGAACCAATGTAAATTCTCTTGTGCACTTTTCTAAACCCTCAACTCTTTTATTTTTCATTGTTTACATTGTCTTGATCAATAATTATTTTAATTCTTGAATACATTGAATTGAATTGATCAAGATTGTGGGTAATTTGATATTGGACATTAATATATTGATTAATTGAACATTGGCTATTAGATCGTTCATTGATATTTTAGTGTGCATTGTTGAAATTGATCATTTTTTGCACTCGTAACATCATAAAGAGACATGTGCACTAGTTTGAGTCACTTACATTCATAATTGGATTAGAACTTGGTTTTAGAGTTTGGAGTCATATCATTTGTATTCTCGTATTTTCATTATTTGATCCTTGTAAAGTGTGTTGTTAAAAAGCTTTTTGAACTTATTTTTGAAAACATTTTTCAAAAGGGGAATAAATTTGTTTTCGAAAAGAATTTCAAAGTACTCAATTCACCCCTCCTCTTAAGTACTAAATCACCCATTTTATTTCACAAGATGGACAGACAAGATATTAAAGATAATTAAAATATTGCATACTTAAAAACTTGTAAAATAAATAGTTACAATAACAAAATAATTAATAAAATTATCACTGTGTAGTATTAATAAAAAATTTACAGCAATAGATTGGATAAAAAATTGCAAATCAGTAATTATTATGTAAATAATCAATTTATAATTTTAAGGTGACAAAAGGTCAACAAATTTTATTTTTAATAAAATTTAAAAAAGTTGTGTTTGGATGAGGGCATTTTATGAAGGGAAAGTAATTTTTAAGGGCCTTTAAAATTCTTTGGACTATAATTTGTTGTTTGGGTATTTTATTAAAGAAATTTAAAATTTGAGAATTTTAAAATGATATTTTAATTAACTAAAATGAAAAATTCTAAATTTCATCTAATAATCAAGAATTTTATAATTCTCTCTCCTCCCTCTCTCTCTATCTTTTCTCTCTATATCCTCTCTCTCTCCCCCTCCTCTCTCTTTCTCTCTATAATTTTATAATGGAAAGAAATTTAATTATTTATTCAAATACAAAATTTTAGAAAAGAAAGAATATGTTTATTTTTATCAAAAACATAAGTTTTAGAAATAAAAAAAATTGATTACTATCTCCAAAAACACAAATTTTTGAAAATAAATAAATTTGATTACTCTATCCAGAGAGAAAAATTGAAGAAATTTCAATTGAAGTAATTGAAATTCTTAAAATTTTAAATTTTTTAGAATTTTCAAATACTCCATCTAAATACACACGAAGTTAATAATAAACAAAAAAGTTAAATATGTTTTTGGTCCTCAAAAAATATGAGGGAATTGGTTTTAGTTTCCAAATTTTTTTTCCTTAAATAGAGTTTTTTAAATATTAAAAATATCATAATTAGATTCTTATACTAAATTCTGTTTAACTTTTTTGTTAAATGATAGTCATATCAACATCACAGTCACCATTAATTTGCTGATGTGACCATTTATATCAATAGTCAACTTATAAAGGCTAGCAGCCCTGCTAGCTCCAATGACTCACTCAAACAAATACACTGCTTAATATCTCTTTTGTTCTTTCTTAATCAGCAATCCCATTCTCTGATAATTAACATGGCATCATCATCTCCCTCTCTAATGTTTACAGTGCGGAGGTGCCAGCCTGAGCTGGTGGCTCCTGCTATACCCACTCCTCACGAACTTAAACTACTATCCGACATAGATGATCAAGACGGCCTGCGTTTCCACATTCCAACGATACATATTTATCGTAACGAGCCATCAATGGCAGAGAAAGATCCAGTTAAAGTGATTCGGCAGGCACTGGCACAAACACTTGTGTTCTATTACCCATTGGCGGGTAGGCTTAGGGAGGGGCCTGGCCGCAAATTGATGGTGGATTGTACTGGGGAGGGCGTCTTGTTCGTTGAGGCTGACGCAGACGCAACACTTGATCAGTTTGGTGACGCTCTCCAACCTCCATTCCCATGCTTTGATGAACTACTATGTGATGTTCTAGGCTCTGAAGAAATTACTAACACTCCCCTTCTACTCGTACAGGTTCAGTACACATATTGTTGATAATTAGTTTATCCACTTTTTTTTCTTTTCTTTTTGAAAGCAAAATCGTCCAAAAGTCGGGGAAAGTTTTGAAAACATAACTATATATGACAAATTGCATAACAAAATACTAAAAGTATACGTACATATAAGAATGAATCTCTTGTTGGAATTTAATACGATCTTATAAACTTTGTTTCTATATTTTTTTTTCATAGAAATTGATTAGTAGAGACTTGTTTAAAAACGAATTAGATCATAAATATAATTTTTTTACACAGGAAGGTAGCCTTGAAATTTAACATGCATGAAAAAAAATTCATTTTCAAATATTAAACTTCAATTAATTTATTAGGGGTAATATTTTTACATAATTTCTACATCACTTCTACATAATTTCAAATACTAATATGGAATTGAACGGCGGCGACGGTGGTTCAGATCTGCTCGTGTACACATCTCCTCCCTTTCGTCCAGATCTGCCATGAACACTTTTCGATTTTTTAAATTATATTTTATTTTTTTATTTCTTCATTTATTTGTTGTAATCTGTTGTGATGAATTGTTATTGCCTACTGATATTTAATTTTTGGGACATTTGATTATAGATTATCACATGTTGAATATGGATTTTTTGGGTTTTGATATGAGTTAGTTTTTCTTCCCTCTTGAATTAATTATCTTCTTCAATCCTCAACAATAAAATAATTTTTTTTATTGTTTAAAACCTGTTTTTCGAGGTTCTTGTGTAAGAACCATTCTTACACGGTGTCATCCACATCAGAGTGCTCTAATACACACACTCATTAAGAACGGTTCTTAAACTTAAGAACGCTTGTGAAGAACGAGCGTTGGAGATGGCCTTACTACTTCAGTAGCCAAACATCTTTTCACCCAGCAAAGTGTTAGTTTTCATTGATTTAACTCCTATTTATCTCTTTCGTCCTGGTGCCTCCACTCTTGTGTATATCTTCCTTATTCTTTTCATTCCGTACCAACAGATGTTCTTCACTATTGACTTCCTTCAGTATCTCTTCACACACTTTTTTTTTTTTGCATTAAATGCTCCATCATTCTATCCCGCAAATTTGAAATTCAAATTTTTAAGGTGTTGGGGAGTTAACAGTATACTATCCATCTTCTTGTACCGAAATATTCTCTTCAGAGGAGCGTGAATCAACTACCCAACTACATTTTGCACTAGAGTATTCTAACCCAAATGACTCTTTATCCAACCTTGTAACAACTTGTTATTGATGCTTCATCCTCCGTATCAAAATTTTCCCTTCGCACACAACAACACTAACTATATTCTGGATGGGCACTCTCCTCTATCAACCTAACATAGTAGATTATTTCATTGATCTTTATTCTATTGCAGCTAGTAATAGGTTCCAATACAGACGTGCGTATTAGAACTCTCGCAAACTCTAATCTTGATAGCAGCCTTGTTTTCTCGTCAACGGATATAAGTGTACCAACAAGAGTAATCAGTTCTGCAATGCACTCTTCACTCCAACAGTTTATGGGTATCCAGCTACACCTCATCCGTGTCAACCTATGTCTCGGCACCTGTTTTGGACTCGATGGTTGGATTGACACAAAGATGTTGGCGAGTCATTCCTTAGCTCTTTTAAACATTCATTGTAGATCGCCATCCTCCTCATCGTTATCAAATGAGATTTAATTGATTTTAATTTTGAGAATCTATTTTTGATGGTAGCAACAACTACAATATTATGAATATTATTTTGTAAGCAATGTATGTATTTTAGAAAAAGAATATAATCTTTTAGGATTTGACTTCTCTAAAGTAAGTAAGGATCTTAAACGTAAAAAAAAAAGAAGAAGGTAAGGATAAAATAAGTAATTTAGTCATTTATGATAAAACTAACGATTGATATTTTGATACATTCATGATTTGTTATGTATATGTATGCAATATCGATGGTTAATTTTTTTATTATTAACAATTGAAATTACTTATTTTGTCCTCTAAAGTGAGTTACTCATTTTAAAAGAGTAAGATCCAATTTTTTTAATATAATTTAATACTTTTTATAGGTGTTATTTTCATTTGTTAGAATTTCTTTTAATGTCTTCAATTACAAAAATAAATCAAAATCCAAAACTATCCATATTTAATTGGATGAAGAAATTGGTAAATCATTTCAAGTCTCTAAGACTTAACTTTTATGACCTACTTGAATAATTCAAATGTTCACTTCAATTTTTTCAAAAATATAGGAAATTAAAACAAATTAATGACATGGAAGGAAGGAGTATGATAACAAATTAATTAGTAATAGTAAATAGAAAATTAGAAAGATAAAAGAGGTTCAATAGTGAGATGGAGAGACACGATATCAAAGATAATTAGAATATTCAATATTCAAAAAGCTTGTAAAATAAATAGTTAATTACAAAAAGATAATTAATACAATTTATTAATGTGTAGAATTATAAATTTTTTTTTACAGCAATAGATTCGATAGAAAACTACATATTAGTGATCATTATTATGTTAATAATAAATTTATAATTTTAAAGTGACAAAAGAGCCAATCATTTTTTTGATAAATTTTATTCTTGAGTTAATAATAAAATTTATTAAAAATATAATTTTTCGGAGGTCCTAGACAATTGTCTCACTTGCCAAAGGCCTCACACAACCCTAACTAGGATGGCAAAAAAAAAAACATCTATATCCATGGATGTTTGTGGGTAAAATTCATTATGAATAGAAAATGAATAGTTTAACGGATACATATAGGTAAAGTAAATGGATTTTTTTACTCGCTTATTAATGGAACGGGGACAAAATAGCATACAGCAAGGTATTCATAATTGTGAGTACTTTTAATTTAAATTTAATTAAGGCTTAATTATATTTTTAGTTCCTTCAAATTTGAGAAATGTTTTTTTTTTTTTCAGTCATGGATAACTGGTTAATGAATATCCGCGTGTGCACAGAAAGAATTTTCATCTGGCAAAGCGTGTGATGAGAAATTACTGACCTTGCTCTTTCCGTTGCCATTCCTAATCCTAACATCACGTCGGGTAACTCACTTCAATGAATAAAAATTACATTAAATAATTTATTTTTATATCAATCTTTTATGATATTTTTATAATTTATTTGTTATCTCTCTTTCTCATAATAGATATATATATTTTTTTGGTACAAGGGAAATAGAGATATGTTATGTAATACTTCTTTCTCACTTTTTTTTTTTTTTTTTGTAAAAATTATCATAAAAATGTGTGGTGCCGGTGGGAATAGAATTGTGCAATTGCATTAAATGGCTTAAAAACAACCACAATGATGCCAACGCTCCCAACTCCTCCCTGTCGTTTTCGTACACGGGGAATGATCGTTTCTCTATAGATAAATTGCCCATAATTTTGTGGTGAATGTTTATCCAACAATAAAAAAAATCTGCGATGTTTATTATCAAAAAAGAAGAAAAATCTGCGATGCTATATAGTGCGAAAGATTCTTTGCACTAAGCAGAAAAACAGAAAAATCGTGCACCACGAATTGGCTCAAACAAGAATTTTCCATAAAAAAAACGTGAAGCATATTGCTAACTAGTAAAATACGATGCAAGTGTAATCAGTCCTTAGATTATAAAGGTCAGCACCCCTATCTCCAATGACTCACTCGAACAAAATACACTGCTTAATATCTCTTTTGTTCTGTCTTAATCAGCAATCCCATTCTCTGATAATTAACATGGCATCATCATCTCCCTCTCCAATGTTTACAGTGCGGAGGTGCCAGCCTGAGCTGGTGGCTCCTGCTATACCCACTCCTCACGAACTTAAACTACTATCCGACATAGATGATCAAGACGGCCTGCGTTTCCACATTCCAACGATACATATTTATCGTAACGAGCCATCAATGGCAGAGAAAGATCCAGTTAAAGTGATTCGGCAGGCACTGGCACAAACACTTGTGTTCTATTACCCATTGGCGGGTAGGCTTAGGGAGGGGCCTGGCCGCAAATTGATGGTGGATTGTACTGGGGAGGGCGTCTTGTTCATTGAGGCTGACGCTGACGTAACACTTGATCAGATTGGTGACGCTCTCCAACCTCCATTCCCATGCTTTGATGAACTACTATGTGATGTTCTAGGCTCTGAAGAAATTACTAACACTCCCCTTCTACTCGTACAGGTTCAGTACACATATTGTTGATAATTAATTTATCCACTTTTTTTTCTTTTCTTTTTGAAAGCAAAATCGTCCAAAAG
The DNA here is from genome assembly GCA_004329165.1 of Spatholobus suberectus. Lineage (NCBI taxonomy): Eukaryota > Viridiplantae > Streptophyta > Magnoliopsida > Fabales > Fabaceae > Spatholobus > Spatholobus suberectus. Next base: position 4,686,810 of record CM014732.1, read on the forward strand.
TCGGGGAAAGTTTTGAAAACATAACTATATATGACAAATTGCATAACAAAATACTAAAAGTATACGTACATATAAGAAGGAATCTCTTGTTGGAATTTAATACGATCTTATAAACTTTGTTTCTATATATATTTTTTTCATAGAAATTGATTAGTAGAGACTTGTTTAAAAACGAATTAGATCATAAATATAATTTTTTTACACAGGAAGGTAACCTTGAAATTTAACATGCATGAAAAAAAAATTCATTTTCAAATATTAAACTTCAATTAATTTATTAGGGGTAATATTTTTACATAATTTCTACATCACTTCTTTATAATTTACTTTTTTTGTCTTCATATTTTCCTATCATATTCATCGATGTTTCTTCCTCTTAATAAGTATGGTGGAAGTAGAATTTGTGAAGTTCTTGACCTTGGAATTTAAATGCAGGTGACACGACTCAAGTGTGGTGGTTTCATCCTGGGCATCCGCATGAACCACACCATGATGGACGGACCTGGTTTGTCACAATTCCTGAACGCGTGGGCTGAAATGGCTCGAGGTGCACGCAAACCTTCCATTCCACCTGTGTGGCGTAGGGAGCTCCTACTGGCAAGAGATCCACCTCGCATTACATGCAACCATCGCGACTACGAGCAATTCCCAGACACTAAGGAAGGGACCTTCACTTTGCATTGGGACGATTTGGTTCATCGATCATTCTTCTTTGGACCCGTCGAGATGGCTGCCCTTCGTCGCTTGATTCCCCATCACCTTCGTAAATGCACCACATTTGATGTCATCACAGCATGCTTGTGGCGCTGTCACACAAAAGCATTGCAAATAGAGGCAGAGGAGGATGTCCGCATGATGTGCATCGTCAACGCACGTGCTCGGTTCAACCCTCCATTACCTGTTGGTTATTATGGCAATGGTTTTGCATTTCCAGCGGCAATCACCACTGCAGGGAAGCTTTGCGGAAATCCATTTGGGTATGCCGTGGAGTTAATAAATAAAGTGAAAAGTGAGGTGACGGAGGAGTATATGCATTCTGTGGCAGATCTAATGGTGATTAAGGAACGATGCTTATTTACAACTGTAAGGTCTTTTATTGTGTCAGATTTGACACGTGCCAAGCTTAAAAATGTAGATTTTGGATGGGGTGATGCTGTGTATGGTGGACCGTTCAAAGCTGGGGCTGGGGCCTTTCCCTCCGTAACCTATTTTTCTCCGTTTAAGAATGCAAAAGGAGAAGAAGGTATAGTGTTTCCGATTCAGCTGCCTGCCGAAGCTATGGAGAGGTTTGCGAAAGAGTTGGGTGACATGCTTGGGAACCGAAACCAACCTGAAAGGAGTGGTGCTAATTTTATCATGTCTACCTTGTAATTTGTAACTTGTAAAACTATAGCATTAAGCTGTGCTTTCTCTCTCTCTCTCTCTTTTTTTTTTAATTTTAAATTGTTATATTTTTATTAATAATTATAAAATACTGTGTTATTTTTATTTTAAAAAATTGTTAAAGAAATATTACAAACAAGAAAACATTATTTTGTTTGGTCAATTTAGTTGACGCGCAAGGATATTTTGTTTGAAGAGAATATCTTTGATATGCTCACCTCAGGGCCATTTCATCGCTGCCATCTCTGAATAAATGGTTTTAATGTCCCCTCATGTTTTGTCCAATAATATCGTAACACGTGAAAATCCTTTCCAACTCAGTTAAAATCATTTTTTTTTGTAATAATATTTTGAACCGTATCTAAAAGCAAATTTTTGGTTGTGCCCTCACCTAAACTTATTTAAGAAGTTGACATCTTTCAACAGGTACTCTTTCATACGTACTGATTTACTGATCATAAACTTATTTTAAATAAATATTTTTACAATTATTTTATTTTTATTCATTTTATTATTAAAGGATTAATTTAGGCGTGACTCTTGTTAATTATGCATTTTTAATTTGGGAATCCTAAGTTATTACAACTTGGTGATTTTGAAATTGTTTTAAATAAAACTCTTTTACTTTTTTTTTTTATTTAGACATGATGCCTTGTTCATCCTTTGATTTTAATATGAGATACCTTAGTTGTGAGTTGTGATAGCTTAGTGTTCTCAAACCTATTTTTTTTATTCTACTTATTTATTTATTTATATAATTTTATTATTTTATTTTATATATTTAATTACAAATTAATGTATTTTACACAAAAGGGTTAATTTTGCAACGACACCTTGTTAATCTTGTGATTTAATTTGGGACACCTGAGTTATGATAGTTTGATGATCTCAAACTTATTTTATTTTTTTATCTATTTAATTATTTATTTACCAATGGTTTATTTTATGCCAAAAGGTTGATTTAGGAGTGATGTCTTGTTAATCTTGTAAGTTGAAATTATGAGATGTCTAAGTTGTGATAGGTTAATGTTCTTGAATTTCTCTTTAAAATAAATTATTATATTTTTTACCATTATTATTTTCTTATAAAACGGAAAAAAGTTAATTTAGACCTAACTCCTTATTAATTTTATGTATTGATGAGGCACATTTGAGTTATAATAGTTTAGTGATGTCAAATTTAATTTTAAAAAAATTCAACACACAAATCTTTTCTTAAGAGCATCATAGCTTTGAGTTTTTTATAGCACCAAGGGATAAACCAAAGAAAGAAATCCCCTATTGAGCCAAAATAATTTCAAAAATAATTTTCCATGTTTTAGTTAATTTCATAATTTTGGGGTTAAGACAAATTCCCTCTATATATAAATTAGAATAGTTATCTTGAATAAGAGTGTTTTTTTGAGTTATTTTTCAATGAGAACAGTTTTTAGGAGTTTTTCTTAAACAAAAAATTTACTTATTATGAAATTTATTTATAATATAATTTATTTTTTCAAAAATATTTATTTATTATAAGTTTTAGTTATATAAAATAAACATTTATTTTGTGCATTGCATAACACTAATGTTTAGAACTTATCAATAATTACACAATTAATTATACAACAACCATTTTTAATGAATGTATTGGCAGTGAGATTCAATTTCTATCATTCTCTATGCATAATCAATTCTCCAACCTAACCTTATTTTTGTAGACCATTCTCTTTTAATAAAAGGGTTTCTCAACTTTTTCACAATTTAATAAAATTTAGTGCCAACTCCAAAATTCAATTATAAAAATAATATCCTTTATTTCTTTTTGTCATCCTCCCTCCACGATTTTGGTCACGACATTTTCTGTCATAGATATGCAAGTAGCTAGCAAATCAAAATAATTGCAAATGTAGTAGGCAGGAGACCTCACAATAGAAAACAACAATGAAAGACTGAAGAAGACTGAAACATTATTAACACTCATAAGAATTAAAAAAGGCTTGCTTGGTGGGAACCACTTGCGTCTACAGCACGGAAGGAACAAAGGCTTGCCTGCTTCATCATTTGTCACTATAGGCTCTTAATTGAAACTTCTATGTTAGCCTTAGGAGTTCTAATTCAAAACTTGATTGTTTTAAAAATTTTCAATGAATGTAATGTAATATATTTTCTTATAAAATATATTAATGTAAAATATGTTATGGTTACGGTGATATCCAAACTTGATTTATATATCACTATTTAAAGATATGTTTAATGTATATACTATATTATTAATTGATGTAATATTTATTTTATTTTTATTAATAATATATAATATAAACATGCTAGCCTGTTAAGCTTAACAGCGTTTTTTGTACACCTAAGCTTGACCTATTTAAGTAAATAAGCTTGTTCAAAAGTTTATGTTTTGCCCTTTTTGTTTAATGTGCTAGGTTCAGTCAAGCCTTAAACAGGCTAAGGCATAGGCCTTTGTTGGATGACTTTGCGTACTCCCACCCCTCTATGTATAAGTGTAGATACATATTACAGCATACGATGTGACCCCTTTTACTAATATGTATATATAAATCTTACATTGTATCTTTCAAGAAAATATAACCAATCTCTCTAAGATCACAAACACGTTTCACCTAAAACATCACTTTCACAAAAGAAGCCAACTTCTTTCACATGAAAGACCAATATTTTTCGAAGAAAACATTATCAATTTCTCACCAGGAGATTGCAAACATGTTTCATACAAAACATCATTTCCTAAAGCATAATGAATCATCGTTCTATTGAAAGACCTGTGTTTTCCCAATAAAACACTCACAACTCGAGAATATTATTATAACATATATAGCAATACATCATCATGTATATAAAGTAAAATATCGTTATATGCATATGATTAGATTCATGATATTCAAGAATCCCAATGCACTGCTAATGTTTAAGTAAATTAATGACTAAATAACATTGTAAATAAGCTAGTATACCTTTATTATTAACAATAGCATTAATAGTATAAATATTTATTACAATTTTGATTGCCTCAAAAATATGTGTGTAACTCATAAACATTAATTAATGACCAAAACAAGGAATCCAACTTCATAGATGAAATCAATAATGAATGTATACTTTTAATTATCCGTAAAGGGACCATCTACAATATCAACCCAAAATAAATATCTTATCAAAATTCAATCCCATCAATTAATCTGCAAATAAGATTAAAGTATAACAAGGATGATTAGTTTCCTCAAAAAAAGAAGAAGATGATTAGTCTTAAAAACAAACATCTTTCCCAAAAGAAGATCAAATTACTTCTATCTATTTGAAACATATTCTCATCTCTTTTAAAACCAAGAAAAGGTTAGTAATGTAAATTCAAACTTATATTAATATTTTTGTCCAAAGGGTCAAATGTAAAGTATTTTCATAAGTAAGACATAGACAAAAAAAAAAAAAAAAACAACGCAATTAACATAAGCTCAAGTTTATATTGATAACTTAATTTAATATCTAAACAATTAATTAAAAAAATGTCCAGTATCAAAAGGTTAACGCATACGTACAGGATATAGATAAACACACGATTAATTATTCTACAAGTATATATTTATAACAAACAAATTGTACATTTGTACTCCTACGTAGGTTTTCTTAGAAATAAAAAACAATATATCTTGCACGACTCTTAATTTATTATTAAGAGAAAAAATTCATAATAGCATGTTCATTTTTTAAGTTCTCACATCTAACAAATCATCACAACCAAGGTTGTCAAACTCGAGAGTTTAGGTAAACTCGTGGAAGTTCTGTAAACTCGACTCATAAACTCGTAAGAGTTTACCTAATATAAAAAAAATTAAAATACCTATAAGTAACATAATAATTCAACATTTTATCCCTATAATAAAGCAAAATACTAAACCACAATAATAAGATAACAAAGTTTGATAGTACATTACTACTACATAAGTTCAAACTACACCAAATCAAACAATAATTTGACCCAAAATAAGTAAATAACAATAGTGCACGTTGCATTGCAGAGAGAAATACAAGATAGTCACAAAAGTCCTAATTTGATCCAAAATTAACAACAGGACAGTGCAGCACAAACAGAATAGAACAATATTTTTTAACAATAATTTGATCCAAAACAAGTAAATAACAAAAGTGCACATTGCATTGCAGAGAGAAATATGAGAGTCACAATGGTGTTCGGAGAAGTGTAGCACAATGGCAGTTTGGAGAAGTGATCCAAAATCACAAAACAAAGAAATAAGAGAAGTGAAGAGCATTGAGAACCACAGAACAGACTTTCAAAGCTTCAACAGATACAGACGCAGTGCAAAGTGTGAACACAGACGAAATCGCGGAGCTAATCGAAACTCGAAATGCAACTGGGAATAGGCACCGAAATCACGGAGGAGAAGAGGAGAATCAACCAATCGCAAAGGAAAAGAGGAGAAATAGCAAAATCGTGGAGGAGAAGACGTGAATCAGTGAAAAACGCAAGGAACGCTAGCCGTTTGCAGAGAAGAATGCGTTCTCTGTGCTCGTTCTAAAAAACGCGACCCTAAATGCTCAACATTGGCATCGTTTTGGGCTGTTTTTTTTCTGCCCAAATGAACTCATAAACTCAGGCTTGAACTCGCGATTTTGAGTGAGTTTGTCTGAGTTCATCCGATCCCAATAGAAAACGAGTTTGAGTGCGAGTTGGCTAGTTTGGTTGAGGTGAAAACGTAAACCCGTTTGAATTTACGAGTAAGCACTCGATTTTAACAACCATGATCACAACTCTTTTTGGTCCTCTGTATCTCTCCCTTTACTCTGAACACCACGAGTCTAGTGCACAAGAACTACGAGATAAATATGAAGAATTAATGTATGACAATTACACCATACAAATGCTATTTGTTACAAAGACGTAAGTATTAGGAATGAACGGTTCACATTACTTCTTTTTTTTCCCAAAAAATAAAATAAAATAGTTGCATGCATTAGTTGGCATAATAACAACAACCTTATCAGGGTTCATATATATCGTTTCCGTAAAGGCGATGTTATCATTTCTGTCGACATAAAGATACAAAAAGAAGAACGTGACTTGAACAATAGCTGATACAAGAAGCAATTGTACTTGCTTTTTTCATATTGCTGTACATAAGGATACAATACAATGGCTATTTATAGCCTTAAAAGGTCGGCGATTTGTATGGTAGATTTTTCTAGATTCTATATGGTTTATTTATTTACAACATTCTAGACAACTCTATTTTTTATTTTCTCTAGGCATTCATAGATCTTTCTAGAAATTTGTATCAATTTTTACACTCAAGTTTGGAGTCCTCATCTCCTTCTCTAACGTTTACAGTGGGGAATTGCCAACCTGAGCTGGTGACTCCTGCTATACCCACTTCTCACGAACTTAAACTCCTATCGGACATAGATGATCAAGACTTCCTGCGCTTCCAGTGTTCAATCATACAAATTTATCGTAACGAATTATCAATGACAGAGAAAGATCCAGTTGAAGTCATTCGAGAGGCACTCGCTCAAACACTTGTGTTCTATTACCCATTTGCGGGAAGGCTAAGAGAGGGGTGTGGCCGCAAATTGATGGTTGATTGTACTGCGCCATGTTCATTGAGGCAGATGCAGATGTAACACTTGATCAATTTGGTGACTCTCTTCAACCTCCATTCCCATACTCGCAAGAATTCCTATATGATGTTCCAGGCTCGCAAGAAATTACTAACTGCCTCTGCTACTCATACAAGTCCAACACATATAGTCGACAATTCCCTTATCCACTTCTTCACTTTAGAAAACAAAGTCATACAACAAACCACACGAACTTTTTGAATACAATGGCAAATTCCTATGTATACTTGGTAATGAATCAAGTTCAATTCTTACATAATCTTTTTACTCAAATATATTGTCTCTTTTTTATAAGCACTAAATATACGTGAGAGCTTTATGAAAATTTGTACATATTTATGAAAGAAGCAAATATAAAATCAAATTTTTTACTCGTGAAGTGAAATTAATTAAATTCAAGGCGCAAGATCTATTCCCATATACACATATAGATGCTATATATATTAAAAGATTAAAGCAAATTTTTCTTCATGTTAGATATTAAATCACAGGTCACACGTCTCAAGTGTGGCAGTTTCGTCCTAGCCGTTCGCATGAACCACACCACGAGCGATGAAGCTGGCATAGCACAATTCATGAACGCATTAGCTGAAATGGCTCAAGGTGCACGCAAACCTTCCATTGCACCTATGCGGTGTAGGGAGCTTCTAATGGCAAGAGATCCACCAATGTAACCATCGCGAATACGAGCAAGTCAGAGACACCAAGGAAGGGACCATCACTTCGTACGACAACATGGTTCACCGATCATTCTTCTTTGGACCCGTTGAGATTGCTGCCATTTGTCGCTTGGTTCCCCATCACCTTCGAGAATGCATCACATTTGATGTCATCATTGCACGCTTATGGCATTGTCGCACAAAAGCATTGCAGATAGAGGCAGATGAGGATTTTCGCATGATGTCCGTTGTCAATGCATGTGATAGGTTCAATCCTCCGTTACCTGTTGGCTATTACGGCAACGCCTTTCCAAACCCAGCAGCAGTTACCACAGTAGGGGAGCTTTGTAGAAATCCATTTGGATATGCAGTGGAGTTAATAAACAAAGTGAAAGGTGAGGTGACAGAGGAGTATATGCACTCTGTGGCAAATCTAACGGTGACTAAAGGACGATGCATGTTCCTAACTCTAAGGTCTTGTATTGTGTCAGATTTGAGACGTACTAGGGTTAGAGACGTGGATTTTGGATGGGGTAAGGCAATGTCTGACTCTTTCCTGGAACAATCCCTTTCATCCCCTATAAGAATGCAAAAGGAGAAGAAGGTCTAGTATTACCAATTTGGTTGCCAACCGAAGCTATGAACAGGTTTGTGAAAGAGTTGGCTGACATGGTTGGGACCCAATAACCAACTTCCAAGAAGGGGTCCTAGTTTTACCATGGCTACCTTCTTGTTTATAGCTTACGAAGCTCTTAATATATTGGAAGGCGCTCAAGAAAATTTTACTTTGTTATGAAAATTATTAAAATAATTATAATTTAACTTGTGAAAATTCATGTTAAAAGTATCGAATGCTATTTTCTTTGTTTTTATTTTTATTTTCAATTGACATATTTTTTATTAATTATAGTAAAATATCATATTTTAGTTTGTTTTCGAAAATTTGTTAATGAAATACCGAAAACAATAAAACATATTGTTTCTATAATTTCATTAACATAGAAATCAATTAACAAGAATGTGATTTTTATGTTTTTAATAAGAATGTATTATCTAATTAAAACAAAGCCCTAATACATCCATTAGGAATGGCCGGACCTTGTAATTAATTATGGAAATTATTGATAAATTTTAAAACTTGTTTTACCCCTTTTATCGACAACATAAATATGAAAATTAAGACATATTTAATGACATGGAGGGAAGGAGTGTGGTAACAAATTTGCAGGGTTGCTACACAAAATTAAGAGTCATATTTGCAGGGACTTAAGATATATTTAAGTCTTTCAAAAATATAAAAAAAATAACACAAATTAATGACAGAGGAGTGTGATAACAAATTAGCAATAAAAAATAGAATATTTAAAAGATAACAGAGGTTCAATAATGAGCGGAGAGACAGAATATCAAAGATAATTAGAATATTGGACACTTAAAAAACTTGTAAAATAAATAGTTATGAAAAACAACTAATACTATTATTAATGTGTAGAATTATTAAAATAATTTACAGCAATAGATTGGATAGCAAATTACATATTAGTGATAATTATTATGTTAATAATAAATTTATAATTTTAAAGTGACAAAAATGTCAACAATTTTTTTAAAATTTTATTACTTTAGTTAATAATAAATAAAATTTATTAAATATAAAATTTTTGGACTACCTTTAAAAATATAATTTTTGGGGGGACTTAGACAATTGTCACACTTGCCTAAGGTCTCACACAACCCTAAGTAAGGATGATGAAAAAAATTATACGCATAGATATTTGCAAGTAAAACTTGCTACGGATAAAAAATAGATAGCATAACAGGTCCTCACAGATAAAATAAATGAAAATATTCTCTATCTGTTTATTAATAGATAGATTCTAGGGTAGGTGGTCCACCATACACCACGATTAATAGTCGTTACATTAATCAGGCTGCACAATCTTCTTATAGACCTTTTCTCATCAAATCTCAATCTCACCTTTTTCTCTGAGGGAGCCCGCCAGGTCCTTAGATTTCACGTTCTCGCTCCAGTGGCAGGCGACGGTGCCTTTTTGGTCATTCTTGGTCGTGGCTCACTCATTCTTATGAAGAATAGAATCTCCAGCTCAATTTTGAGTTAACTTGGTTCTTTCATGAAATTGCAGCTGTTGGACCTCAACAATAATTGCCTCTGAGGAGAAATGCCCGGTAGCATCGGCAACATTCCGACATTGGAAATTGCTTTGAATTTGAGCCTCAACTAGCTCTCTAGCTAGATCCTTCACGAATTCTTTGGTTTGACAAAGCTAAAAGTGTTAGACATAAACAAATTCTCGAGGCGCATTTTGGACATGCCTTTCTTCGTGAAGTTCTGCTCAACGTGCTCACTGGGAACCTAGAGCTATGCTTCTCCTGCAATGGCTACGTCGATGACGGCGCTGAGAAATCCAAGTAGCAAGCAAGGGAGGCGTGTGTGGTGATGATGGTTTTGTTTGCATTGCGTGTGTGCTACTTATGGTGGCACTGTACATCATCCTCGCAACAAAACGACGAAGGGACTGCGAAAACAACATGGAGCTGGATGGAAAGGACAGCAACGCTGACATGGCCCTATCTTGGGAGGTGACATTGTACTAGAAACTTGACCTATCTATCTTTGACGTAGCAAAATGTCTCTCTGTAGGTAATGTTATCGACCACAGTCGATCCAACATCATTTACAAGGTCAACTTGGCTGCCATGGGACTCGCCATTGTTGTCTAGAAGTTTTGCTTGTTGAAGATTGCTATGCTAGCGCGAATCCACCACTGGAACATTTGATGAGGCCCCATCGCCGAGGACATGAAATTTGCGAACTCGAACTCCCTCAAAGAAGATGAGATTGAGATATGATGAGAGAAGGTCTATAATAAGATCATACAACCTAATTAATCTAACGACTATTAATTATGATGCATGGTGGACCACTTATGATAGTGGTCCACCCTATAATCCATCTTATTGATGAGGTAGGGGTGAATAACAAGGTATTCATGCTTGTGGGTACCTATAATTTAAATTTAATTAAATATCCTTAATTATATATAAAGTAAGTTACTTTAGTTTTTTAATATAAATAAATGTTTCAAAATTGTTTCTTTTTAATATTAATATATTTTTAAAAGTTATTTATTTTAATTTCTTTACTTTTTTTAGAAAAATTATATTTTAAAAAATATCCATAGATATTATGAATACCCGCAGATATTCATAAAATTCATGGATAGTTGCTTAACTACGAAATGAATTTTCATCCAGCAAAATGAGCCATGAGAGATTATTACTCGTGCCCACCCCTTTCCATCCCTGACCTTAACATCACATAGGGTAACTCTCTCTAATGGATAAAAATTGCATTAAATAATATTATGGTTTAATTACTTTTTTGGTCCTTATAGTTTCATAAACTTTACCTTTTAGTCTCTATAGTTAAAAACCATCCTTTTTGGTCTCTATACATGCCATTTTTAATCCCTCTTGGTCCTTGCCATCTTAAATCGATTAACGACATTTGTGTACTTGGGGGATTTTCGCGGTGAGGTTGTTGTTGCAGAGGTTGAGGCTCACAATGGGAGAAGTGGCTGAAAGAGATGTTGAGGTTTCCAATGAAGGCAGTGAGATTGGAGAGGGTTTCAGGGAGGGAGTTGGAGGAGAGGTCCAAGTGGTGGAGGAACTTCAGGGAGTGAAGCTCTGCGAGGAGGGAATCGGAGAGGGAGTTGTGGGAGAGGTTGAGGACAATGAGGGTTGTGACATTGAAGAGAGGTGGGGGGATGGCGTTAGAGAAGTTGTTGTGGGGGAGACTTAGTCATTTTAGTCTCAAATTTTCAAATTGCCAATGAGGTTCTTGCTTGGGAGGAAGCCAATTTGCACGCGTTAATCAAGTTTAGACGGTAAGGACCAAAAGTGATATAAAAATAGCATGTACAGGGACCAAAAAAGACAGTTTTTAACTATAGCAACTAGACGGTAATGTTTATAAAACTATTAGAACAAAAAAGGTAATTAAACCTAATATTATTTTTATATCAATCTTTTATGATAATTTTATAATTTATTTGTTATCTCTCTTTCACATAATAGATATATTATCTAATACTTCTTTCTCTCTTATTTTATTATTTTTTAATTGTAAAAATTATCATAAAAACGTGTGGTGGGAATAGAACTGTACGTGCAATTGCATTAAATGGCGTATATACAACCGCAACGGTGCCAACGTTCCCATGCAACTTGTAATCGATCAGTCGTAAGATTATAAAGGCCAGCAGCCCCGGCTCCACCGACTCACTCAACCAAATACGCTACTTAATATCTCTTTTGTTCTTTATTAATCAGCAACCCCATTCTCAGATAACATGGCCTCATCATCTCCCTCTCCAATGTTTACAGTGCGAAGGTGTCAACCTAATCTGGTGGCTCCTGCTATACCCACTCCTCACGAACTTAAACTACTATCCGACATAGATGATCAAGACGGTCTACGTTTTCACATTCCAGCGATACAAATTTATCGTAACGAACCATCAATGGCAGAGAAAGACCCAGTTGAAGTGATTCGGCAGGCACTGGCACAAACACTTGTGTTCTACTACCCATTTGCGGGTAGGCTTAGGGAGGGACCTGGCCGCAAATTGATGGTGGATTGTACTGGGGAGGGCGTCTTGTTCCTTGAGGCTGACGCTGACGTAACACTTGATCAGTTTGGCGACACTCTCCAACCTCCATTTCCATGCTTCCAAGAGCTGCTATATGATGTGCCAGGCTCCGAAGAAATTACTAACACTCCCCTTCTACTCGTACAGGTTCAATATACACATATTGTTGATAATTAATTAATTCACTTCTTAGAAAGCAAAAGTCGTCCAAATTGCATAACAAAATACTAAAAATATACGTAGGTAAGAATGAATCTCTAGTTGGAATCAATTTTATACGATCTTAAAAATTTTGTTTCTATATTTATTTTTTTCCATAAAAATTCGTTTTCACATATTTAACTTCAATTAATTTCTTGGGGTAATATTCGTACATAAATTTTCTACGTCACTCCTCTACAATTTATATATTTTTGTCTAATTATATTTTCCTATCGATGTTTCTTCCACTTATTCTTCCTGTAAGTTAACTATACAAAGGTATGGTGGAAGTAGAACTTGTCAATTTCTTGACCTTGAAATTTAAATGCAGGTGACACGACTCAAGTGTGGTGGTTTCATCTTGGCCGTCCGCATGAACCACACCATGAGTGATGGACCTGGTTTTTCACAATTCCTGAACACCTGGGCTGAAATGGCTCGAGGTGCAAGCAAACCTTCCATTCCACCTGTGTGGCGTAGGGAGCTCCTAATGGCAAGAGATCCACCTCGCATTACATGCAACCATCGCGAATACCAGCAAGTCCTAGACACTAAGGAAGGGACCTTCACTTTGCATTGGAACGACTTGATTCATCGATCATTCTTCTTTGGACCTGTCGAGATTGCTGCCCTTCATCACTTGATTCCCAACCACCTTCGTAAATGCTCCACATTTGACGTCATCACAGCATGTTTGTGGCGCTGTCACACAAAAGCATTGCAAATAGAGGCAGAGGAGGATGTTCGCATGATGTGCATCGTCAACGCACGTGCACGGTTCAACCCTCCGTTACCTGTTGGTTATTACGGCAATGGTTTTGCATATCCAGCGGCAGTCACCACTGCAGGGAAGCTTTGCGGAAATCCATTTGGGTATGCCGTGGAGTTAATAAATAAAGTAAAAGATGAGGTGACGGAGGAGTATATGCATTCTGTGGCAGATCTAATGGTGATTAAGGAACGATGTTTATTTACAACTGTAAGGTCTTTTATTGTATCAGATTTGACACGTGCCAAGCTTAAAAATGTGGATTTTGGGTGGGGTGATGCTGTATATGGTGGACCGCTCAAAGCTGGGGCTGGACCCTTTCCATGTGCAACCTATTTCACTCCCTTTAAGAATGCAAAAGGAGAAGAAGGTATATTATTTCCGATTCAGTTGCCTGCCGAAACTATAGAGAGGTTTGCGAATGAGTTAGATGACATGCTTGGGAACCGAAACCAACGTGAAAGGAATGGAGCTAATTTTATCATGTCTACCTTGTAATTTGTAACTTATGAAACTCTAGTACATTGGAAGGCTGTGGAAATTTTGAGTTTATTGAAAAGTTGATATATATAAATAAATTGAACTTGTGAAAGTTTAAGTTTTCAAAAGCATTAAGCGGTGCTTTTGCTTCTTTTCTATTTTAAATTGTTATATTTTTATTAATAATTATAAAATATTATGTTATTTTTATTTTAAAAAAATTATTAAAGAAATACTGAAAACAAGAAAACATTATTTCTTTACAAAATATTAAAATAGAATATAAAGTTAATAAATTAAAGTAACGTACAAAAGCGTCATATTTTATGTTTTTAAGGAAAATATATTAACTGAAAACAAAAACAAAAGAAACCCGATACCTCCTTATCTTACTAAATTATTAAATTGTGCTTTATGTATATAATTAGTGTGGAATTCATGCTATCGACGTGATTATTTTGAATCCGTACGTGTTTTCGTTAAAAAAATAATAATTATAATATATATGAGGTCACAAGTTCTAACATCAATGACCATTATACATCAAATACAAAAAATTAAGGTTGCAAATCAAACTAATTTTATGTTTCTTTATTGAGAATATAACTACTGATGATAATTATAATTATATGTATAATATAATAAAGTAGTATATTTAACCTGACCATAGAGAAGTTGCATTAAATATGATTTAAAAAATCTAAAATATAAAAATAATTTTTTTAGTAAACATGGAACTTTTGCAGCAGCTAGGACATATAATGTTAAGATAATATTGAAAGTTCAGCTCGCATTATTAAGGCATATATATAGTGGCAGATCTTTTTCGTAATGAAATATTTTCTCGAGTAAGTGCACTTAGTTAAATGCAATTCATACTTTTTTTAAACACATATGACTGTAAGGATTGAGGAATATCCTAATCATTCACCAAAATTAATTTCTTTTAGGTTGTGTTTTAGATGAATAATTTTAAAATTTTAAAGAATTTGAAATGCTTAAAACTTGAATTGTTTTGATTTAAATTTCATTCATTTATTAAATGTTTTGTTTGAATAAATCAATTCAAATTTCTTAGATTTCAAATCCTTAGTTTGGATATGAGATTTTAATTTCTACCATATAAAAATTTAATTTTTAAATATATATTTAAAAATTGAAATTTTAATATTAAACTTTACCAAAAATAAAAATTAGCAAATTTTTAAATATTTAATAATTTAAAAATAATTTTAATATTAGATAATATTTAATAAGAGTTTAATGGTCATAAACTATCAGTGTGAAAAGTTTTACACTATTAACCAATTAGAAATTATCATTGATATCACTTTTAAGGTAGTTATTTGTAAAAGTCAATAAACTTGCCATATATAATAGTTTGTAATTGGATAACAGTGTAAAACTACTTTACACTGTCAGTACATAGTTTATTTTCTCATTTAATAATTCAAAAGTACAAATATTAATACTTTTTATGTTAATATTAATAGAGAGAAGAGAGAGGAGAAAGAAGAGATAGAAAAAAGAGGGAGAGAAGAGAGAGAGGGGAGGAGGAGATGAGAGAGAAAGAGAAGAGAGAAGGGAGGGAGGAAAGAGAGAAAAAAGAGAAAGGAGAGAGGGAGAGGAGAGAGAAAGAAGAGAGAGAGAATAGAGGGGAGAGAGCAAAAAGGGGGAGAATAAAGAGAGGAAAGAGACATAGAAGTGAGAGAAAAGAGAGAAAGTAAACATGAATTTCAATTTCAAACTTTTTAGGTAAAATTTGAAATTCTACAATTTTAGATAGTCAAAATACTTTTACAAATGACTAGAATTTCAATTTCTTACTAAATCTCTTATTCAAACAACATACTTTACCACAAAGTATTTTTAATTTCCTAAAAAAAAATTACCCTTTTAAAATTTTTCATCCAAATACAAGTAGGAGATATGAAGACACTCAATGAAATTGTCTCATCTTAACCAACTTTTTTCTCCATATACAAGAGTGAGGATTCAAACTCTAACCATTTACTTAAAGGATTTGAGTTCATCCCTACTCGAATTAACCACTTGTTGGTAAATGCAATTCATACTATTGTTTTACCAATCTACTTTCTAGAAAAGGTTTTGTGTGTGTGTGTGTGTGTGTGTTTTGCCTTATGCAGGAGGAAAGTTCAAACCTCTTGTTTTTCTCTTGTCCAAAATCCTATCAGTTATGGTCTATGATTTATGTGTGGCTTGAAGTTTCCATTGGTTTACCACAAGATGCTAACGCACATTATCTTCAGCTAGCATGGGAGCCAATACTTCATGGCAAAAGATTCAGAAATTATTGGTACATCTTTTGGCACACAGCAAAATTGATCAATTTAGTTGATGCGCAACAATATTTTGTTTGAAGAAGGTATCTTTGATATGCTCAGCTTATTGGATATTGTCAAATTAAGTAAGAACATGGTCTCGGTTTACATTAAAAAAAGGTTATTGCTTAAGTATTCTGAGTGGTGTGTGAGCTCTCTTAATTGTATTTCGTAATGTTGCTGGTTAAAGAACTTGTAACTTTTTTTTCTTTTTTAGAAAAGACAAAATGGATTATATTAAGGTTGAGTACAAGAGATACTCAACGAATAGAAAGTTTGATACACGGTCTAATTAAATCTCAGCTACTCCAAAAGCTGCCATGTAGATCGAAGACAAAATCAAAGTCCTGATCCAACATTAAACCATCAAACCCGGCCCTGCACCTATTAAATACAACCAGTAGCAATAAAATCACCACCTACACCGATGCACACTACTTAACACACATCATGCCACTCACTACATTATCTCCATCCATACCCTCTAAAAGATTTATGAAATGAAATGTCATGAACTTGCATAACCACACATGCTGCAAAGCTTGGGAAAGAGTAGATGAGTATGACATGTAACTGTGGTTTCTTTTGTATTTGGACCAACATCATTGCAGAAGTCTTTAATACAGAAAAAGCGCCCCCAAATTAAGTTCAGCCGCTAGTTGCAACCGGTTATGCAGTAACTTTACTGCACCAAGGAATTCATGGTCAGCCTTGTGCGTGAACTTATTATTCCCTCCCTTCTATTTCCACTCTCTTCTCTCTATTTCTATCCTAATTCACCTACACCAAACAGAGCGGTAACTTACTTCTTGGGTCATAGTCCGGTCCCCCTCTTGTTTACTGTCAAAAGGGATGTTCTCTTTACTTTTGCTAGACATTCTGTAGGGGTCATGGAAACTTTGTTACTTAGGTTCGGGTAAGGGAGTTTGTAGGAGTATCTTTCCCTTTTTACTGGCGTGACAGCTTACTTGCACTTCTTGTGCAGTGAAGTGTTTACACCTTGTTATAAGAATATATTTTGCTTATAAAAAAATGCAATTCATATTAAAACTATGAGTTTAATGGCTATGTATTTTCAGTGTAAAAAGTTTTACACTGATGACTAGTTAAAAAGGGGTTGTCTAACTTATCTCAAGTAAAAATAGAGTTAAATAACCCTATTAAAGATGATTGGTATAATTTTCTATGTTGTATCAACCATTCTTAAGTACATAAAAAATTACACCAATCATTTTGAATGTGGTTATTTAACCCTATTTTTACTTAAGGTAAGTAAGACAAGCTCGTAATTGGATGACAATATAAAACTGTTTTACATTATCAGTGCATATTCTATTTTTTCTAAACTATATGTAAATATTATTTCTGTAATTTTTATAATAATACTTTTATCATTAGAAGAATTTTTAAATTTTGCTACTAATTTTAGCTTTTAATAAAACTTGGACTTAACTTTAAGCTAATTAAACTCACTAGAATCGGTCTAGTAATGGAGTTTGAGTAGTTTGCACAAGTCTTAAGTTTTAACTTTATTATCATCACTATATATAAAAAAGAGAAAATAGGTTATGTACTAACAGTGTAAAGCAGCTTGACACAATCATTCAATCACAAACTATTATGTATGATAAATTTGTTGACTTTTATAATAATTACTTTAAAATTCATATTAACGGTGATTTCTAATTGGTTAACAGTATAAAATTTTTTATACTGACAGTGCACAGCCATTAAACTTTATAAAATAAAAATACTCTAAGCTAATTAACTATCTAGCTACTATATTTCTTTTTCTAGCTAGCTAAAACTCAAATTAAATATTTATTTTTATAAGAGGTCTCGAAGGTGGGGTTCAATCCCTTCTAATTCTTAATTTGACTCTTCTATTTTTTTTGCACTCTTATTTCTTCTTCACCATTAGCTACATTCTACTTAAATTGTTAAAGCGAACTTAGATCTCAGTGATAGGAAGTCTGACACTAACTCAGAACTGTTTGATTAATTTTCTTGAAAATTAATGATTTAAAATCAATTAAATTTTGCTTGTTTGTTTGGTTGCAGACAAAATAGATATGAGGAAATATATTGAAAATGATTAATGCATGTCATATATTTTGCACTAATCGGAATCGCGGCGAACAACGACAAAATGAAATTAAAAAAAAAAGGAAAAGAAAATGGAGTGCCACCAAATTTTATTAAGTTTGAAAATTTTGAAAAAAAAAACTATTTACGAAGAAAATAGAAAAAAAGTCTACAAAAGTCAGGTTAATAAGGAACTCAAAGTCACATAATTCTTTAAAAAAATGTTTGTGTTAGGTATTTTTTATTAAATTTGACATCACTAATTACGTTGTCAAAATTCGGGCGCGTCACATTAAAACATAGGATCAACAAAGCGTCACATCTAAATTAACCCTTTTAATTTATTTTTATAAGAAAATAGCAATGATAATAATTATAATAATTTATTTGTAATAAGGAAATATGGAAGCATCAAACTGTCACAACTCTAACCCCCAATTTAAAATTGCAATATTAACAAAGCATTGTGCATAAATTATCTTTTTTTTTTATTTTACTTTTATAAGATAGCAATATTAATAACTATAATAATTTATTTGTAACAAGGAAATGTGAAAGTGTCAAGTTGTCACAACTCGGACCTCCCAATTTTAAATTGTAGATTAACAAAGCGTCACGCCTAAATTAATCCATTGTTTTATTTTTATGTAAAAATAATAATGATAATAATTATAAAAAACATTTGTAATAAAGAAATGTAGAAGCGTTAAGCTATTGCAACTCAGATGTCCCAAATTGATGTTATAGGATTAACAAGGCGTCACACCTAAGTTAACCCTTAAAAAAATTAATTGTAGATAACAAATAAATGAAATAAACAAACAAGTGAATAAATGAAAAAACAAAAAGGTTTAGAATCATCAAGTTATCACAACTCAAATGTCCCAAACTAAAATATAAAATTAATAAGGTGTCATGCCTAAATTAACCTGCTATATAAAAAAAAATGTTAACAATTCTTTTTACACTAACAAGCAATTGATAAATATATTAACAAATAAAATGAACAAACATGAGATCAATTATTATTAATTTTATTTTATTTATTTTGAAATTTTATAAATTAATTTACATTTTATAGGATTTTTTTAATCAATTAATTAATTTTTAAGCATTTAGCTTTATTAAGCTATTAATAATTAATTTTCTCTCTCTTCTTTTTTTTAATCATAAAGATAAGAATATAATTAATGGGCTTAAAGATAATACTGACGGCAAGAAATTATACAAAATAAATATGACTTAAATAACTTTTTCATCCCTAGAAAATAGAGGTTTTATACTTTTAGTCTTTTTTTTTTTTTTCATCTCTATAATATTTTATTTTTTGGTTTCATTTTAGTCCTTGCCATTAGGTTTGTCCATCAAATTTAACAGAAAGACCAAAAGAAAAAAAATGCAAAAATTATAGGGACCAACAATTAAGAGGATCAAAACGAAAATAACAAAAATTAAGAAAACCAAAATGAAAACAATCTTATATTATAGGGACTAAATAGTTATTTAAACCAAATTTATAAAAATTAAACTTTCAAACACTGCAAATGCACTGATGGAAAATAGAAACATTAAATCTACAACAAATGCACTAGTGATTAGCCAAAACAATTATAAATTACATTAACACCCCTTAATTATTTGAAAAATATTACACCGGCATCCCTTATACATTACACTGACACCCTTTATACATTACACTAACACCTTTTATACATTATACTAACACCTTGTGTTGCCTAAGATATATATTACATCGTGTATTTCTATAGGGGACATTGCTGTAAACATTAAAAAAGAATAGTGGTCATGTGAAATGTCAAAAAATATTAGGGGGTGCAGTGTGTTATTATAATTTGCTTATTTATAATAATAACATTATGTATTCTTCTTTCGCTTTCTTTGTTATTCCACGTTCTTTGTCTTGTTTTATGTTTCGTTTTTGTTGCTCCCCATTTGCTATATGTGCTTTATAACTTGAAGGTGATTGCATTATTGCATGACTTATACGAAATTGTATATTTAAGGTTTAATTTTAATGATTTTTTTGGTAGTCCCTAATGCATCATTGTAAGTTTAATTTTTCTGCTCCCTATTAGTACATTTGTAGTGTTTGAAGGTTTAATTTTTATAAATTTAGTTTAAATAATTGTTTAGTTCCTATAATATGAAAATGTTTTTGTTTTAGTCCTCTTAATTTTTGGTCTCCATAATTTCTGCGTTTTTTTTTTTAGTTTTTCTGTTAGATTTTTTAGACAAATCTAACAGCAGAGAGTAAAATAAAACAAAATAATATTATAGAAACGAAATAAAAAAAAATAAAGAAAGAACTAAAAGCAAAAATCTCCTATTTTATTGGGATTATTTAACCCAATAAATATATATGGATAGAAAATCAAGGCAATACACTTTAGAAAGAGAAAAGCTACACTACGTGCTCCACTACCCATTCCACATCAAAAGCGAGACAATGCAATTCATGATAAAACAGATCTGTACATAGGCGGGGCGGGGCGGGGCGGGGCTACTACTGCTCCTTACAGTTTGAAATGACTCTCTTTTTATTATCATACTAACCACACATTTTAATTCTAGAGTACACTTTTCTTTTTCTTGATTCATGTTAATGCTAAAGCACTTAAACCCTTTTTAAATGAACTCAAATTGCCTATTCTTCTATAACAAGCCAACCACTACCAAATCATATCTCACTTAATAGATAAAGATTCATATTTATGTAGACATATATACTAATTAGATAAAACAAGGTAAGTACTTAAAAATAAATAAATTAAAACACAACAAATAAAACTTTATCTAAAGAAAGATAGGTAGACGTGTGTGGTGAGTGCAATAGTACAAATTGATAAATCTACATTATATGTAGATTGATAGAACAAATTCACATGATTTTTGCATTAGAACATAGGAAATTTGTGAGAAAATAAAACATTAATGAAAGATTTCATGTGATGTACGTTTTTAAGCTTTTTATTTAAAATTTTATAAATTGCCTTAATTTTGTTAGATTTTATGAAGGAAAGTTAGATATGCAGAGAAAGAAAATATAGTTTACATGCATGAAGAAATATTGTGCTAGTTAAATAAGACTTAAAAAAGTAAGGACCAAAGTGAAAATCGCAAAGAGACTCACAAGTACAAGTACGGGCCAAAAAGGAGAGTAGAAACGTAAAACAGAGTACACAAAGTCGTACCCGCCTGGTTGGCAAGCCCGACGGGTCAACACACTCGACGAGTCATGAAGTCGCCCGGCACCAGCACGGAGGCCAGTTTTCGAAAAAAGCCGTCCAGCGGGTTTCTATTCTCGCCGAGCGGATCAGAGGCTTTCTATTTTGTAGGCCTAGTTTATTTTACAGCCCATTTAGCCCAAATTCACTATAAAAAGGAGAAAACATACATTTGAGGGCATTCTTTAACTCATCTAAGGACCGAAAGTGAGGAAGAGTTTGAAGATTCATCTTCGGTTTTTGGATCTTGAAGAATTGTGGTTTGATTTTCAAGATTCATGGCTTCTTTTCTGTCTACTTTTTATTTATTTTTATTAATCCAAATAAAATCCAAAAATCTTTAATTCCTTCTTTAATTCTTAAATTCTCAAGTAATTATTTGGTTGCGTTGTTATTAAACCACAATCCCCGTGGAGACAATAACTCTTACTTTTCCTTTTATTACTTGTACGGCCGGTATACTTGCCGTTATCCTAACACAAATCAACCAATAATAATAAGGAAGAAAAAGTTAGATGCAGTTATTTGGGTATTTTTAGTGCTGTTGTCCAATTAAAATTAGAGTTTCACCTTGATAATCTATATTAATCTTTAATGCATGTAGATTGCCGAGGTGTGTTAGTTTTAGAAAAATATGTGTAAAGGTGCTGAATGATATAGTAGTTGATAGTGAATGATAGTAAGGCTTTATTTGATATTTGGAAGTGCTTGCTACAATGCAAAGACCCATTGCTTATTTATAGGCTTGCAAGGATAGTTCTAAAGATATCTAGACTTTATTGTTCTAGAGTTATCTAATTATTACATTATGTAGTATTCTAACTTTTAACTAAAAGTATCAAGAAAATTCTAGAATAATCTTTACTTTTTCATATACATATGTTACTACTATACTCTTCTAGAAACTTGTAACAATTTCATCACTCCTCCTTGATACAAATTTCAGATACTCTAAGCATTGTTCGTAGATACTTAAATCTTACTCTTGACAGTGCCTTCGTAAAAATATCTACAACTTGATCTTTTGTCGTGCAGTACTCAAGCCGGATTTGTTTAGTTGCCTTTGCTTCTTTAATGAAGTGATACTTAATAGATATATGTTTTGTTCGGTGATGATGGACTGGATTCTTTACCATTGCTATTGCTGATTTGTTGTTGTAATAGATTGTAGTAGGCCCTTCTTGTTATTCACCTATTTCTTCAACTATTCTTTGAAGCCATATTGCTTGACTAGTAGTTTCAACAGCTACCATGTACTCTTCTTTAGTTGTTGATTGAGCAACTGTTACTTGCTTCTTTGATGCCCAAGAAAATACTTTTGATCCTAGTGAAAAGGCATATCCTGATGTACTATTCATGTCATCTATCGATCCTACCCAATCACTGTCGGTGTAGCCGGTCAGTCTTAAGTTGGCCATGATTTTGTACTATATCCCAAACTCCTTTGTGCCTTGTAAATATCTTGAAATTCTTTTTGCTGCTCCATAGTGAATTTGACTTGGCTTCTGCATGAATCTTCATAGAAGACTTGTAGTATACATGATATTTGGTCGCGTGGCTGTAAGATATAGTAGACTCTCGATCAAACTCCTGTAGTGTGATGCATCGGCTACTGGTGCTCCATCATCTTTCTGTAGCTTTTCATATGTCACACGCGGAGTAGAAACACACTTGCATCCGTACATCTTGAATTTCTTCAATAGTGCTTCAGTGTATTTCTTTTGAGAAATAAATATTCCTTCCTTTTGTTGTTTTACCTTTATGCCGAGAAAGTAATTCATTAAGTCAAGGTCGATCATCTCGAATGTCTTCATCGTGTCTTCTTTGAAATCATTCATCATCTTTATATTGTTTCCTATATAGATAAGATCATCTACATACAGGGAGACAGTGAGAGTATCATGCTGACCTTGAGTCTTGATGTATAATGTTGGCTCACTTTTACTCCTCATGAATCCTTGATCGGTGAAGTATTGATCAATCTTACTGTACCATGCTCAGGGAGCTTGCTTGAGACCATGTAAAGCTTTTCTTAGTCTCAGCACTTTGCCTTTATTGCCTTTGTTGATGAAGCCTTGTGGTTGCTCAGCGTAAATCTCTTCTTCATGCACTCCACTTAGAAAAGCAAATTTAACATCTAATTGGTAGATGCTCCACCCTTTCTATGCTGCAAGAGCTATTAAAGCTCTAATTGTATCTAGGCAAGCAACTAGCGCAAATGTCTCATTATAGTCAACTCCAGGTTGTTGTGAGTAGCCTTTAGTGACTAATCTAGCCTTGTGATTTTGTATGGTGCCATCAGGGTTGAGCTGTCTTGTAGACCCATTTAACTCCAATAATATCTTTTCCGTGTGGACAATCTGCGAGCTCCCAAGTATTATTCTTTTTTATCATTTTAATTTATTCTTTCATTGCCTTGACCCATACTTCTTGCTTTGATGCTTCTTCATAGCATTCAAGCTCAAGCATGGTCATGTTGCAAATTTCATATAAATCCACCAAAGATCTTACTCGTCTTGGAGTAGACTGTGGTGAAGAATCTTGTTGTTGTGAAGGTGGAGCAAGCGTACTAGGATTCTTTACTACTTCTTCAACTTCTTCTTGAGGTTGTTGCATTGGAATAGGAATTTTGTTTCTCACAACTTTTTCTTCTTCCTAATTCTAAGAAGCACTTTCATCGACCTCAACATCTCGACTGATGATGAGCTTCTTTGTTTTCAAATTTTAGACTTGATAGCCTTTTGATTGTGTAATATACCCCAAGAAGATGCCTTATATAGTCTTGTCTTTTAGCTTATGTCTCTTCTCATCAGGAACATGTATGTAGCAGATAGACCCAAATACTCTTAGATGTTTAGCTGATGCCTTTTGCCCATTCCATGCTTCAATGGGTGTCTTGTCTTGTACTACCTTAGTAGGACATCTATTGAGTATGTAGACTATAGTGTAAAATGCTTCTACTCAAAAAGTGTTAGGCAAACCCTTTTCTTTCAGCATTGATCTAGTCAATTCCACGACTGTATGATTCTTCCTCTCAGACATGCCATTTTGTTGTGGAGAATATGCAATGGTAAGTTGATGCTCAATGCCTTCATCTTCACAGAGTTTATCAAACTTGTGTGAGTTGTACTCTTTGTCTCGATCATTTTTAAGTACTTTTATATGTTTCCCACTTTGCTTTTCAACTAGAGCTTTAAACTTCTTGAATATTCTAAAGACTTCTGACTTTTCTTTAATGAAGTATACCCGAGTCATTCTAGAAAAGTCGTCAATGAAGAGGATGAAGTACTTGTTATTATTGAGTGACGGTGTCCTCATTGGTCCATAAATGTCAGTGTGGATAAACTCCAACAAGTCTTTAGCTTTCCATGCTTTGTCAGTTGAAAATGGTAGTCTGTGTTGCTTTTCAAGAAGACATCCTTCACTAGCTTTGTTATTTTCTTTTAGGCGTGGTAAGTCTCTCGTCATATTCTTTTGATATAACAACTTTAAGGCATGGGTGTTAAAGTGGTCAAATCTTCGATGCTATAGCCATGAATCATCAACTTGGACTTTCATGGCAATGTTGGTAGTATATTTGAAGCTTATTGGGAAACTTCTATTTCTTTTTTCCATTTTAACTTGGGCTATCTCCTTCCTTTTGTTATAATTATCATAGCTTGTACATATATCTCCTTTGAAGTGTAGAGCATAGCCTTTCTCCATCATTTGGCCAATGCTTAAGAGATTTTATTTAAGATTGGGAACAAGTAAGACATCTTTGATGAGTTATGTACCTTTCTTTGTCTACACCATGACAGTGCCTTTGCCTTTGGACTCCACCATGGTGCCATTTCCCAATCAAACTTTTACTTTGACAGAGTTATCAATTTCCTTGAAGATGCTCCTATCTTTGGCCATGTGATTGTTGCAACCACTATCTAAGTACTAGCTTCTACTTATTTCATCATTAGAATCTCGGGTAGCATAGAAAAGATGTTGCTCACTATCATCTTCTTTAACAAAATTTGCTTGATGCTTGTTTTTGTTGCGGCTTCTTCTCCACGTGACCAAAATTCTTGTAGTACCGACACTATGGCTTTCCTCGATGGCAACAATCTTTCTCCAAGTGACTTGTCTTCTTGTAGATGCCACATGAAGAATATTTATCTTGATTGGTCTTAGAGAAACATCTAGAATTTCCTTTATTTTTAGAAATTTCTCTACTATTTTTCTTTCCTCCATATTCTTTATTTTTGAGACTGTAATTTAAGCTTTGATTGAAAGGCATTTTCGACAAAATCTACATTACGCCTACTTAATCTTTGCTCATATGCTTCAAGAGAGCCTATTATAGTTTTGTCACCGACAAGGTATATAGATATTTGGTTTGCTCAATTGTAGTCATGATTGCATTATACTTATAGAGAATAGAAATTAGAATTTTTTCAACAATTCTTTTGTCAAGAATATTTTTCCCATATGCTCTCATTTGACTAACTATTTCTTTTATCCTATAATAGTAATCTTTTACAGTCTCGGACTCCTTCATTTTTATTAATTCAAACTCATTTCTTAGAGTTTGAAGTTTAATGGCACGTACCTTGGCACTTCCTTGAAACTCCTCCTGTAGTGTACTCCATGCTTCTTTAGCACTTGTGGCACCCATTATTCTTGAAAAAATTATGTCAGCTACTGCTTGTTGTAGAATAAATAATGCCCTTGAATCTTTTTGCTCGTTTTCCTTTAACTCCTTTTGAGCTGCAGTCAAAGTAGAAATGTCTGCGAAAACAATGAATCCATCTTCTATAATATCCCATAAATCTTGAGAGTAGAAAAATGTCTTCATTTTAATGCTCCAAAAATCATAATTTTCTCCAGTAAAAATAAGGACAGAAATAGATGAGGGTTGGATAGTATTGGCCATTGGTTAAGAAAAAATTATAGGATTGGTAGAGAATATACTAGGATTTTTTGAAAGTAGTTGGATAATATCTCTACGTCCAGTAAATGACCGAATGTAGCTTTGGTACCACTGTTAATTTTAGAAAAATATGTATAAAGGTGCTGAATGAGATAAGTTGATAGTGAATGATAGTAAGACTTTTTTTGATATTTGGAAGTGCTTGCTACAATGCAAAGACCCATTGCCTATTTATAGGCTTGCAAGGATAGTTCTAGAGATATATAGACTTTATTATTCTAGAGTTTTCTAATTATTACATTATGTAGTATTCTAACTTTTAACTAAAAGTATCAAGAGAATTCTATAATAATCTTTACTTTTTCATATACATATGTTACTACTACAATCTTTTAGAAATTTGTAGCAATTTCATTAAGGTGAAACTTTAATTTTAATTGGAGAACAACACCAAAAGCATATAAGAAACTATACTTAAGTTTTGCCCTAATAATAAAAACATGTGATTGGACCGACCTGCCATGACGAGTGAGAAGGAAACAAGAAAGAATAATTTGATCCTAGCATGGAAAGAGAGAGAGCGCTCATGGATTGGACAAAAGCAAAGCTTTGATGAGAACATGCAACAGCAACGTGCCATGCAGTACGCTATTTGGAGCAACAGTACAAAGCAACTCAAGTTATTGGCTTTTTAACCAAAGTAGTAAACAAAAAAAAAATATTTACTAAAATAATAATAAAAGGAAAAATTTACCAATAAAAGTTGTTTTAAAAAAGGTGGCGGATACATATATACACGAGGCACATACTCAAAAGCATGAAGCACGAAAAATTACAAAAGATTTTAATATAAAGCTTGGATTTTGAACTCTCCACGATTCCATCCTTTTTTTTTTTGTTATTTGTAAATCTATTTTTTGTATTTTGCCTTTTCTTGAAATATTCATTTTTTTATTTTTTTTCATCTTGAATTTTTCTCATTTTTTACATTTTATTTTATTTACCCAGATAAAATTGGGTTATTAATTCTTGAAACGATATTGAAGGTCGGTCAAGCTTAAAAGTGCTTGGTTCTGGAATTATAAACCTCTCCCAAAGGGAACACATATTACTTCCCCAGTGTCATTGTTTTGGAGAGTACTGGTGTATTTTTTCTCGTGCTAGTAATCCATGCCTGTTTCACCAAAAATTATTAGGAGGTCATATATCACTATAGTCCCTATTAATCTTCATATAATAACATGTAATCAAGTGTTATTAATTTTATTTTTTTTGTAAATTATAAAATTTGATTGTGTTATATAAACATTGATTGAGACTATTAATACTTAGCCTTTGTTTGGTAGAGAGGAGAGAAATAAATAGGAAAGAAATAGGTAAGAAAGTGAGAAAAAAATAAGAAATAATTTAAAATATTAGGTTGTTTGGTAGGAGAGAAATAGATGAGAAATAAGAGAGAGATAGAGGGGTGAATGCAAGTAGGTAAGAAATAAAGTAAAAATAAGTAGTGGGACCCACAAAAAAATTTAAAAATTTCTCACTTATTTTCACTCAATCAAATCACCTAAATTTTTAAAAATTTAAAAATTTCTTCTCCTTTCCTCTCCTCTCCACTCAACCAAACAAATTATTAGTGATCCTTAGCTACCTAATAGGTGTTGGTAATTTAGTGGATGCAATGTTGACCATATTACTAATAAATGTGGGATCTCTAACATACACATTCACATTAAGGATTGGACATCTTAAACGTAAAGTTTGTAGGATTGGATATTTATGGGTAATCTAATAATGACCTGATAATGAGTGACTCGATAAGTCCAACAACAATCATAAGGATAGATTCTGATACCATATCAAAAATCTAAGAAGAGGTGCAAGTGCCCCAAGTTGATGAGACCAAAGCTCATAGAGCTCAAAGAATAAGAGAAAACTTCCATAGAAATATCTCATTATATTAATAATATAAAAAGATACAAATGATAACTAGTGAATATAAACTCTGTTTATAAAGCTTGTTAAAGTTAACAAATACTTCTAACAAACTAATAACAACTCATTAATATTTCTAACAAACTAATTACTTCAAACACTCCCTCACCAGATAATTTGAACTGTATAGTTTATAATATATATTGTGAACTAGATGTTGAATTATTTTTAGTTATTCATTTTTCATTGTATACTAATTATGGTAATGTGCTGTGGCAGCTCAGATGTTTTCTCCTATCCAGAGGATGACAGTGTCTCCGACCCACTTTTAGCACATCATCGGGCTTTTTTTGGCTTTGATTTCTGGCAAAAGGTGAATTTTCTTTATCTTAAATTACTATTTTCTAGACGGTACTTGATCACCCCTTATTCTAATCTGTTGATAACTTTAACAATATATCTTTTTTGAAATTGTATGCCGTCATGAGAAAGGATAATATTTCTTTATATTGTCCCTAAGCATTACTTTTGAAGTAGAAACGCATTTTTTGCAATAATTCAGATCTTGGCCAATTCAGATAATTATGAAATTTGATTAATTAATTAGGAATTTGGGATAATTAGGTAAAGGCTAACAAGTGAAATTACCTATTACTTTGGTGCTTTGTATTGACTAAGAAATAAATCTATACTTAATTTGGTGCTCAAGGGAAAAACAGAATTTTCAGTTTTATTGTGTGGCATGCTATTGTGTGGTCATTGTGGCTTTTGAGGAATTGCATCCTCTTTAAGGAAGTGTATTTGAAATGATGGTCTTTTGGACTTGATTAAGGTGAGGTCTTGGCATTAGTCTAGTTCTAAGGTTGGAAGAGTTTCTCCATCTTTTTTATAATGGTGTTCAAATTCTGTGTCTTGTATTTGAATGTGCTCAAAACTCACAAGTTGAAGTAAATGGGTTCGAGTACCCCTTGTACTCAATTTAATAAATTTCTTTGCTTATAAAAAAAAAATTCCAAGTTTTAACAGATGACATAATTATTTTAGTTAGTTCAACTCAATTGGCGGTCCTTGAAAATATACGGAACACTAAGATCATATATATATATATATATATATATATATATATATATGGGTCAGGATCCGTTTATATCAGGTGTCAAAGTTAGTCAGATTACACCTTCAATAACTTTTTGTAAAGTGCAAATTTAACCAATCCAACCATTGAATTGTGTGATATTATTTTCATGATCATGTATATCAAATTTCACATTATTTGGCCTTTTCTAGATATGTTATCTAACATTGAATATTTACACATATTTTAATATCATATTGTACGTTAAAATAAAGCGATGTGATGAACTGTTAAATAATTTTAGAATTGGATGAAATTTTATATACCTAATCTAATTAATAAGAACATCAAATTTAACAGTTGGATTGGTTAAATTTGCATTCTACAAAAAGTTGTTGAAGGTGTAATTTGACTAATTTTGATACCTAGTGTCAATGGATCCTGACCCTATATATATATATATATATATAAGTTTTGTTCTAATATAATTTTTTTTTTATGCAAGTTGGTCTCAATGGAGAAGATTTGAATGAGGAGTTGTAAGATAATACATTTTGATCTTAATTTTTTTCTAGATACTTATTTTGGATGTATTTTTTTTAAACTGGTATTTCACAAATATTGTACTTGATCAAACTATGTTGCCCTTTTGCTTATGATTATGTATTTGGATTAAGATTTGAACTCAACTTATGTTATTCATTTTAGAACTTATATATGTTGCACTTGATTCATTTACTATAATTCACGAATTATCTTTTTCTTAATTAAATTATATGTAAATAACTAGGTTTTACTAAGTTTTACTCAAATAATGTCTTGGGTTGCAGTGGACTATTTTCATTTTCATATTCAAGGTAAAGGATGTCTATTAGGGTCATTATGAAATTTGTCGAATGTGGTTGTCGTAAAAGACATACACGAGGGTAAGTTATCAAACTTCTGTGCTTTTTTCGACAAGATTCAAATTCTATCGAAATACCTTGTTCAACAAGATTATAATTAGTACACAATAAAGCTGCTCGAAAGTGTTTAACTCAAGAATTTTCAATGAATTTGAGTAAAAATCCCTGTTATTCGAAGGGGAATTAGAATCATATTCAAGGAAACATTCAAATGACGTTCGACAAAAGATCTTGGACAAATTAGAAAGATGTATAAAGGAGATTATAATAACGTTGGAAGTAGTTACTACTAGAAGACGGTTTTGTACAGGTGTCAGCATATTATTCAAAAGTTATTTATATGTTGTATACGTGTCTTGTTATAGTGATTTTACAGTTAGGGAGAATGTCTATAAATAAACGACCATGTAGTCATTTTTCTTTGGTTCTGACCATTTATACAAATCTTGTACACCACACACGCCGCATATATGGCTATCGGTCCCAAGGAGAACGTGTATGTTCTAACCAATCTTTTATTTCTATGCATTGCAGTTGTTGCAATTTCTATTTATAACTCTTTCTCCTTTCGATAACTCTCCTTTCAATAACTCCTTCACAATTTAGTTTTTATGTTTATGCTCGTATTCAATTACTTTATAATATCTCGAAACCATATATTTACATGTATTACAAATAAATTTGATACTAATTCAATTTGTATTAAGAACATAACAAATTCAAGTATTATATGGAATTACTACTAAATAATGAAATACTAATCGAATTGTTCTCAAGTTGAAAGTCTTAACTACTAGTTCTAATAAAAGAATCCACATTAAAATTTTAGATTCTAAGTCTGTGAGAAGTTATCTATCGAGAATCGAAACAACTTCAATTTTTCAAACAAAGTTCCACCATCAACAAAAGTATAAAGATTTTTAGGGAATGATCAATCCCCATGCATATTTTGACACACTTTATGAGTGTGATTAGTCAAGCCAAACTATAGCTTCATAGCTACAAAAGGCAAACATTTCTTTCTTTCTCATTCATAGCATAATATCTTTTGGTAACATTTTTTAAAATGTTGCTAAAAACATATTTAGTTATATTTTTAACATTTTGTTGCATTTTATATAAATGTTGTTATTTATCATATAAATGTTACTAAAAAAGTAAAGTGTAACATTTATTAAATGTTACCAAAGATATAAAAAAAATGTTACCAATAACATTTGACAATGTAGTTCAGATACAACATTTATTAAAATATTACTAAAATTAATAGATAATACTTCTTTAATATTTTTGCAACATTTTTCAAATGTTGTTAAAAGTCAAGTATGTAGTAGTAGTGATGTAAATGCTATTTGTTACAAGGACGAAAGTAGTAGGAAAACGGTTCCCATTACCTTTTTTTTTTTTTTTTCCAAAAAAAGAAATTGCATGCATTAGTTCATATATATGGTTTTCGTACAGGCAGTGTCATTGTTTCTGTCCATATAATTAAAGATGGACATGAATTTCCATTAAATTTGACGAAGACAGGTGTACTACCTTTTTTTTTCATTCATACCGGTGTACTACGTTTGCCCAAAAGTCAAAAGAAGTGGTGCACATTCCTTTGCTAACTTTACCATAAGCTTTTTTTTTTTTTTTTTCATTCAATAATCTCCATTTCCATCTTCTTATTTTCTTAAAAGTGTGAAGTTGAAAGATTTTACATTTTTTATCCCAAGCCCCCCCTTCCCCTCATTCTTTTGAACAACAAACCTTATCCCACTTGACCCATGCTATTTTCCTCTCCCCTTCCTCTCCACCCTATAGAAAAATTCCTTTGAATATTTCTTATTTGTTGATCACACCTACAAGAACCTTAAAGAAGGACATGAAAAAAAGTGGTAAAGAATATGGGACTGAGTTAATAAGGCATACCCTTCCTCCAAAGGAGAGGTTTTTATGTTTCCATAAGGATAGTTTCTTGCGCATCTTTTGCAGAATTGGACTCTAAGTTGCTTCCTTCCTTGGATTTGCTCCTACCGAAATCCCCAAATAATTAAATGGTAAGGACATCATTTTGCAGTTTAATAACGAGGCGTATCTCTCCATGTTACTTTCTCGAACTTGTACCCCTATCAAACTACTCTTATAAAAATTAACTTTTAAACCCAAGACAAGCTCAAAACGTCTTAGAATAATACTTTTCATGGTAACCACATTTTTGGTTGGATCTTCTACAAAGAATAAAGTGTGATATGCAACTACATCAAGGATACTTCAATGTCTTGATCACCCACCTTAATTCCTGGGAACAGATTATTCCTAATAGCTTGCCTTATTAAACTTGCCAATTCTTTTGCTACAATTAAGAAGAGGAAGAGGGCCAATGGATCACCCTGCCTAAGTCCTCTTTCTGCCTTGAAATCCTTAGTCGAACTTTCATTAACCAAAATAGATGTAGTTACTGACTCAATGCATCCTTTTACCTATTTAATCCACTTTTGGCATAAACCAAGTCTAAACAACATATAATACATAAACTGCCAGCAAATTGAGTCATATGCCTTTTCATAATCAACCTTGAAAATAAGGCAAGGCTTCTTCTTCCTTTTAACCTCATGTACTACTTCATTCTTAACAAGAACCCTATCTAACATATTCCTCCCCCTAGTGAATACACATTGTTTATCATTAATTGCATTCTCCAACACCTGCCTTAACCTTTTCACAACACTTTTGTAATTATTTTGTACATGCTTCCAATTAGGGATATTGGCCTAAATTCCCCAAGGTCTTGTAGGTTCTCAGTTTTAGGAATCAAGGCAGTGAAGGATAGATTTCCTCCTCTAGGTAGCACCCCATTTTCATGAAACTCATCCATAACTCTCTAAACGTCACCCTTTATTAAAGACCAGAAAGATTTAAAAAACGTGAAGATGTACCCATTTGGTCCAAGGCTTGATCCCATCACAGTCCCACATTGCTTCTTCGATTTCCTCTTCATCAAAACCTGTAGTAAGCCTTCACTTTTCTTCTTCCCCAATGGATCTAAAAGGTATCCCATCTAAATTTGGTCTCTCCCACCTATTTTTCTGTAAATTTATTTTAAAAAACTTTCACTCCTTTGACTTTCACAAGATCCTCTTCCCACCTACCATCCATTAATAATCCCTTTACCATGTTTGGTCTTTTTTCGCCAATTCACCATTGAATGAAAAAAATTCTATGTTGCAATCACCTTCTTTGATCCATTTACTTTGAGACTTTTGCTGCATCAATGATTCATGTATCCTTGATACCTTCTAGAACTCAACTAATAATATCTTTCCTTTTTGGATCTCTTTGATGCTTAATATGCTCACCTCATCCTTCAAGTCCACTTCATTTATTTTTTCTGCCGACCCTCTGCTTAATTTTTCCAAGTCCCTAAAGCTCTCCCTGTTCCATTTCTTCAGCTCATTTTTCAAAGTCTTCATTTTTTTTCCTTGAAAGCATATGCTGCCCACTCTTGCACATGAACATTCTTCCAAGTCCTTTCCACAAATTCAGTAAACCCAACTTCTAGAAACCAACAATTGAGGACTCTAAGTGACTTTGGTCCCCAATCAGTATTTTTGTTATTTAGTATTAGTGGGTAGTAATCAAATACATTTCTATTTAGCACATACTAAGCATATCTTGGCCATGAATTAATTTATCTAATCTCTAGAAACAAAAAATTTGTCAAGTTTACTTTTGGTACATCCATTTGATTTATACCACGTGAATCTTCTACCTATCACAGGTATGTCCTCTAACACCATGTTGTTAATGATCTGATTAAATTCAACCATTTCCCTACTCCTAGAGTATACACTATTGCTTCTCCCCTTCTCTCGTTAAGCTTCTTGACAACATTAAAATCACCTACTAAACACAACACCCTTTCACTGTTATTGTTTTTCACTTGTTGTAATTCCTTCCACATTCTTCTCTTCTCTGCCAAAGCACATGCCAAGTATACATGAACTATGATACATATTGTATTTGATTCCTTCCACACCCCTTTCAAACCCAGAAAGCCATCTCCATTAAAAGAGTCACTTAGCTCAATGCTCTTTTTTTCCATAAACAAATCACCCCCTACTATGTTTATAGTAGAGCATATCTTCGATTCCACGTCATTGTCACCCCAAATCATATGGCACATCCTTCTATTCACGTTTTCTAATTTGGCTTCTTGCAGACATACTAATTCCACCTTTTCTATAACCACCACCTTTTTTATTGCCCTCCATTTCACCTTCCCCCTAACCCCCTGATGTAATGCTTGACCGCTTTCAAGATCAGTGATTGTCCCCACAAACCAACGCAAGATTTTTCAACGTGCTTTGTCGTCACTCACATGCTTCCTAGGAAACTTCTCAGGAGGTCACCCATCCCAGAATTGCTCCAAGTCAAGCACGCTTAACTGTGAAGTTCTTAAGT
Organism: Spatholobus suberectus; assembly: GCA_004329165.1. Lineage (NCBI taxonomy): Eukaryota > Viridiplantae > Streptophyta > Magnoliopsida > Fabales > Fabaceae > Spatholobus > Spatholobus suberectus. The sequence continues at coordinate 4,721,554 of CM014732.1, forward strand.
GATAGGCTACCAAAAAGTAGATACATCTTGTTGGTATAGGTAGCAGTTATTAATTCATTTAAACTATCCTCAACTGTACAGTCCCATACCTACACAGCCTCTAGATACCTCTCATTCGAGTGTGTATTCGATTCATTCATGTTTCCCTCCTGTTGGAAGCCTACCAGGAGTCGCTCCTTGTCCGTGCCTTATCTCTTTTGCACCGGCGATCACTCCCCGCCCTCATCAGTACCCAAGATGTTACACTTGATGTTGTAACTTAGTACCTCCATTTATTAAACTAATTCCTCCCTTCACCCTCACTTTGGTTTACTTTCCTTATCTCTTTTTTCTAACTCCCCAATTTTTTCCACTATCACCTTATCTTCCCCTGAGAACCTCATAATGCTTTCCCTATTTCCCACAGTTTATTTGCCTCAGTAGTATCATTCTTTAGCTAGTACATTCTATTATAGTTCATGATATTACAATTAGATAATGAATTACTTATGGAGTAACAAAGACTCTTTACCTTCTTCCTCTACTTCGCATCCATAACCTCTTTTGCTTTCATTCTTTTGGCCCTAATTCCTTCCCCTCTTTTATGTATGTTGCCACTTTTGTTGTCTTCTTGTACTTTTAAAGACTTTTCCCCAATGTTGGTTGAATTTTTAACCCTCTGAATTGATTCGTCTGATTGATATAACTCGGTAATCCTTCCCCTCGGATTTTCATTCTTTTCTTGTTTGCTGCACTCACCAACTTCTGTATAGGTCTTGTACATAATACTTTATATTGCTTCCTTCGTAATACTCATTGTTTCGCACTGCCCCTCTAGAATCAAAAGGGGCCTCATAGAGCATCCCACTCTAATTGGTCTAACTTGACTCTTCAACCTATCGATGAAGCCCACATCTATAACTCCATTGCACTGCTCCGTATATGTGGGTGAAAAGGCCAAGTTATGGGCTTGTGCGTCTACTCTTTCCTACTGCATCATCAATTTTTATCCATCCACAATTGAGCCATGCACTAACTCTTGCTGGCCTAATATATTTGAGCTTGTAACCAGCATCAACTCAACCTTTGTTGGTTAATCCACATTTTCAACAATTCCTTTTCATACATCATTTGTATCGTCACCTCTAAACCTTGGATTTCGCTTAACTTTTCTAGCATCTTACTACTTCAGTTGCCAAACATCTTTTCGCCCAGCAAAGTGTTAGTTTCCATATCTTTTTCATTGATTCAACTCCTATTTAACTCTTTCGTCTTGGTGCCCCCATTCTTGTGTATATCTTCCTTATTCTTTTCATTCCCTACCAACAAATGTTCTTCACTGTTGACTTCCTTCAGTATCTCTTCACACACTTTTTCTTTTGCATTAAATGCTCCATCATTCTGTCCCGCAAATTTGAAATTCAAATATGTAAGGTATTGGGGAGTTAACAGTATACTGTTCATCTTCTTGTACCGAAATATTATCTTCAGAGGACAATGTTAATAGAATATTATCTTCAACCTATGTCTCGGCACCTGTGTTGGACTCTATGGTTGGATTGACTCAAAGATGTTGGCTAGCCATTCCTCAACTCTTTTAAACATTCATTGTAGATCGCCATCCTCCTCATCGTTTTCACATGAGATTTAATTAATTTTAATTTTGAGAATCTATTTTTAATGGTAGCAACAACTACAATATTATGAATATTATTCTGTAAGTACTGTGTGTATTTTAAAAAAAGAATATAATCTTTTAGGATTTAACTTTTTTAAAGTGAGTAAGGATCTTGAACATAAACAAAAAGGATAAAATAAATAATTTTAGTCATTTATGATAAAATTAACGATTGATATTTTAATGCATTCATGATTTTTTATGCATATGTACACAATATAGATGGTTAATTTTCTTATTAAAAATTGAAATTACTTATTTTGTCATCTAAAGTGACTTACTCATTTTAAAAGAGTAAGATCCAATTTTTTAGTATAATTTAATATTTTTTATAGGTGTTATTTTCATTTGTTAGCACTTCTTTTAATATCTTCAATTATAAAAATAAGTCAAAATCCAAAACTATACATATTTAATTTGATGAAGAAATTGGTAAATCATTTCAAGTCTTTAAGACTTAACTTTTATGACCTACTTGAATAATTCAAATGTTCACTTCAATTTTTTCAAAAATATAAGAAATTGAAACAAATTAATGACATGGAGGGAAGGAGTATGATAACAATTAATTAGTAATAGAAAATAGAAAATTAGAAGGATAAAAGAGGTTCAATAGTGAGATGGAGAGACACGATATCAAAGATAATTAGAATATTCAATATTTAAAAAGCTTGTAAAATAAATAGTTAATTATAAAAAGATGATTAATACAATTATTAATGTGTAGAATTATAAAAATAATTTACAGCAATAGATTCGATAGAAAACTACATATTAGTGATCATTATTATGTTAATAATAAATTTATAATTTTAAAGTGACAAAAAAGCCAATCATTTTTTTGATAAATTTTATTCTTGAGTTAATAATAAAATTTATTAAAAATATAATTTTTTGGAGGTCCTAGACAATTGTCTCACTTGCCAAAGGCCTCACACAACCCTAACTAGGGATGGCAAAAAAAAAAAAACATCCATATCCATGGATGTTTGTGGGTAAAATTCATTATGAATAGAAAATGAATAGTTTAACGGATACATGTAGGTAAAGTAAATGGATTTTTTTACTCGCTTATTAATGGAGCGGGGACAAAATAGCATACAGCAAGGTATTCATAATTGTGAGTACTTTTAATTTAAATTTAATTAAGGCTTAATTATATTTTTAGTTCCTTCAAATTTGAGAAATGTTTTTTTTTTTTTCAGTCATGGATAACTGGTTAATGAATATCCGCGTGTGCACAGAAAGGATTTTCATCTGGCAAAGCGTGTGATGAGAAATTACTGACCTTGCTCTTTCCGTTGCCATTCCTAATCCTAACATCACGTCGGGTAACTCACTTCAATGAATAAAAATTACGTTAAATAATTTATTTTTATATCAATCTTTTATGATATTTTTATAATTTATTTGTTATCTCTCTTTCTCATAATAGATATATATATTTTTTTGGTACAAGGGAAATAGAGATATATTATGTAATACTTCTTTCTCACTTTTCTTTTTTTTTTTGTAAAAATTATCATAAAAATGTGTGGTGGCCGGTGGGAATAGAATTGTGCAATTGCATTAAATGGCTTAAAAACAACCACAATGATGCCAACGCTCCCAACTGACTCGTGTTCCTACGATATCGTCTATAAATTGCCCATAATTTTGTGGTGAACGTTTATCCAACAATAAAAAAATCTGCGATGTTTATTATCAAAAAAGAAGAAAAATCTGCGATGCTATATAGTGCGAAAGATTCTTTGCACTAAGCAGAAAAACAGAAAAATCGTGCACCACGAATTGGCTCCAACAAGAATTTTCCATAAAAAAAACGTGAAGCATATTGCTAACTAGTAAAATACGATGCAGGTGTAATCAGTCCTTAGATTATAAAGGTCAGCATCCCTATCTCCAATGACTCACTCGAACAAAATACACTGCTTAATATCTCTTTTCTTCTGTCTTAATTAGCAATCCCATTATTCTCTGATAATTAACATGGCATCATCATCTCCCTCTCCAATGTTTACAGTGCGGAGGTGCCAGCCTGAGCTGGTGGCTCCTGCTATACCCACTCCTCACGAACTTAAACTACTATCCGACATAGATGATCAAGACGGCCTGCGTTTCCACATTCCAACGATACATATTTATCGTAACGAGCCATCAATGGCAGAGAAAGATCCAGTTAAAGTGATTCGGCAGGCACTGGCACAAACACTTGTGTTCTATTACCCATTGGCGGGTAGGCTTAGGGAGGGGCCTGGCCGCAAATTGATGGTGGATTGTACTGGGGAGGGCGTCTTGTTCATTGAGGCTGACGCTGACGTAACACTTGATCAGATTGGTGACGCTCTCCAACCTCCATTCCCATGCTTTGATGAACTACTACGTGATGTTCTAGGCTCTGAAGAAATTACTAACACTCCCCTTCTACTCGTACAGGTTCAGTACACATATTGTTGATAATTAATTTATCCACTTTTTTTCTTTTCTTTTTGAAAGCAAAATCGTCCAAAAGTCGGGGAAAGTTTTGAAAACATAACTATATATGACAAATTGCATAACAAAATACTAAAAGTATACGTACATATAAGAAGGAATCTCTTGTTGGAATTTAATACGATCTTATAAACTTTGTTTCTATATATATTTTTTTCATAGAAATTGATTAGTAGAGACTTGTTTAAAAACGAATTAGATCATAAATATAATTTTTTTACACAGGAAGGTAACCTTGAAATTTAACATGCATGAAAAAAAATTCATTTTCAAATATTAAACTTCAATTAATTTATTAGGGGTAATATTTTTACATAATTTCTACATCACTTCTTTATAATTTACTTTTTTTGTCTTCATATTTTCCTATCATATTCATCGATGTTTCTTCCTCTTAATAAGTATGGTGGAAGTAGAATTTGTGAAGTTCTTGACCTTGGAATTTAAATGCAGGTGACACGACTCAAGTGTGGTGGTTTCATCCTGGGCATCCGCATGAACCACACCATGATGGACGGACCTGGTTTGTCACAATTCCTGAACGCGTGGGCTGAAATGGCTCGAGGTGCACGCAAACCTTCCATTCCACCTGTGTGGCGTAGGGAGCTCCTACTGGCAAGAGATCCACCTCGCATTACATGCAACCATCGCGACTACGAGCAATTCGCAGACACTAAGGAAGGGACCTTCACTTTGCATTGGAACGATTTGGTTCATCGATCATTCTTCTTTGGACCCGTCGAGATGGCTGCCCTTCGTCGCTTGATTCCCCATCACCTTCGTAAATGCACCACATTTGATGTCATCACAGCATGCTTGTGGCGCTGTCACACAAAAGCATTGCAAATAGAGGCAGAGGAGGATGTCCGCATGATGTGCATCGTCAACGCACGTGCTCGGTTCAACCCTCCATTACCTGTTGGTTATTATGGCAATGGTTTTGCATTTCCAGCGGCAATCACCACTGCAGGGAAGCTTTGCGGAAATCCATTTGGGTATGCCGTGGAGTTAATAAATAAAGTGAAAAGTGAGGTGACGGAGGAGTATATGCATTCTGTGGCAGATCTAATGGTGATTAAGGAACGATGCTTATTTACAACTGTAAGGTCTTTTATTGTGTCAGATTTGACACGTGCCAAGCTTAAAAATGTAGATTTTGGATGGGGTGATGCTGTGTATGGTGGACCGTTCAAAGCTGGGGCTGGGGCCTTTCCCTCCGTAACCTATTTTTCTCCGTTTAAGAATGCAAAAGGAGAAGAAGGTATAGTGTTTCCGATTCAGCTGCCTGCCGAAGCTATGGAGAGGTTTGCGAAAGAGTTGGGTGACATGCTTGGGAACCGAAACCAACCTGAAAGGAGTGGTGCTAATTTTATCATGTCTACCTTGTAATTTGTAACTTGTAAAACTATAGCATTAAGCTGTGCTTTCTCTCTCTCTCTCTCTCTCTTTTTTTTAATTTTAAATTGTTATATTTTTATTAATAATTATAAAATACTGTGCTATTTTTATTTTAAAAAATTGTTAAAGAAATATTACAAACAAGAAAACATTATTTTGTTTGGTCAATTTAGTTGACGCGCAAGGATATTTTGTTTGAAGAGAATATCTTTGATATGCTCACCCTGTGCCATTTCTGAATAAATGGTTTTAATGTCCCTTCATGTTTCGTCCAATAATATCTTGACACGTGGAATCCTTTCCAACTCAGTTAAAATCAATTTTTTTGTAATAATGTTTTGAACAGTATCTAAAAACAAATTTTTAGTTGTGCCCTCACCTAAACTTATTTAAGAACCTCTTCCAACAGGTGCTCTTTCATATGCACCGATCTAGTGATTACAAACTTATTTTAAATAAATCTTTTTAACAATTATTTTATTTTTACTCATTTTATTATTAAAGGGTTATTTAGGCATGACTCTTGTTAATTTTGCATTTTTAATTTAGGAATCCTAAGTTATTACAACTTGGTGATTTTGAACTTGTTTTAAATAAAACTCTTTTACTTTTTTTAATATGAGACACCTTAGTTGTGAGTTGTGATAGCTTAGGGCCCGTTTGGGGTAGTTTTTAGTTGTGAATTTTGAAAATTTCAAAAATAGCAGCTAGTTTTTAGTTTTTAAAAATTAGTTTTAGTTTTTCTTCAAATTTTTGGTTTCAAAATAAACTCATTTTGAAATTTTTTTATTTTGTTAAAATTAGTTTAAGGGTATGTTTGTGTGGTGTTGGCAAATGTGGCAGTAGTGGTGGTGATAACGATGACAGTGACAGTGGTAGCAACGCTGATGGTCATGGTGGTGGTAGCAACAGCGGCGGCAGCGGCAACAATGGTGTTAGTGGTGATGGTGGTGGAAGAGTCATTGTCAAATGTAGTGATGTGTACTTTTTTAAAAACTAAAAACTAGATTCACAAAACCTTTTTTCTTGGTTTTGAAAATGAATGTAAAACTATTTTAAAATTGAGTTAAAAACCATTTTAACTCCATTTTAGCCAAACACGTTTTGTTTTGAAAACCAAAAACCAAAAACTTACAACCACCCCAAATAGGCCCTTAGTGTTCTCAAACCTATTTTTTTTTATTCTACTTATTTATTTATATATATTTTTATTATTTTATTTTATATATTTAATTACAAATTAATGTGTTTTACACAAAAGGTTTAATTTTGGCATGACACCTTGTTAATCTTGTGATTTAATTCAAGACACTTGAGTTATGATAGTTTGATGATCTTAAACTTATTTTATTTTTTTATCTATTTAATTATTTATTTACCAATGGTTTATTTTATGCCAAAAGGTTGATTTAGACACAATGTTCTTGAATTTCTCTTTAAAATAAATTATTATATTTTTTACCATTATTATTTTCTTATAAAAAGGAAAAAAGTTAATTTAGACCTAACTCCTTATTAATTTTATGTATTGATGAAGCACATTTGAGTTATAATAGTTTAGAAAAAAATTGAACACACAAATGTTTTCTTAAGAGCATCATAGCTTTGAGTTTTTTATTGCACCAAGGGATAAACCAAAGAAAGAAATTCCCTATTGAGCCAAAATAAATTTCAAAAATAATTTTCCCTGTTTTAGTTAATTTCATAATGTTGGGCTTAAGACAAATTCCCTCTATATATAAATTAGAATACTTATCTTGACTAAGAGTATTTTTTGAGTAATTTTTCAATGAAAACGTTTTTACAAATTTTTCTTCAAGAAAAATTTACTTATTATAAAATTTATTTATAATATAATTTATATTTTTAAAAATATTTATTTATTATAAGTTTTAGTTATATCAAATAAACATTTATTTTGTGCATTGCATACGTTAAAATACTAGTGTTTTAGAACTTATCAATAATTACATAATTAATTATACAACAACCATTTTTAATGAATGTATTGGCAGTGAGATTCAATTTCTATCATTCTCTGTGCATAATCAATTCTCCAACCTAACCTTATTTTCATAGACCATTCTCTTTTAGTAAAGAGTTTAATGGTTATACACTAACAATGTAAAGTAATTTTACATTGTTATTCAATTACAAACTACCATTTATTATAAGTTTGTTGACTTTTATAATAAATAATTTAAAAATCATATTAATGGTGATTTTTGATTGAATGACATTGTAAAATATTTTATACTGACAGTGTATGACCATTAAACTCTTTAATAAAAGGGTTTCTCAACTTTTTCCCAATTTAATAAAATTTAGTGACAACTCCAAAATTCAATTATAAAAATAATATCCTTTATTTGTTTTTGTCATCCTCCCTCCACGATTTTGGTCACGACATTTTCTGTCATAGTTATGCAAGTAGCTAGCAAATCAAAATAATTGCAAATGTAGTAGGCAGGAGACCTCACAATAGAAAAAGAACAATGAAAGACTGAAGAAGACTGAAACATTATTAAGACTCATAAGAATTAAGAAACGCTTACTTGGTGGGAACCACTTGCGTCTACAGCACGGGAGGAACAAAGGCTTGCCTGCTTCATCAATTGTCACTAAAGGCTCTTAATTGAAACTTCTATGTTAGCCTTAGGAGTTCTAATTCAAAACTTGATTGTTTTAAAAATTTTCAATGAATGTAATGGTAATATATTTTCTTATAAAATATATTAATGTAAAATATGTTATGGTTACGGTGATATCCAAACTTGATTTCTATATCGCTATTTTAAGATATGTTTAATGTATGTATTATATTATTAATTAATGTAATATTTATTTTATTTTTATTAATAATATATAATATAAACATGCTAGCCTGTTAACCTTAACAGCATTTTTTGTACACCTAAGCTTGACCTATTTAAGTAAATAAACTTCTTCAAAAGTTTATGTTTTGTCGTTTTTGTTTAATATGCTAGGTTCAATCAAGCCTTAAACAGACTAAGGCATAGGCCTTTGTTGGATGACTTAGCGTACTCCCAACCCTCTATGTATAAGTGTAATACATACATACATATATATATATATATATATACATCTTACATTGTATCTTTCCAAGAAAATATAACCAATCTCTCTAAGATCACAAACATGTTTCACCTAAAACATCACTTTCACAAAAGAAGCCAACATCTTTCACATGAAAGACCAATATTTTTCGAAGAAAACATTATTGATTTCTCACCAGGAGATTGCAAACATGTTTCATACAAAACATCATTTCCTAAAGCATAATGAATAATCGTTCTATTGAAAGACCTGTGTTTTCCCAACAAAATACTCACAACTTAAGAATATTATTATGACATATGTAGCAATACGTCATCATGTATATAAAGTAAAATATCGTTATATGCATATGATTAGATTCATGATATTCAAGAATCCCAATTACACAAGGCATGCACTACTAATGTTTAAGTAAATTATTGACCAAATAACATTGTAAATAAGCTAGTATACCTTCATTATTAACAATAACATTAATAGTATAAATATTTATTACAATTTTGATTACCTCAAAAATATGTGTGTAACTCGATCATAAACATTAATTAATGACCAAAACAAGGAATCCAACTTCATAGATGAAATCAATAATGAATGTATACTTTTAATTATCCGTAAAGGGACCATCTAAAATATCAACCCAAAGTAAATATCTTATCAAAATTCAATCCCATCAATTAATCTGCAAATAAGATTAAAGTGTAACAAGGATGATTAGTTTCCTCATAAAAAAAAAGGGATGATTAGTCTTAAAAACAAACATCTTTCCCAAAAGAAGATCAAATTACTTCTATCTATTTGACAAATATTCTCATCTCTTTTAAAACCAAGAAAAGGTTAGTAATGTAAATTCAAACTTATATTAATATTTTTGTCCAAAGGGTCAAATGTAAAGTATTTTCATAAGACATAGAAAAAAAAAAAAACAACGCAATTAATATAAGCCCAAGTTTATGTTGATAACTTAATTTAATATCTAAACAATTAATTAAAAATCTATCGAAAAAAAAACAATTAATTAAAAAATGTCCAGTATCAAAAGATTAACTCATACGTACAGGATATAGATAAACACACAATTAATTATTCTACAAGTATATATTTATAACAAACAACTTGTACATTTGTACTCCTACGTAGGTTTTCTTAGAAATAAAAAACAATAGGCTTAATATGTTTTTGTCCCTGTAATATACTATTTTTTAGGTTTTGGTCCCTATTATTTTGTTTTAGTCCTTGTAATATATTTATTTTTTTGTTTTGTCCTTGTAATACGTAAATAATTTGCTTTTAGTCTCAATGAAATTTTTTTCAAAGGGACAAATTCAAAATGAAAAAAAATATTATAGGGACTAAAACAAAAAAATAGATATATTAAAAGGATTAGAAAAAATAAAAGGACCAAAAACAAAAAAAAAATTACAAGGACCATTTTAAAAAATAATAATTTTACAGGGACCAAAACCCAAAAAGTAATATTTTATAGGGACCAAAAATATATTTAAACCAAAACAATATATCGTGCACCACTCTTAATTTATTATTAAGAAAAAAATTCATAATAGCATGTTCATTTTTTAAGTTCTCATATCTAACAAATCGTCACAATTTTTTTGGTCCACTGTATCTCTCCCTTTACTCTGAACACCACAAATCTAGTGCACGAGAACTATGAGATAAATGTGAAGAATTAATGTATGACAATGACACCATCCAAATGCTATCTATAACTTTACATTTGAGTCGGGGCTAGAGGGCACCTTTTTACTGTTCATTCTATGGTGTAGTCTTGGTTAAGCCCTTCTTTTGTTATGGGCTTTTTTGTTAGCAAATCGCAGACTTGAGTTTTTTTATTTTTTGGCCCATTAAAGTTACCTTTTGCCTTAAAATCGTACACCCACTACTTATTTTGATTTTAGCAGAGAAACGTAAACGGTGCGGATATGAGAAAGTCGTAGAAGAAATTTCATCAAGGCTGGAGTTGTAAAGCTAAATTTGGTAGTTTTGATGACTCAAATTCAGTACAAGATCGAAGTGCTACTATCATGTTAGGACATTTAGGTATAATATATCTTATTCCCAATTTATTTGTTAAATGTTTGATTTCGTTGGTTTAATTTCCAAGTTCCATTGTGAACCTGGACCTGTTCTTTGGTTTTGTTCCAATTTTAATTAAATGGGTGGTATTGTTAGCAAAAGGAATACATTTAATTCGTGGTTGTAACTTAGTCAGGAATCTGATGCATGTAGATTTGGGATATCTATTCCCCAATGTAGGCACTATTAAGATGTCACTGTTACTGAAATGGTTTTGAAATTTGAATGTTGGAGGAAAAATTTTCTCATGACAAGTCTGAGTTTCCATTCTATAAAAGGCTTAGTTATGGTGTAAATGTCCACATCCATTGTTGCCCACGCCCTTTGAATCCATCCTTCGCTTCTTCGCTTCTCAGGCTTAAAGGCATGATGCATAGGTAACTAATTATACTAAATAAATATAGAAAAAAGTTGGAGTTGCAATAGTTGTAGATGGTGTGTTATATTAAATCTTTGTGGTATCATCCTTTGGTTTTCTTTTCTCCAAAAATTTGGTTTTGGCTTAAGTTAAATGTGATTTCCCTTTTTGATGTCAATGACCACTTCAGTGAATACTTATTAAATTTAACTTTAACCCACTATATGCATTAATGTTGCATAAGATGTATATGCAAGAATAAGGATTGCATTGAATGTATTTTAAATATAGGTGTTGCAAGGAAGCAATTAATTTTGTGTAGTATATATATTGGTTTTTGAGATCCTGACTTCTCTGTTAGCGTTCATCATTTAATAATGTCAACATGCCTTGAATCTTTTGCAAGTAAAGTTTCTTTTGAGCTTTGAATATTGTCTTTGATTTTATTGCATAGGTGGTCAAGCAAAGATAGTCATGTTTGTCCAAATTAATTCAAACGTAAGTTCATTTTTTTGAAACTCTGAGCACTTTAAAGTTTGTTGATGGGGTTTCTAGAGTTGAATTAAGAGCCGCATGAAGTAGCAAAGAGGGCAAAGATGTTAGAGCATTAATGGAACAAATAGTTTACCTTTTGTTTACGAAATTGATTTTGTTGGCATGATTGTATTACATACTTTTCAGCTTTGTGAATGCACCAAAATGCCTTTCAATTGATCTTATATCTGTCTCCTTTCCTTTCATTTCATACTTTGAAATTAGTTGATTACCAAATAGTTAATTATCCTCTTCCTTGCTTGACTTTCTAGGTGGCTTATTTGAAGAACACTACTTTGGCAAAAGATAAGGAGATTCATAGGCTTCAATTACTCAAAGATTCAGTTGGTAGTCTTCTTAACCATTTGTGTCAAATATGGTAAAAGATAACACAATAAGAACAAACATTTTAGTAGATTTCAAGTTCGTATGAATGTCAAAATGAATTAAATACTTTGGAAAGTTAAATATTTACAAGTTGTGAATAGTATTCATTTTAAATATTAATCATTCTCCTCTTTTTGTCAAGAATGAATGTGGTTCAACATATTTATCTATTCAATATTTTATTATAGTTAATAAGCATCTGATGAACCACTCTTGAAAGAAATTCTTAATCATTTTCCTGTTTGCTTTGTTTTGTGTTTAACTATGAGAGCAAGATTACCAGAAGAAGCAAAGAGTACACCTATAAGTCCTTGTAATGAGGTAATAGCAGAACCACACTGATTCTTTTTTATGCACATGAAATTTTTATTTCTATTCACCTTGGTGAAATAAATCAAACATCTATGTTTAATTAGTTTCTCCTTTAGCCTGATTTGAGGATGTGCTTTTCAACGGTTAGGATGTGCTTTTCGATGGTTAGTGTATCATATTTATAATATTTACATTTAAAATATCATTTTCCACTAATCAGTATATTTACATGGACTAGAAAACTACAGAATGTTGATTTGCCTTGGATAGCATCAAGGAGAAAACATTGAATTTGGATTTTGGCAATTTGACTGATACTATTGCTAATGCAATGAGAATAAGTATATGGGATTATCTAATTTCATCTATTATTTTTAATGCTGATGCACATGCAAAATACCACTATCCCTTTTCAGATTGTAAACTAGCCTTTCTGTTAAATTTAGGAGAAACAAAATGTTTGCTTTCTCGAGTTGAGGATTTTTACTAGCAAGAAAGGAAACAAACCAATCAAGAAAATGTAGAATGAATTATTAATTGTTTGTTCATCATAAAAGTTAAATATAAGAATGAGACATTGTTTTTCAAGAATATGGTGATTGATCCATTCATACATGCTTGCTTTTAATATAAATAGAAACGGATATAGATACAAATATGGATATTGTTTAATAGAATGATATTTATTTCATTTTTTATGCTCTTTCAACCGACTTATGGGAAGAAGGCCCTCGAGCTTTGTATAAAGGCTAACTACCTTCAAAACCATAGGAGTTGTAAGTAAACAACTTTTGATTCTTGAAAAGATTGGTATTTGGTATTAACATTTGATTCATAAACCTCAAGTTGATGTTTTCTGTCTTTTTGAGATATTTAATTTCATTTTTTCATGAAAATATTATGTTGTCTATAGATATCGAATGTGGGTCTTAATTTTCCTATATATGAATCTATCCCAAAAACTAGTTGATTCGATCTAAACCATTTGGTATAGCTCAAGACTCAGTGCTAATTAAGTGAGATCACAAGGCTTGCATGTGAAGTTGTTGCTTGAGTAAATATATACTTAAATTAGTTAGTCATATATCATTTACAACTCTAATTGTAGTTGATGTTTACAACTCTAATTGTAGTTGATGTTTCGTGTCCATTTCTATATTCTGATTTTTTTATATTATAGACTAATGACTGTATTAGATAGTTATTATAGTTTTTCTTTTATTATTCATAGATATATGAAATGTGACACTTTATTATTCATAGCTATTCTCTTATGCTGCTTACTCTCAGATTTTTCCAACACCAATTCATATGTCAAACATAGATTCTAAGATATGTAACCAGCAACAACACCATGTAAATGACATCTGTGCATTTTGTGAATAAAACAATTTTTTAAGATGTACTGCATCAGAGGTTGCCTGGGCAATAATAATATAATAGCAAAAATGAATAATAGCCTGTTACTTCATTGTATGGAAGACTGTTAATTTGTTGTATGGAAGCCTATTACCAAAGAGAAACCGAATTTTATTTGACTCTGGAAAGTAAATCACATATTTAAGCTTAATAAGTTGAAAAGTTTATCACCTTAGGATTACAAAGAGAATGGCCCATGTTTGAGAAATAGCCATCACAAATAATGGGTGCACAAGCTTATAATTATTGACTATCCTTCATTTTGTAGTGCCCACCTTTAATTATCCCCTTCTCTTCAAATTGAAAACAAATGTTCCTTACTCCAATCGTACATTATTAAATAAAAATTATGTGTGAACAAGAAAATACATTCGGTTCAAGTTTAGAATGGTGGGTCTATTTTTCAATTGTTAAATATCATTTCTGAACTATATTGACTAACAATAGTGAGCACTTATAACATATGGCTGTCTATATTATCAAATATAGGGAGACAACATGATATAATAATTTGATGCATATTGAACATCAAATTGGTGACATTGTCAGTTCACAATTTGAATGAAAATGGAAAATAAAAGAAAAAAAAAGGAAAAATTGAATGCAAAGTACAAAGTTGCCAAGTAGAACTAAATAAAAAAAAAAATTCAACAACATCAAGCTATTTTTAAGCCTATAAATTTATAATGTTCAAGATGAAATGTACATATAAAATATGATTACTTTAATAATGGAAATTTTGCATATCATATGATCAAAATTACATTAATAATCTATTGAAGTGTATAAATAAATATTATTAACGTAATGTACATATAAAAGATGATTACGTCAATGAGTTTATAATTAAGGTTGGTTTCAAAGGATATAATTTATTATAAGTGAAATCATTTCATAATTCCCCCAATAATAAATATAAGTTAATAAGTTAATCATTCTTGAATAGATTTTGGATATAGTAGATTAGTAACCATTAATTACCTTATGCATTCAAATATTTAATTAATATGTTTTCCCCATTAATCTGTGATTGCTTTTTCATTTTTTTTATTTTTGATATTTTTTGTATTTTTTAATTGTTACTTATTCATTATTTGAATCCTTTTTGCACTATATATTTTTATTTATTTATGTATAACCATTAATTAGCTTATGCTCTAGAATGTGTCACCTTACATTATATATTGAGGCCATGAGTTTTAATAGCTTTATAGTATTTATTTAAATAACAGAAAAATTATTATAATTTTTAAAAATAATCTGATTTGAGCACTACATCTATAATTCAAATAAAATTAAATAAGAAATACAAGAGTAACTACATTAGCTTTTGTCGAGTTATAGCCTTGTAGGTGTATGATACTTAAAGGAGAAATACAGAGGAAAAGAAACGAGAAACAATCAAATATGACGAACAATAAAATATATTTTAATCAATTGAATGGATTTTTAGAATCAAAAGTTTTTATTGTGTATATTGTTTTAATTTACTTTATATTGTTATTAAATAATAATAAATAATTTCTTATAATTAAATTAATATTTGATTAAATAGTTTAATATTTTATTTTTATTTTAATGTACTTGAGTAATAATATTTCTTATATTATTTTTATGCAAACAAATGAATTATGCAAGATTAAATTTGTGAGATCATTCATAAAATAATCTAAATAAATAAATAAATTGATTGCTTATTTATCAAGTTTTTATTATTTGAAAGTTTATATTATCTAAAATGGAAAATGCATTTAGCTCACGTGCAATACTACAATTAAATACATATTATTATTATCAATAGGGGTCAAAGGGCATTTCGTCACACAATCCACCCTTCAAAACAAAGTATAAAGTTGTTTTAAATTGAGTTTATTTGGAAAGTACAAAAACAACTCACCTTTATTTTAATTTAAAAGACACATAGTAATATGAACTCATCAAAATTTAAAGGTTTACAAAAAAAAAAAAGAAGATGTATATGACTTATTATTTTTTTCTTTTTAGATAATCTAACTTTATGGATTCTTTTTTCCAAATAAAAATAATCTTAACCCTATTAAATAGTGTTTGTTTGTGTTAAGCGCCATTATTGCTAAATAGATCTCAACCCAAGTAGAGAATAGTGTAACTTTTCTAACATGCAAAGAAATAAACTAAACAATTAAGGTGAGTTAGCTATATGTTGCAGTTTCACAAGTGAAAAGCAAATCAAGTGCAACTATTTTGATTTGTGATGAAAAAATTAAAGGAATTCAACTATTAGAAATTTTGTATATAAAAAACCGTACCAAAGATGTAAAATATATTTATTCTTTTAAATTTAATTTCATTTTTTATGTATTTTTTTATATTTTAAAATTAGAGACAAAAAAAGACCCAGACATCGCCGGGGATGGACACTAGTTTGTTACAAAGACGTAAGTATTAGGAATGAACGGTTCACATTACTTTTTTTTTTTTCCAAAGAAAAAAAAGTTGCAGTTGGCATAATAACAACAACTATATCAGGGTTCATATATATCGTTTCCGTACAGGCGAGGTTATCATTTTTGTCTATATAAAGATGGACAAACATGAATCTCCCTTAAATGTGACGTGCGATGTTATCATTTCTGTCTATATAAAGATGGACAGACATGAATCTCCCTTAAATGTGACATATATATATACCGGTGTACTACGTCTGCCTTAAAATAAAAAGAGGTGGTGCACATTCCTTTGCTATAACTATAAGGTGCAGTTTTAAACGCATGGCCCTTTGATTTAAAAATTGCATTTACGATTGGGAAAAAGTTTAACTCTATTCAACATTAGAGAGAGAAAGAGAAAAGAGAGAAGTATAGGTATATGTAAGAAAGAAAGAGATAGAGTAAAATAATAGGTATTGATAAAATGTTTGATATATAAACATGTTTACATATTATCAGTATTACAATTTTTTTATGGCATTTATCGTTTGCAGTTGGACGGCTACTTTTCAAACAGAGAAATTGTACAATAAAAATATAGGAAAAGAAGAAAGGAATGTGTGAAATAAAATCATTAATATGATTAATTAAAGACATAAACAAAAAATAATATCATAAATAATGTTATAAAAAAGAATTATATAAATAATATAATTATTTCAAATATCTCATCTATAAAATCCAGTGCCCTTGCTTTCCTGACATAAAACATGTTTGACAAGTCACTTTAGTACCTTAGTTAATTTGACTAGCTTGTAAGGTAATTTGATCAAAATAAATTTGTTTGATATACAAACTTATTTTAATAGTTTCTAACCTATTTCATAAGATACTTCAATTAGTTTTTAGTTTAAATGCTATTAAAGAAGTCAAATCCAATCTTTTAAGATTTATTTAATTTGTTAAAAAATAAGGAACATGACAACACAAAATTATTTGTTTCAAGTTTAATTTTAAAAATGATTGTGAGATAGAATTAAAGAAGTGGCAAGGGACAAAACAGAAACATACAAACTTGTGATTCACAAAATCAAGGGACAACAATTTGTCCTATGAATAATAAAATTGAAAAGTCAAAATTGTCTTTTAATACTCTTTCTTTTTCTCCCACCTCTTCACACGTCCTCTCATACTCTCTCTCTTTCTCGCATCTTTCTCATACTAAGGAATGGCATGATAAGGTGTCACGAATAGGATCCTTTTCACTTTCCCATGAAGAGCTTCTCAAGCAAGGTGGTTCATTACATTATCAGTATTAAATAAAAGTATATCATGATAATAATTTAACGATAAATAATAAAATAATTTAACACTATCAAAATGTTATTTGTTGTGTTTTCAAAGTACAAATTAAATATTATGTAGTAAAAAGGAATTTTAATCAATTTTATGTTGTTCTATCCAATACCTAAGCATATCAAATAACATACAGCACAAAATTTCATGTATTATGCATCCACTACAAATAACATACAATACAAAAAATTGTGCAATGACTCAATTATTTGTCTTGTATTATTCTATCTATCCAATGCTTCAATGTGTATCAAACATACCCTTAATACAATTTAATACTTGTTATGAGGTATTATTTCCATTTGTTAGCACTTCTTTTAATATCTAAAATTCTAAAAGTAAATCAAAATTATTCATATTTGATGAAGAAATTGGTAAATCATTTCAAGTCTGTAAGACTTCAAACTTGTGTGACCTACTTGAATAATTTAAATGTTCACTTCAATTTTTCAAAAATATAAGAAAATAAAATAAATTAATGACATGGAGTGAAGGAGGATGTAACAAATTAGCAATAAAAGTTAAAAAGTTAGAAGGATAAAAGAGATTCAATAGTGAGATGTGTAAAGGATGATGCTTGCTTCAGTTTCTACATGAGCTTTTAGTTTATATCTTTTTAGTTTTGATGATTCCTTTTCCTTATTCTCACTTGTATTTATATTGAGTTGTATCTTTGCATATCTTTGATTGACTTCAAGTGCCCCAATTTTCTTGTTTTTGGATAGTTGTTCTTATCTTTGATTAATCATTGAGTGCATTGGTATAGATATCGAGTTCCTCATTACGTGTTTTCAAAGCTAAGATTTGTGAAAATCTTTTTGAAAACTAACTCTTTTGTAAATACTTAATTGTACATGTACTTGGTAAGTAATATCTGTGTAATTCATCAAGTAACAAATTACTTGAAAAAGTAATCAATTACCTGATCAATTACTTGCTGATGTATTCAATTACCACAGAGACCTATTTTTCTAAAAACTTGTTATATGTATTTGATTACCTTGGTGAGTAATCAATTACCTCACAGAGTAACAATTACTATATTACATAGGCCCATTTCAAGGCCCATCAATTCTTATAAAGAGGAACCCAAATTTCTTCGAATTATTAACAAATTTTATAAGAAAAAAGAAGGGAAACTTTGTCCAATTGAATTCTAATTGCTCTCATTGGTTTCTTCAAAGATTGATTGAAGGATTGGAAGCTAGGCTTGTGTAATTGTGTTTCTTGCTAAGGTTTAGCAAGGCTGTGAAATCTTGAGGAGGAATTTAAGTACCTAAGGTGAGACTAACTCTAGGGTTCTTGTTAGAATTTTTGAGTGAGGTATCCCAAAGTCTTCAAAGTAAGGTAACTTTAATTGTACAAGTGATTTTAGTAGAAAATATCAATCAGTAAATTGGGAACTAGATGTAACTCATAAGTATGAGAGTGAACCAATGTAAATTCTATTGTGCATTCTTCTAAACCTTAAACTTATTAACTGATATGAAATCAGAATTGAGAGAGAGAAAAAATGTTCCCATTGAATATCAAAATGAAGTAAAAAAATCGTATTCAAATACAAACGAAAGTGAATTTACACAAGAGAGTGAAAGCTAATTGTAACTATAATTGTCATGACTAATCTGTAATTGTCATACTAATCTCAACTAATTCAATATTTAACACTCCCCCCCAAGTTGGATGAAAGATATCATGGATGCTTAACTTGGATATGAGTTGTTGAAATTGAGGCCGAGGTAAGGCTTTAGTTAAGGATAAACTAGTTGATGTTTGGATGGAACGTGAATCAAATTAAGGAACTTTGATGTAACATATTCTCTGATAAAGTGGCAATCTATATCCACATGTTTTGAGTGCTCGTGACATGTTGGATTAGAAGCTAATTGAATGGCTAATTTGCTGTCTGAAAAAACCATCACACCAGAAGGCACAATTTCAAATGCTCTTAGTAGTTGTTTCAACCAAAGCAATTCAAAGGTAAGAGTGGCCAAAGCTCTATATTTGGCTTCAGCAGATGATTTGGCCATAGTGGCTTGCTTCTTTGATTTCCATGCAATTGCATCAACATATGCTGAGAGCCGCAGAGAAGAAATAGCAGGAAATAAAATTCCTTGTCCAAGTGAAGACTTTAGATATTGGAGTACATGGAGAAGTGCATGAATGGTTCAATCATAAATTGACTAAGCTTATTAACAGCAAAGGTGATATCCAATCTTGAGATAGTGAGATACATGATGCAGCCTATTAACCTCTGATACATTGAAGGGTCCTCTAGTGTTTCACCATCTGAGTAATTGAGAATAGTATTTGGATCCATTGGTAATGGAACGGGCTTGGCAAATAAGAAGCCAATATTAGTGAGTAATTGGATGGTGTACTTTCTTGGACTGAGGTAAATGCCTTTCTTAGAGTGAGATATCTCAAGACCAAGAAAGTACTTGAGATTCCCAAGTATTTTGAGCTTAAAATGGGACTGCAATAACAGTTAGGTCTGCTAAATGAGAGTGTTGTCTGAACTAGCCAATATGATATCATCCACATAAACAAGGAGGATGATAAGAAAGGAACCTGTGCCCTTGGTGAATAAAGAAGAATCTACTGAAGATTACTGAAACCTATGTGTGACAATGGTAGAAGAAAATTTATGAAACCATTGCCGTGAGGCCTGTCTAAGTCCATAAACTGACTTGGATAGCTTAAGCACCAAATTTTTGTTCTCCCCCTTGAGTGGATAACCCAAAGGGGGCTGCATGTAGACTTCTTCAACAAGCTTTCCATTGAGAAAAGCGTTGCTAATATCTAACTGGACTATGTGCCAGTGCTTCTATGCTATAATTGGCAAGAGAACACGGACTGTTGTTAACTTGGCATTAGGTGAAAAAGTGTCCAGAAAGTCAATGCTAGCTTGTTGGGTATATCCTTTGGCCACTAACCTGGCCTTGTAGCAATCTAGAGTCCCATCAGTCTTATATTTTACTTTATATACCCACCTGTATCCAATAGTCCTTTTACCCAGAGAAAGAGGTTAAAGAGACCAAGTATTATTGGCTTCCAATGCAGCCAATTCTTCTGCCATAGCCTTTCTCCACTCATGATAGTTTACTACTTGATGAAAAAACTAAGGCTCGTATATGGTAGATACTTGCATGATGTAATCTTTGTATGGTTTGGACAAGTGGTCATATGTAAGGTGTTGTTGTATGGGATAAGTAACGTTGCATAGGAAGTCTTGTAAGTAAGAGAGGGGTCTATGTGGTCTTGAGGATCGACGAAGGTGATTAGGTATGGGTGTAGGGTCAGGAATGTCAGTTTGGTTTTTGATTCTGTGTAGTTTGATTTTGGTCTAGTGTGGTTAGATCAGGTAAAGGTAAGGGAATGACTATATCAGAGAAAGGTCAGGATTAATGTCGGTCTTAGGTATTGAGGCAAAAGGAAATGTGTCTTCATGAAAAATAACGTCTCTAAAGATGATGAATTTTTGGTGATGAGGTCATATAGTTTGTATCCTTTATAACCTGGTCGATATCCCATAAAGACACATGGAGAGGCTCTTGGGCATTACTTGGTTCTGTGGGTAAAGAGTGTTGCTGCATAATAAAGACAACTGAATACTTTAAAGGCATCATACGGAGGCAATTTTTGATACAGCAATTCATATGGAGACTACTGTTGCAAATTTTGAGAAGGAGTCTTATTTATGAGAAATGCTGCAGTAGCAACCTAGTCACCCCAAAAGGATAAGGGAACCTGTGCTTGCATCAGTAAGGACTGTGCTACATTCAGAAGATGTTGGTGTTTGCGCTCAACTACAGAGTTCTGCTGAGGTCTGTGTGGACATGAAAACTGATGAATGGCCCCTTGATCTTGGAGGAAATCATGCAAAGCAAGCTCTTTAGCATTATCAGATCTAAGAGCTTTAATGTTTTTGCCAAATTGATTCTTGACAAAACTAAAAAACTGCTTTATGACAGTGAGAAGCATCAGATTTGGTTTTCAACAAATACAACCAAGTGTACCTACTACAATCATCAACAATGGTTAAAAAATAATGTTGACCATAATATGTTGAGCACTTAAGAGGGCCCCAAACGTCACAGTGAATAAAGATCAAATGGTTGTTCAGAGAAATTATTATGCGATTGAAAAGGACAATTTTTTTTTTTTGTTTTGCTAATTGGCATATAGGACACTTATAAGAATTAAAATGAGCTAGAATTTTAAGAGAACGTTTATTACTAAGTATTTTTAGTACATGATCTGAAAGGTGGCCTAGTCTAGAATACCAAACATGACAAGAATTTGAAACCAATATAGAATTACAAGAGATGGAATTAAGTGCAATGTGTGCATTATTAAAAACAACAAAGTACACATAAAGGCCATTTTGCATACTACCCTTGCTAGTCATCCTCGACTGCTTTGTTTCCTGGATGACAAAATGATTAGGAAAGAATATTAGAGAAACACCTGAATTTTGTAACAGGCTACTAACAGACAAAAGATTAACTGAAAAACTAGGAATGTACAAAACATTAACTAGTTTTAGCTATAGGTTAAGGTAAACATCACCAATGGCATTTACCTATACTTTAGTGTTGTTAGGAAGGGTCACATACTTATTTGACAAGAATGTGAAAAAAGAAAAATTACTTAAAGAATTTGATATGAGAAATCAAACCATAATCAATGATCCAAGTGGGGGAAGAAACATTATTAAAGATGGAAAAAACCATACCAATATTAGAACCATCCACTTGATCACATTCAAGTGTAGCAGCCTTTGTCATCTGTGCTTGAAAGAAAGCAATGAGTTGCTAATATTGTTGAGCAAGTCATTGTAGGTGCTTCAATAAGAAACACATTTGACTATGTATTGTCTGAAACCTAATTAAGCTTTATAAGGGCTGAGGAAGACTGATGTTTCTTGTGCCTTGGGGGATAACCATGCAACTTGAAACATTTGTCCTTGGTGTGACCAAGGAAACCACAATGAGCACAGATTGGTCGATCTTTCTTGGTGTTTTTGCCTTTAGGACCCACTACCTAACTTGAGTTGCTTTGAACAGCACAGGGCATGAGAGATTCTGATGGAGCAACAAAGCCTCCTATTTGACGTTGCCTTTCCTCTTGAACAATCAGGGAGAAAACATGATTAATAGAAAGAAGAGGACCTTATAACAATATTTGACCTCTAATATGATGAAAACTCTTGTTGAGCCCCATGAGAAAATTTAAGACATACTCTATTACAAATGATCTACAAGAGGTTGCACACCACCATAGTGGCAGCGATGTACAGGACGATAATCAGCAAGTTCCTCCCACAGACCTTTGAATTTGGTGAAATATTGAGCCACTGAGAGAGTGCCCTAAGTGCATTCAATGAGGTCTTTCTTTAACTAAAATACTCATGGACCATTCTTTTGCTAAAATCATTCTTGAAGATCCTTCCAAATTTCTGCCGCAGTGTTGAGTAGATCACACTGGCAATGATCTCTTTAGAAACGGAATTGAGTAACCAAGAAGCCATGATATTATTGTTTCAAACCCAAGATTGATACAGAGATGTACCTGGAGACGGAGCTTCAATCGAACCATCAACAAAGCCCATTTTGTTCTTCCCAAGCAAAGCCATAACCATTACTCGCCTCCATGAACTATAATTGTCCCAATTGAGAGGCTGAGAAACAAGAACAAGATTAGGGTTATCAGAAGGATGGATGAAAACGAACTTGAATCATCCATGCCGATGGAGATCAACCAAAAAGAATAATGGAGAACGAAAAAACCAAGGATCGAAGAAAGAGACTATGTGGAAACGTTGTTTACTTATAATACCATATTAACTAATACGAAATCAAAATTGAGAGAGAGAAAAAATGTTGTTCTCATTGAATATCAAAATGAAGAAAAAAAATTGTATTCAGATACAAACGAAAGTGAATTTATACAAGAGAATGAAAGCTAATTGTAACTATAATTGTCATGACTAATCTGTAACTGTCATAACTAATCCCAACTAATTCAATATTTAACAAAACTCTCTTATTTCATTGTTTACACTACTTTGATCAATAATTGTTTTAATTTTTGAATACATTGAATTGAATTGATCAAGATTGTGGGTAATTTGATATCGGACATTAATACTAATTAATTGAACATTGGTTATGCATTTGGGTATGCCGTAGAGTTAATAAATAAAATGAAAGGTGAGGTGACAGAGGAGTATTTGCATTCTCTGGCAGATTTAATGGTGATTACGGGACGATGCATGCTTACAACTGTGCGGTCTTGTGTTGTGTCAGATTTAACATGTGCCAAGTTTAGAAAAGTGGATTTTGGGTGCGGTGATGCTGTGATTGATGAACCGGCCAAATGTGGGGCAGGGGCTTTTCTAGGAGTAATATATTTCACTCTGGTTAAAAACGCAAAAGGTGAAGAAGGTATAATATTTCCGATTGGGTTGCCCGCTGAAGCTATGGAGAGGTTTGCGAAAGAGTTGGGGGACATGCTTGGGAACCAAAACCAACCTGAAAGGAGTAGTGCTAATTTTATCATGTTTACCTTGTAATTTGTAGCTGGATGATAAGTATAATGATGTGATAGCAAGAAGGGAACAAACTTAGATATAATACTTATATACTGTTAATGTTATTTTCTAATTAAAATTAAAAATTCACCTTAGTAATTTTCAAAATCTTTTAAGGTAAATATCTAATTCTAATTGAAGAACAATATCAATAATACCAAAGGTACTATATTTAAGTTTTCTCAATAAGAAAGAGATAGAGAGATATTATAGGTGTTTGCAGAGTGTTCAAAAAATGGTGTCAATGTAGTACCACTCTTTGTAACTTATGAAACTCTAATGCATTGAAGGGTTGAGGAAATTTTGAGTTTATTAAAAAAAATTAATGTATAAAAATCAATTTAACTTGTGAAAATTTAAGTTCTCAAAAGCATTAAGCGGTGTTTTTGCTTCTTTTTTATTTTAAATTGTTGTCTTTTTATTAATAATTATAAAATACTATGTTATTTTTATTTGAAAAAAATTGTTAAAGAAATATTGAAAACAAGAAAACATTATTCCTTTATAAAATATAAAAATAGAGTATAAAATAAATCAAACTAACAAGAGTATGATGTTTTATGTTTTTAATAAAAATATTTTAACTAAAAACAAAAACAAAAGAAACCGGACATTTCCTTATTATCGTACTAAATTATTAAATTGTATTTTACGTCTATAATTACTGTGGAATTCATGCGATCCACGACATTATTCTGAATCCGTATGTGTTTTCATTTCAAAAGAAAAAAATAGTTCTATTATTAAATTAAGGTTTCAAATCATAATTTTTTGTTTTTTAAGTGAGAATAAAACTAGTAATATGATAATTATAAATATATTTATAATAAAATAAAATAGTATATTTGACCTAATCATAGAGAAGTTGCACTAAATATGATTTAAAAAAATATAAAAATAAAAATAACTTCTTTAATAAAAAAAAGGAGCTTTTACAGCAGCTAAGACATATAATATTAAGATAATATTGAAAAGTTCAACAAGCACTATTAAGGCATATAGTAGAATGTCTTTCTTGTAATGATTTTTTTTTTTTTTTGAGAATAAGTATGTACTTAAATGCAATTCATTCAAAAATAATTTATAAATATTATTTATATAATTTTTATAATAATACTTCTATAAAAAGTAAGCTAATTAACTATCTTTTAGATATCATTTTTTTTCTAGAATTAAAACTAAAATTAAATATTATTTTTTATAAGGGGTCTAAAATCATGTACTGTCGAAGGTAGGAATGTAAAAATAGGTCGAACCTGACAGATCAATTCATATAACCCACCTAAACGGGTTGGGTTGGGTTTTTCAACCTTCCAACCTACATAACCTAACCAACCAACCCAAGTGGTCAAATGACGGGTTGAGTTGAGTTGACTCGTCAGGTTGTCTTTTTTTTTCTTCATTATGTTAGGGATTTTAGTAGCATGACACATTCATAATCACCTAAGTTAGGGTTAAGTAATTGATATTATAGCTTCTCTTTGTTTAAATATGTGAAATCCTAGTAAGACAAATTTTTGTGGTGATTAGAATATAAAACAAATAAACAATATAGCTTAAAGTTTATGATTATCTCTTAAGTATTAAGTTGTTTCTTGATTTACTAATTTTATAACATTTTTTTTTTTTAATTATATTTGAACATAAAATTTAGAAAAAATTTAAAACAAATAAAATTATTAAATATTTTATAATTTTTTTAATGGATTTTGGGTTGGGTTGAGATTTTTAACCCAATA
This sequence comes from Spatholobus suberectus, assembly GCA_004329165.1. Taxonomy (NCBI): domain Eukaryota; kingdom Viridiplantae; phylum Streptophyta; class Magnoliopsida; order Fabales; family Fabaceae; genus Spatholobus; species Spatholobus suberectus. Next base: position 4,747,385 of record CM014732.1, read on the forward strand.
TAAAAACAAGTTTAACCCAACCCAACCCGTTTTTCTGCGGGTTGGGTCAAATTGAGTTAGGTTGGCCCGTTTCATATCCGTAATCGAAAGTGAGGTTCCCTTCCATTTCTTAATTTAAATCTTCTCCTATTTCTTTTCTTTTTACTTTGATTTCTTCTTCAACACTAAATTCGACTTAAATCATTGAAGCCGACTTAAATTTCAAAGTGATAGGAAGTTTGACACCGAACTGCTTGATTAATTTTCTTGAAAATTAATGATTTAAAATTGATTAAATTGCGCTTGTTTGTTTGGTTGCTGACAAATAGATATGAGGAAATCGATTGAAAATGATAGAATTCTATAATGAATACCATATATTTTGCATTATCTTTGAATCTATTAATTTTTGAGATAATATTGAAGTTCCGCTAAGTTTAAAAGTGCTTGTTCTGGAATTTGAAACCTCTCCCAAAGGGAACGCATTTTACTTCCCCAGAGCCATATTGTTTCGGAGAGTGATGTTTTTTTCTCGTGCCAGTATTTCGTGCTTATCTTGCATAGGTGTTGGTAATTTAATGGATGGGGGAATTTACTAGCGTGTTTAAATTTGCACGTGAGTTAAGATAAAATGAAGTTTAATATATACTTCCTCCACTTCAAATTGATTCACATTTTAACATTAAAAAAATTCATATTATAAATTGATTCTTTCAATTTTCAATGAAATATTAAAAATTATTTTCCAATTTTACCTTCTAATAAATACTACTTTCATTCATTTTTAAGTATCTTAAGATTTTTATAAACAAACGACGAAATACAATAAATTTTTTATTTTTCATAAAATAATTTTGAAGTTTTCTATTATAATTGTACCATTTTTTATTTTATTCTACAATAAAAATTTTCTAAAAAACTGACACTAAGAAGAAAAAGAAGAAGTAATATATTTTCTTGAAAGACGGATGCTTCGGTGGTCTAACAATATAAATGGTTTAGTTGGACCACGTTTTATGACTTGTGATAGTAGTTGTTTCCAGTTTTTTTGTTTTGATATACGTCAAGCTTTTTTTAAAAAATATTTTGGAATGGCCTTGTTATCCTCGTGACAATTACCACAACACACATTATACCACCAAAGCCACCAACGTAGAATCACTGGATGTGCCTCAGCACCCTTTCTAACACCCCCACCAAACCCCTAAACGACACCTGACCCCTCCGACAACGAAGCCGCCTTCGACAGCTCCAAGAAGTCACCAAAATTGGGCCACGAAGAAGGAAACGCCTCCGACGAGGATTTGCTACCTCTCCCTCCTCCATTCTCTGTCCGATCACCACTGCACCGGATAAGAAGAAACCTGGAATCCAACTTGCGTCTCTCTTTCTCCCCCACCCTTCCTGCTCCTCCCTCCTTGTTTCTGTTTCTCATCACCCTCAATCTCTTGTCGTTAGGGTTCACGCCACCCACACCCTCTGTCCCCAACACAAACACGATATTGATTCTTTCGCTTTTGCTGCTGTTTAGGTGCATGTTTCGAGAATGTTGCTTTTGTCGGAAGTGGAAAAGAAGGCTGTGTGGGAGTTCAGAAGCATGAAACTTGATCATCAAAATAAAAGCTTCAGTGGAAGGGTGTTTAGGTCTCTCACTTTGTTTAAGGACATGGTTAAGTGCATAATGCTCTGGAACTGCTAGTGAGTCTTGTCCCCTATGTGTTTGACATAATGCCTCATTGTGGAAAACCATTTTCTTTTTTAAATTTGTTTTGTTGCTCACTTCAATGGCAAACCCTTTTAGAGATGTCTTAGCCCTTGTTGTTTTTTCAATTGTTGTGGTGGTGTGTCTTTGTTCTTTGTTTTCCCTTTTAAGTGGGTAACTTGCAAAACAATACCTTTCAGGTGGGGTGACAAAGTTGATGCGAAAGGGGAAGAAGACCAGGGGAAACAACAACAACAACCAACAACGCAACGATTCCGGTGATGGCGAATGACGCGACGCTGAATGCGAAGAAGTCAAAGAAGAAGAAGAATGTGTGGGTGATGAAGTCGACGCGAAAGGGGAAGAAGGCCAAAGGAAACAACAACCTCCGCCACAAAATCAGTAGGGACAAATATGTAAAGATATTTATGTTGTTAAAAAAAATATAAATTTATTTAATTGCTAGCACCGGTTGCAATATATTAATTTGGACCCTTCAATAATATAATAATAAATCCAATGGTTAGTGAAAACTTGTCCACTGTAGACCATTTGTTTTGTTAGTCCATCATAGCCTTAGTCTATCTTGAAATAGTTAATAATACATTTATAAAAATTAAGAAAAAAAGTAAGGATATTTTAGTAAAATTAGTCCGTAATAAATATTACTATCATGGAGCAATTGTTTTTCTTAATTTGTGGTAAAAAACATTAAAGGTCAATCAATTTGAAATGGAGGTATAGTTAGTGCTACTACACTAGAACTAGTTTTTAGCAGCGGTTAAATTGAAGTATATTAGTAGTTTGAACCGCCACTAAATTGACTACCAGCTGTTCTAAAACCACAGTTAAAATTGTCACCACTAATAACCACCAGAATAACCGCCACAAAGAGACAGATAAAATGCTGACGGTTTTAGAACTGCCACTAAATGAATTTATTTAAATTATTATTAAATCTACCAGCGGTTTAAGAACTGCCAATAAGGTGAATTATTAAAATTATTCTTTAATATAAGGGCAGTTCTACAACTGCCACTTCATTAAATCACTATTTGTTATAGATTTCAATAACTAGATAAATCCAACAGTCTAAAGATACAAAAAAAAAAAAAAGAATACAACCTAATTTCAAGCCTAATTAATCTTTTTAATGATGAATACACCATCCTATACAATGCAAATAAAACTAACATTTACATTAGATATTTGTATTAATTGAAATAAGAAATCAAGTAAAAATAATGATAATATAGAATTCAAATATTAAAACAATTCTTTATATAAAGCTGATAAATACATTGTTCGTCAAATGTAAAGGTACAATTTCAAAATTTATGCATAAATAAAATAGTCAATAATTTGTTGAGAAGTTGAGTGCAAAAGTGGGAGATACATGGTTGACAAGGAGCTTGCTATGCTAGCTGCAAAATAAAACAAAAATATAAATTATTTTTGAGTTAAACATAGTAACAAATATTAAGAGTTTATAATATTAACTTTCAAAGTCATTAAAGTCAACCAGTGGTTCAAATGACGTGAAGTTTAGTTTCTTACTAATAGTATTAAGTTTCTCCTCTATAGAGATCCATTTTTGGGTTTCTAATTCCAACTTAGTTTAGGTTCTATGTTTGCCAATGACAAATAATTGCCTATCAAAGGCAGCCAAATCTCATAAATAAATCATGACTCCAACTTCTAGCAAATATGTTGGTGCGCACACATAATCATACAGTTGAACAGATATAATAATTACGAAATAGTTACATTATCATAATAAAGAAAATGTTCTAGTAGCTAAAAAATATTGTAATTACATAAATCAAATTGGCCTTGGTGATTAAATTTAGCATAGCAATATAACTTTTTATTTATCTCATTAGTATCTGTCTTGTATATATACTATGTATAACCACTATTAACAAGGCTTCATTTGTATATATAAAATATTTTCAACTTATATACTTTTTTAAAATCTTTAAAGCTATGTATGTCCAAAATATTGAAAAGGAGTTCAAACTTGGTAAGTGTGTACTTATCTATTGTCTTAGAGATCATGCAAATATATATAGTAATTAATGGGAGCTTAATTTTTTTAACCTATTTAGCTAATCCCCCCTCCCCCCCTGCAAAAAAAAAGTTTGATTTGAAATACGTTAACCATATTAGATATTTGTTCTTTTTCAGGAAATATATGGGTTTACCTTATTTTAAAACTATACATTTAGTTTAGAGAATAAAATAAGAAATTTACAATTATAAATTAAAAAATTAACTATTAAAATTTAATGATTTTTAAATTAATGGTTGTAATTCTTTTTCTACTAGCAAAAAGTGAATATCTAATTAAAGAATTAAATGAATTAATTAATCAGAGTGAATTGATATACAGGAGGACATTTTATTTATTAATTACAAATGTTTTAATTTCAAAATATTATAGATATTTGTCAGCTTAGGTAGGTGAAGAAATTATATTGAGTGAGAAGGGTATTTGAAATGGGGATACGTGTCATTTTTCGTACATAACATGTTGTCTACTACTCTAATAGTATTTTGAAATATGAAAAATAATAGTTTATCAAATTATCTATCCTGCTAAAAGAGTCAACTGAAAAACAAAATTAATCTAAAGATGTGCATCGCCTCTATCACTTAATGTCCAGAGTTTTTAAGTATGGACACTGCCTCTATCACTCATCAACTGATAAAAATCCCACTTTCTATGCAAAACTTCAGTGAAAAAGAAAATTTAAAAGCAAAATCATTTAGAATATAAACAAGTGATTAATACAATTTAAGTTATGGATTTTAATTTCTCCAACATCTATTCTTCTTTTGGGTGGGATTTATTGCTTTCTTTTCCTAATTTGGTGGTCTGATACCAATTTAAGATTATGAAGTGAATAATAGGCAGTAGTGGTTCACAATAGGGTACTAGAGCATAATAACTTCCGTAGAAAATAAAAAGTATCTTGCAAATACTCACCTGTAAGTCCTACATAGGCTAAAGAGAATGCTAGCACATATGGTGCTTGAAATTGCAAAGAGATTTACGTCAGTATAATGGTAAAAAAGTTGACAGAATTAAGAAGGCACATAGTATTCAAATGCGAAATGTTTTGCTCTCTCACATATCATACAACATTACAAACAGTGAACTATAGAAAGAGGATATGTAAATATTAATAAAGATACTCATCCTTAGGGCCTGAACAGTGAATACTTACTCATATAACCAATATTTAACAGAGGTGTTTATGACCCTACCATGAATATCATCAAATAATTTGTTTGAGACTTCTGAATCCTAACTTCTCAAACAGATAAGCAGTTTTGCCACATGTAACACACTTTTCTTGGGTCCCAGAAAACACTCTAGTAGCTTTACTAGAATACCTGGTCTAGAATAACCAAAATATGTCAATAGTAAGCATAAACACCAAATTCCATAAACCCATTTATACATTGCCATTCCCAACAAAGTTTCAAAACCACAAATTTAAGACTTACCAGCTTAGGAGTTGTTTTGTCAACTTCTTAGCACATGTTCAAATTCAAATTATCACCAATTAAACAGGCATCTAATTCGGAAATCACAAAAAAGCTCTATCCTGGAAGAAGAAAAAGAAAAAGGCATATGTGACTAAAAGCTCTTCTTGAAAGATCCTGTCACTCTGAAGAGTTTCTCATAATGAGGCTTACAGCACCTTCCATGGAAGAATAATTGTTGAGATGAAATATGAATATCATCAAGAACAATGAGTGTTAAAAGCAAGAACTAACAAATTGGAGATCTAGTATTTTTCTAAATCTGATTAGATATCATGATAGTACTGAATTTTAGTCAAATAAAAAATAGATCAATGCAAATTGGAGATTAAATCAAAGAATTGAAACTAGAACATTAAAGCCATAAGAAATTGTCTGAAAACTACAGACACATAGGGCTTTTGATTATATATTCACAAAGGTCCAAACATTAACAATAGAATTCATTATGCTCTACTTAACTATTGCTTTCAAAGACAACAACAAAGCACACAAACAAGGTTGTAAGCAAAAAACATCATGAAGATACTTACTAAGGAAATCTTCCAAGCTGAACTCTTTATTGGCAGCCCACTTCTGGTAATTAACATTAGCAATAATTATCTTATTACATCATCATCATTAAACATAGGCACTCCTAAGTGTTTATTTTTTTTTCAATTAAGAATTTTCATAGTTAAATTATAATATTAACTTTCAAGTTAGGGGGGTTAACTTTAAGTAAAGCTTTTTCTTCATAGTGGCAACTTTAAGATTCTGATTCTTAACATTGCAAGTAAAGTTTGCTTAAGGTCATAATCCAGTTTCAACCTTTGTTGGGTAGGCGCTCCTAAGCATTAATGTATCAAATTGATGTGACAAACACATGGCACATGAAAATAGGTTAAAGTATTTGGACTTGAACCCAAAAAGACTTTGGATACAGTTAGTAGTTCCTATACTGGTTCTAGTAATTTCAATGCAACAAACATTAGAAATGAGCAGGGGAATAAAGGGAAAAGAACTAAAAACAGATGTCCTTTTGGCTTTTAATTATGGAAGTCAAGGAAATACTTGACTGATAAATTATCAAAGCTAAAATTGCAAAAAAAGTGGTTGAATGTTGTGTTGGGGATTAAAATGAATATAATCATTGAATGATTAAGCTTAATCATTCTTGTAAGTTACAAATTGTAATCCCTAATATCCATATGCCAATTATAGGAACAAATTCTTCAAAACAAACAAAATTAATTGGTGATTTGTGCATCATAGTGAGCTATCAACGTGAAAGTATGTGAAAAAAAAAAGCCCAAAATCGTGAGCTATCAAGACGTTATAAACTGAAGTGCAGCATGCCAATTCTAAGGTATTAACCTCAAACACCAAATCCCTGTCCCATGAGGGGGGAAAAAAACTTCTTCAGCCAAAACCCTAAAGACCTAACGCTGTAGGATGATACTTAAATTGAAAGGAACTTTTGCCGAAAACAAAACAAAAAGAGACCCACTGTTCCACACGCTAGCCTAATAGGATGTGCACAAACCATTTGTCATATAGATAGAGCCCTAACAGAATAACATTTGTGAATAAAGTATATATATAAAAAAACTTTGCTCAAACAAGAAAATGGATGAGCCACAAAATCAAAGGCAGATAATAAAAGATGAAAACTTCAAAACAATCACATTTGAATACCTAAACGATTTAGAGAGAGAAAGTAAGAGAATAGGAATAATAAGATAGAAAACTCATGTACCAGTTGGGTGGCTTGGCCAGTGGAGGAAACTCATGGCTAAGAAGCCAGCGGCAATGAACCCACAGTGTTATTGTCTTTTCGGATTCTAGGGCACGGACATAGCACGCTTGTGAGTTTTGTTGGTGGAAAAGGGAAAGAGAAGGGCGCGAAAGAAATTATTGAAGCAACGCCGAGCAAATGTAGACAATTTAATTATAATTATTTATGTAGTATCTATCATATAATGGCAATTCCAAAACTGCCATAAAAGCTAAAACTTAACGTCGTTTTTGAAACTGACGACATCAATTTATCTTAGTGGCAGTTTATCATAATTGCTGCTATTGTACCACCACTAAATTCTGTTTTTAGTGCCAACCCTAGGCCATCTAGTCCGGAGGGGTGATGGCCTATGGCCCAATACTAGAAGGGGCCCAAAAAATTTAAAAAGTCTATATAATTGTGTAGTAATTTTTTTGTATATTATTTTATGTTGTTTTCATAAATAAATCAAAATTACTATATCATTTTATGTCTCTTTTTATTTAAATTAAAATACTCTCTTAGTTGTTATTTTTTTTTCCTAATGTGTTACATTCATAACTTCATGTTAAATAAATCTTTAGCTAAATGTGACATATCAACATGCAATGGACCTATGATAATAGACTTAAAGTGTTTGCTTTTTTTAACAAGATAAGAAATACAAACGAAAGCTCAAATTATAAAGGAGTTAAAGCTAAAAGTTAATTTATTAATAAAGAACAAAAATATATGTAAGCTTTAATATGAAATGATGATATTTTATCGATCGATGATATACGATAGGGACGAAGTTAGAGCATTTTCTTTGAGGTGGCCAAATATAAAAATTAAATTAAATTATAATTTTAAAATTAATATATTAAATTTAACCAACAACTGAAAAATTCATAATAATTGATCACATACCATGAAAACCAAAATTATATAAATTAAACAAAAGATACAAGACTATAATGCTATAACAGGTGAAAAGAGATTTAGTTTTTAAAATTTATGATAGAAATTCTAATTATGAGAAAGCTTTATTATATTTAGATATCATGTTTAAAGTTTTAAAAATATAATTGACCCTCAAATTTGGTTAAAGCAAAATTTAATTTTTAACTTGAGAATAATAAGAATAATACATTCTCTGCTTCAAACAACGAAATAATATTCCTTTAATTTTTTATTAAGAAATATTTAGGAAAAAAATAGAGAGGCCTTTAAAAATTATTGGAAATGATGGTTGTATATTACTTAGGAAGTGTATCCATCTTGAGTGATAAGAGAGATACGAAGAAGAAAGTGAGAAAATGTAAGATGTAATATGAGATGTGATGAGAAAAGAAGAGATAAATAGAAAGAAAAAAAAAATGGAAGTGTTATAAGAAATAAAATTGTATAAAATCATTATTGAAAAATTATATATACATATTGTGTGTATATGGTTTTTTCTTTTAGGGAGTGACCTTATATATAAATATTTGTATATGTGTAATTTTTTTGGAGGAACGTAAATTGAATGATAGATGATAACATAGGAGCAAATTGAATGAAAAATGCTATACATCTTTTTGAGATTTGTTAAAACTAAAAAAAATTATTATAATTGTTATTTGCTTAATGTAATAAAATGCATCATTTTTAATGAAATTACACATCTATTTTTTATATAATATATATTTGCATTTTCGAATACTTATATATGAAGAGACCTTATCTATTGTTTTGCCTCGGACCCATAAAATGTCAAGACCGGCCCTGGACTTAATATAGTACTAGTGTAAAAGATGTGATCCAAAAAAAAAAGTGTAAAAGATGTGAGTATTATTTGCAAGGAAATTTATTATGCGTGGGACAAAGTATCGGGATTTTGAGTCGTTTTCATCCGATTTGCAAATTTCAGCAAATGGACTATTTGAGCTCTAGTGATTATGGTATTCATTTATATACTGAGTAATTAAAGTAGCTCCAATGCAGCTAAAAAAATCATGAGTATAAGCACGACCTGATTATTCAAATAGGTTTGTATTGTAAAACAAATGATTCTATTTGATTTAAATATTGAAGCTAGCTAGTGTTTTTTTCCTCTATCTCGTTTTCTTAACGCGTCGGTTTGGTAATGTTATTAATTTGCTTTTTCTGGATATATGTTCTGATTATGTTTTCTTGATTTCTGATAGCCTTGTGAAGTTGACTGTTTTAGTACAGTAGAAGGAGTAGAAGTATATACTTCGACAATCGTAGCTTAGTAAGTTATTTGGGATCCTCAATTATTTGATTTCTTTTCTCTTGGTTCTCTTTGCAATAGATTGTCACGATATTATTCTCATTTAAGTACTTTTATGTTTATCCCTGTTTATTTAGAGACCTTTTAAGCGCCATATTAATGAAGACGTTGGAGCTTATTTGATTAAGGTTACGATATACTCATTCCTGAAAAAGGTATATGATTTGTCTATAATCTAACCTTCTGGTTTGTGAATATAGTTAGATTTCGAAATGCTACTTGGATGATTTATGCATGAGAAATGATGTACGCCATTATTTATGTCAGTAATTAATCATTTTTCTTCTATTATTAAATTCCTAAAGCAGACTTGGCTCAGAGGGCATAGGCGATCTTCTTGCTTGCGTTGGAGACAAAAATATCCCTCTTCAAAACATTCATTTTGTGGTTTGACGTTCATCATGATCTAAATTTTCAAAATATTTTAATATGTTGCCGAATTAACTTCTGATGGTCACACGTCTATCTTCTTTTATCTTTGAAGACATTCCATAAACAAGGTAATGGATTATTCATTTTGAATTATGTTTGCTCTTGCTCGGAGTCTTACCAGTTCTTTAGCTTTTAGAAATTTCTAAGCTAAGTAGTGATAACCTTGTTAGTTGTTAAATTTAGCTGCAAGTAAGTGGTGAGCATATGAGTATTAGCTAAGTACTCCGATCCTGTCTTTGTAGATACTTGCTGCAACTTATATCTGTCATGAGCCTTGGAAAATGGGAGTGCACCAAAGGAATGGTGTTATGCGCATACGTTATTAGAAAGGCAACAAAGTTCGCAGGAGGTACAGGCTCACATGCCTTTTACTTTATGATGCTTGGATAAGTAAAAATTTAATATAATCAATGAAGCAGCATCAATGTAACCAATTTATGATGCCTTTTCCTTTCATCCCAGGCTCTGATGAGTAAATCCAGAATTCCAAATCTAAAATAATCTCAAGCATGCATCTGATTATTTAACCAATGGTTATCATGTATACTGGCTTTCTAATTCATCACTCTAACAATTTATATTATTCCCAAAAATAGACAAACACATACTGAACCAGAACAAAAACACAAGCAACAATTATTATAGGTCTTCACATAAATCATGTTCCTAGTTCAATATCTAATATGCTTATTAGACTCGTACTAATGCTTTCCTATGTTTATTGTTATCAACTGTGCAAGTTTACTTTCTTTTTTAGCAAACTCATCAAAAACACATTGTCATTTGAATTATGCAGCTCCCTAAGCATGAGCTACATTGATATGAAGTCAACAGTCAATTAAAGACCATATGAGAAATTTACCTCTTCACGCTCAATATAACCAGTGTGATATTTCCTACAAATTCTGCTGTGCTTCCCACTTCCGCCGCGTGATTGTCACTGTACTAGA